>OY804519.1:1062500-1662500 GCA_963680855.1 Lepeophtheirus nordmannii
GAAAAATTAAATTGTATCTGTTAACAAAAGGACGCGTGTCTTCAACACTAATGAATACTTTGCTGTGTAATTTTGGCACAAGTGTCAGTGATAGGTGTGCCAGCTTAATAATACAAATATTTACCCATATCGGAATCCCACCAAAAAATAAATTCAATTTTTTTTGTATTTTTTGCTCTTAGTAGATTTAGGAAGTCGTTGATATTTGAGGATATCATTGTACAATGACTCAATAATTAAAGTGAATCCCTGTTTATCTATAAAGAAATCAAATGTTGTACAAAATCATGGGTTCAATAATTAAAAGAAATTCAATGAGAAAGGAATATTACAAAAAAAAGCAACTTGAATTATGGTCTAATATAATTTATCTGTTTTAATTTAATTCAATAAACAAATATATATATACATATATATATCTTCTTACCTATCTATAACAGAAACCTTAAATTGAATTACGGTTTTACAAACGAAGGCTTATATATATATATATATATATATATATATATATTTGTATGAATAGAAAGCTCAAAAGAGAGTGGAATGAATATATATATATATGTAAAGTATATTTTTTCACATAAATTCATATAAAATTCTGTATTTATTATGTCTCTTTGCAAAAAATACTATGCAAATAATAAGACTTTTCATAGGCCCAGAAACACTGATACATGCTTACATATATTAATATATGGTATATATATATATACAAGCAATGCATATCCTTTTTTATGAATACTTGTATGGTTTATATGTACACAATTATGTGATAATGAAAGAGTTCTCCATTGATCATTCTATGAATGTTATGATGTATGTGCAAATATGTAATGCAGATATTATTTGTTAAATAGTAATATTTATTTGTACAAAAAGTTCCAAGATCTTATCAGAGAATATATTATTTTTTTTGTATGTATGTATTTACATATATATATATATTGTCAGAAATATATATGTTGTAGTGTGCAAATCGTTTGTTATTCTATATATAGTATTTACTATGAGGAGAAATATTTAATAAGAATTCATTCAAAGAGTAACAGAGTGTGATCTTATTGTACATCCCTAAATATTCTTTAAGAAGAAGGAGTTTTTACCGCTTGTAAAGATTTCTAAGCTTTTTGGTATAAAGAGATTTCAGTATAAATTACTCAAAATGTTTTCGTTCATAACACATATTTAACGTCCGTTAGGAATCAAAAAATGTATTTTTAACTGAAAGTGATATTTTTTGAGGTAAAAATCTAATTTGATTGTATAAAAAAATTGTAACTCAACTTGCGTCTCTAAAAAAACTATAAGGACACGGGTGTCCCTCTGGGTGTGAGGGAAATTTTTTCATACTTAACAAAACACAGTTTATCAGTACTTTTTTCGTAATAATTAAATCTGTAGGTGCATTTATTCTTTATTTTTATATTTATCTACTTGACACAAAAATTTGAAAAATCTTAAATAAAAAATATTTATCAAATGTTATGTACATTTCACAGGTGATATTTTATGAAGTCATTTCTGTTGATATATTAATAATAAAATAAAAACTCCCTTCACACCCAGAGGGATCCTTGTGTCCCAATGAGCTTCGACTTGAATAACTTCTAAGGTATGCATTAGAACTAAAAGGTATTTTAGACTTATAATTCTTTAAGTAACATTAACAAATAATTTCCTTTGAAGAACGAAAAAGTTATTTTGGTTTAAACATGATTTTTTTTTTTTTGCTTGTGTAAAAATCATAATGTTCAATACCTTGGCAAATATTCAAATCAAATTTTTTCATGACTAATTATGGAATGTGAATAATAGCTTGACATCTTAGCAATTAAACAAAAAAAAATCATTTGACAATGGAGTTCATTTATGGGACACCGGTGTACTCTGGGTAATAATGGATTAAGGCTTTAAAAAAAATTCCTTTACAATTGACCAAAGATAAATTGTATTTTATTGAATTAATAATATCATTATTTGAAAATATGTAGAAATTTAATATCTTTTTGAGATTTTATGTTATTTCTTGATACTTTGAAGGACTTATTTGAACTTATGGGGATATAATTTACCTTAGACACGCCAAAATTTAACATAAAAAACACATGTATATATATAAATTAGTTATTGAATCTTTATACTTAGCAAAAATTATATCAGTCATTAGTGTATCACAAATTGCAACTGTTTCCAGCTACGGAAACATTCTTTAAGGATAAATACAACTGGTTAAAAAAAATCAAGTTTGAGTTGGTAAAAAATAAATAGCTTGAAATATTACATTCCATTATATTTAATATAACACATTAAGATACAAAAATACCTTAACTAAGATATAATTTTGAGAAGCACTCACTTGAAATAGCCAATCAAGCATAACTTTCAATCTACATAATTTATGATTTTGTCTGTTACATGTGATTAAACATTTTATTCATATTCTAAAATTTTATCTCATTCACCATGTTTCTGTATATAGACCTAACATGTGAACAATAACAAAATTTAGTTATCACAACAAGTTAGGGAGGAAAAAAAGATACAAAAAAAAAAAATGTTGATAATCAACTTATTTTATATCATGATAAAAGCTATTAGTGTAATACGTCGAAAAGAGTATTTTGTAAGTAAACAACACGTGTATTTAATCAACTTTAAAGTATCATTCTTTTGTTTTAAGCACATATGTTAAATTAAATTATTACTTTTTCTACGTATTATTACTCTACTATCTAAAGAGGTATTGACGTAATCATTTTCCTCCAATATTTTACTAAATTGACTTTAAAATTTAAAATCAAAGTGTATATAATCAAAATGTACTTTGAAAATCAAAGTGTACATATACAGGGTGTTCCAAAAGTAACCGAACCGCAAACTTAAATAAAAATTGTACATCAAAAACAACTAATTTAATAGGTATATTTAGTATTTACAAATGTTCAAAATGTCAATTTACAACAACCACATGTCATTTCTTCTTTTATGTCATTTATCGTTATCCTCCTTACTATTAATTTCCTTCTGCGAGTAGTAATGTTTGGAATGACTACTTTTGTTGTGTGATCATATTGATTTTGTTCTGACGTCATTGCTTGATTTTTAAGAACAGCCTGTTCACCTGAAAACAAGGATATAGTGGCAGCTGCATTTCTTCATTCTCATAAAAAATCTATTGTCCAGGCATCAAAGGAGCTGAACATTTCTCAAACCTCACTCCACCGTATCTTGCATGACATAGGTCTAAAACCAACCATACAGACCTCATCTTCTTCATGCCCTAAATGAGGATGACCCGGATAAGCGATTATAATTTTTTGAGAATTTTGTACAATTTTGTGAAGAATCACCAGATTTTCCAGATTGCATCTAAATATACTAAATATACAGCTATTAAATTTGTTGTTTTTGATGTACAATTTTTATTTAAATTTGCGATTCGGTTACTTTTGTATATTAAATTAATTGTAATTTAATCTTTTAGAGTTGCTTCTTCTAATGTAGTTATTCAATGTGTCTATCTATAGATATGTGATTCGATATTAGACGTACATATATATATATATATAAAGTACAAACTTTCTAATCCGGAAAGGAATCGACTTGACTTTCTTTCTTCTCATGCATTCCAATCCTTCCTCCTCCTCCCCCCTTCCTTTCCTCTTCGTGGATAAGGCTTTCATTTATGTTGAATGAGTAACAGGAATTCATGACAGGGAAAGAACTTTTCCACATGCAAAATTTGTGAATGTGTTAAAGGAAAATAATCATTAGAAAATATGGATGATTAAAATGACATATGTTGTAATAATGCAAATAAATTAGATCTTTCATACCAATAACAAACAAACCAAATTATAAAATGTAATTTTAAGAGAATGGATTTGTCTTTATAGTTTGTAGAAAGTTGACAGCTCTTTGAATTATGAGCAATAAAGATCTACCATTTGACAGAAATTATCATGAAGGGGTCTAGTTTCAAGGAGTTGAAAGGTTATTTCTTATCAAGTATCGTACACTAAGATGAAAGTCTTTTTATGTGAAACTTTTTTAGTAATGGCTCATGACATCATCACATGTAATTAAGCAGATACTTTCAACTTAAAAAAAACATGTCATCCAGGGGTAATCCTTACTCTATTTCAAAAAATAAAAGAATTAATTATTTTTGTACGTTTCTTTTTTCTCTTAGTATAAAATTTCTTTGTAACAAAAAGCATCAAAGTTGTACTCGTTATATTGAAATTCATATGAAACATAATATGATAACAATATAATTTTTTCTTATACATAAACCTGTTTTCTTTTTAAGGACATAACACAGGGGAACATATAATATTAATAGTCTCTTAGGAGTAGTTATTTAGTATGATTTATCTTCCTTCTTGAACCCAAATACATACAAATATTTATCTTGATTATACATAAAAAAACAAATCATTTGTAATATTTTTGTAAATATATATATGTCAAGTCAACAAGAAAGCAAGTTTGTTTTCAAATATTGGAAAGGAGAAAATTCAAATTTAAAGTTTTTTTACTTGATAAATATAACGGCCAAATATTTCGGAGTCATTTACAGACCTATGCCACACAGTTTTTGCACAAATGTCACTTTATATATTGAAATCAATGATTGTTGTCTATCCAATAGAGCAATCGGATAAATGTGTCGACTGCATATGGAGCCGATATGGTTCCTGAAAGAATGTTCATCTTTTTCATAGCCCCATAGATTTATTTAGTGGCAGTCGGTTAAAATGAGTTCATCTGTTTGAGAACTATTAAGGATCCCTTACGTCATAGTAACTACATAGTCAGAAATATCAGTTGTTTTTTATTCTAAATTGTGGCCAGTATTTCTTTTACTCCTATAACTAAGATGCAATTATTCGAGTCATTATTTAATTAACCGACATACACCATTAATGCAAACGAAAGAGAATGTCTTCAAAAATATGATAGCAGTTCTAACTCATTTTTGAAATATTTCAGATAAACTTGGTTTCTTGTTGATTTGACATTACTTCAATTGATCAATTCTATTTGAAAGAAAGTTATATAGATAAATTTACATTTAAATTGATTTATATTGATGATAAAGTAACTTCATCACTCGATGGACTTAGAAATACAAATATATATATATTATGTATTAAGGATTACCTCCTATAAATTGATTTTCAAAGAGACTTTGTTTCTTTCTTTCAATCAATAAAAATAATAATTCTTTTGAAGATTCTACTTTTAATATCAATATAAGTAAGTCTATTGCCTCAATTTGGTTCATCACAACTTTCCTATCAATTGTAATGTTGAAAATAGAGTTTACAGTTTATTCGGTTGGTATAATAGTTGAGAAATAAAACAAAAAGGAGTTAAAGGATTTGTCAATGGCAGTTCGGAAAAAACTTAGATCCCAAATTGTATGTCTGTATCACAAGTTAAGCTGTGGAAAGGGGCTATTGATATAATCAGAACTGTTGGAGATATTGTTGAGTTTAAATTGAAATAACCAAATATTCAAATGCATCCCTTGAACAAACTTCTATTGTTATGTGATGTCAGTGACTTTGTCTTACACACACCTTGTTGCTTCTATGAGTAAAATAAATATTTAATGAAATTAAGTTGGAGAATCTTAATATTATTAATGTTATTGGATATTTGTGTCAAGTCAACAAGAAACCAAGTATATATGAAATATTTCAAAAATGAGTTAGAACTGCACTCATATTCTTGAAGACATTCTCTTTCGTTTGTATTTATAGTATATTTCGATTAATCAATTAATGACTCCAATAATTACAACTTAATTATGGGGAAAAAATACCAGCTACAATCAAGAATAAAAAACATCTGGTATTTCTGACTTTATAGTTACTATTACTACGAACTGGTTTTAGACAATTGCAATTAAATAAATATATGGGACTATGAAAACGATGAACATTCTTTCAGGGACCATATCGGCTCCATATGCAGTCGACACATTTATCCGATTGCTCTATTGGATAGACAACAGTCCTTGATTTCCCGATATAAAGTGACATTTGTGCAAAGACCGAGTGGCATAGGTCTCTAAATGACTCCTAAATATTTGGCTGTTATATTTATGAAGTAAAAAAAACTTAGAAGTGGATGCCCTCATTTTTAATATTTGAAAACAAACTTGCTTTCTTGTTGACTTGACACATTTGTACTCAATTTAATTAATCGGTTGTACAATTTGAGGTATATTCGGAATTCATCTAAAACTTGATGTCTTTTTCTTCTAAAGTATTACTTTATATATTAATTCAATTATTAGTTTATTGTTAGATTTTAAGTGCATTTAGGTCTTTACCTAGTTCACATATTATTAAATATTACTTGGTTTCCCTAATGAAGATTGATAAAGGATTATTTACCATCTGTAGAACTATGTGATTGATTTTTTTCTGGAGGAACTATTATAGCTATTATGGGAAGCAGGGAAGTGAAAGCAAGAAAAATTATCCTTTATAAATTAATTTGAAGTCTTTGAATTATTTAGATTTTGATATTGTTTGGATATGTTAATGTTAAAAGCTGTTTTCATACGTCTCTTTGAATTCACCATTGTTAAAATTAACCCTCTAAAGATTCAAATCCACCTTTTTGAGTGCAAATGTACCAACATGTAAATAAATTAAAAAAATACAAGTATTTTATAAAATTGAACGACTTTTCCCTATTTTCTATATGAAATTAAAACAATCAAATACCTACTTTTTAGAACTTCTTTGAAAAAATATCATCCAAGGGAACATAGCTCATTTAACATATAATATTTTCTACTTCAAGTATCCCTAGAATTTAAATAATATTTTAAGGCTACATCATCCTTGTTGATGAATGATTATATTCTATCAAAAAGATTTAATTAAGAGAATTGATTGAAGAGCTCTTCTTATCTTCTCTAAGGAGGGGAAAAAAAAGGCAAATATATATTTATATGTCTACTTAGAGATATGTTATTCTTTGTAGCACTCTAAATAAATTTCAATTTACTTCAAGTAGATTATTAAAATAGAACAAGATACTGGAATACTAGCAAAACTAAACACTTTTGTATGAATACATGGTACCCGAGTAGAAGCCTATCTTATATATGTTCTGATAAGAAACTTATTTAAAAAAAAAAAAAAAAAAAGCGAGAGGAGAAAGCACACCAAAGAGAAGACTTGTAAATTTAAAAGTTTGTTTTAATGAATACAAAATAGTCTAACGTATTCACATTATTTTTTAGATAAGAATGACTGAAAATTGTAAAATTAATTTACTTAAACATAGAAGGTAAATCAAAGTTAAACCACCAACTGATTCAACGTTTCATGTATGTACATACATTTATCAGTCAGTTAAATTAAAGTGAGGATTTAAGACTATAGCTTAAGTTGTTTCAGATTGCTGTGCGAGTAATTAAATATTTGTAGTATTTTAACCTCTTGAAACCCGTAAAGTATTTTTAACAAGATGTTATATTTTTTGAGGTAATAATGACCATACTAACCTAATTGGATTTTATAAAATATATTAACTCAACTTGCGTCTCTAAGAAACTATGGGACGCGGGTGTTCCTCTGGGTGTGAGGTAAATTTTTTCATTCTTAAAAAAACAAGGTTTATCATTACTTTTTTCGTATTTATTTTATCTTCAGATACATTTATTCTTTAATCTTATACTCTGCAAGACACAAAAATTTGAAATATGAATAAATGCTTGACATCTTAGCTATCAAACAAAAAAAATAAAGCAAAAACTGGTTGACATTGGAGCGCTTTAGCGCATTTTGAATTTATGGGACACCGGTGTCCCCTGGGTTGTAAAGGGTTAAAAACTAGGAAACTTTTTAAGAAAAATATTTTTGTTTAGATCGTAGACTGTAGAAGGCTTTCTTAACTTTTTATAATAACGTCTCATAACTTGTGTCCTTTTTAATTTTCGGTCAACCTATTTCTTATAAAAGGAATCAAAATTACTTACAGTTTGTCAACTGACATATTTTTGAACTGTTTGATGCTTGCAAAGAATGTTTCTATTTTTTGCATTTTCAGTAGTGACCATGATGACCGTCCTTGGGCACCTGCCGGACAAGAATTTATTTAAGGGCTTCATCCGTCAGACTTGTGTTTAAGTTTCAACTCAAACTTTTATATTCAACTTTATAATGGAATTCAAAGGAAGGATATTTTTTAGAAACGGATATCCAATTAATAGACATAATTTTTGGTATACAATATTGAAACAATTTTCAGAATTTATTATATATTTAAAAGACAATTATTATCGGAAAATGTAATTTTTTTAATAAAAGGCAACTAAATTCAATACTGACTTTTCATATTTTTCAAATAGTTTGAATTCAATTTGGATAACGATTTAGATTAGTAGACAGCTTTCTAGATATAATTTAGCATAAAAAAATGATTTTATTCATCTTTATTGGCTCGTTCCTCCCTTTTCCTCTCGTTGCATCGTTGTTTTATGGAAGGTAAACAATTTTAAAGGATATGTATATATATTGATCCATTAACAAACTCAAACATTCAACTTTTTAAAGAATAGGACAATATATACTATCTAATTTTGGATCAAAAGGATTTTGTTGATGAAAATATAAAGAGTTTATAAAATTACATGAAGCTGAAATTTGTACGACTCCTTACACTAGAGCACTGATTTAAGAACAATTCAATTTCTTACAACAACATAGCCGCCACGTTGATAATTGCAATTAAATATAAGAAAGCTTGTTTTCTAAAAGCAAGTCAGTTTACATAACAAGCACTTATCTGATTAAAGAGGATGTTTCTCGTAGGCAACTGTATAGTTATATTAATAAATTTATAAAGAAATGTTCATTATATATATATATATATATCATGGAATTACTAATTTTTTTTTTCAAATTACCTCTACATTTATTTCTTACTTTCCTTTAGGAATTACTAATTGACTTATTTATAAATATAATATAATAAAAGCTTCATAACCATTGCAGTAATAATAATTTTATTTATGATCCTTGCAAAATGAGGTACATTACGAAATCAATGCAAGATATTTCTGTAAATTTTTTTTTATCCTTTTAATCATTTGTTGATAATGAGTTAATAAGTTTACATTATCCTAAAAAAAAATAATACAAATAATGAATGGGTCAAACTTGATATTAATTTTTACAATATCCAAGTCATGATCATATTTTAATACTAAAATGTGAACTGTGCTTTTTTTAATTTGCTCTAACAAACTCTGTTGAGTATGATGTCCTTCCAAACATCTACTTTTATCAATTTGATCATCAAAGTAGTTTTATATTTTAAGAGAAGATTCCACTTCTTTATCTTGCATGTACATTTGGCTTGATAATATTTAAGGTCATCCAAAGGTGACTGAAATATCCATTTCATCATTGACATTGCTGAATATAAAGATGGAATGAAATTGTATGAATAAATCATCGTGACTAAAGACCAAAGAGGACATTAATGTGAATTAATACTCAAGGGATCCTTTTATTTGGAGTCTTCGGGGAGACAAGCTAATTGTACAAAAAAAAAAAAAATTGACGAAACTGACGAAATAAAATGTGACAAAACAAAATCTGATGAATGATCAAATTGAAATCCCATAGAGCTGGTATATATAGGAATGTAAATAATATGCAAATCGGGCTTGTAATAAAAAAAGAAAGAGAAAATCAACTTGGTTGTAACTCTGACAATTTGATGAATGTTGGGAGTGAAGCAGCTTGAGCTGTCATGACGTTTTACTGAGCTACAAGCTGCTATTCTCCATTATATATACAACAATAAATAATAACATAGATGAGAGGAAGAAAATAACTGAAATTAATGTCGGGAAATTATATATTTTTAACTTATAATAATTATACGAGGACTTGAGCCCTTTTTGTTTACATTTTATTGGCTTTATTAAACTTAATGCATGTATTCCTTCATGCGACATCTTTACTATCAGGTAAATGTTCTCCCCTCAGTAATAAAGTAAAAATGATAACAGCTTTGGAAAACAAAAAGACCTGTTTGAAGAGCCAACTCCACAAAGTATTGCACTCGGCATTTTGCATATTATTTACATTCCTAGGTATATATACAGACATTCCTTATCCCCAACTATTACTAAATCAAGGATCTTAGAGCCATGTTTTCATTCGATCAATGGCTTCCGTTTAAATTCTGATTTAGCTTTAAAAAAAGAAGAAAAATTTTTAACAGAACATTGGATTTTTTTCATTTAAAAAATATATCAATTATCCTGATCAAAACTGATCCAGCTCTGGTTTCTGTTAATAAACCACAGTTAATACCCTGCAATTCAATGGTAATTATCAGATGTTTAGTAAAAAATTGTGACCTTATGAGAGTTTGAGCTCTTGGATTTTTTCTTTTTTTCATTTATGTGTACAAAAGCAAAAACAACACAAACAATAATTAAGAGGGGAAAAAAAAATCCTTGGTAATATTTATTTCATTATTATGATTATATCTTATTTTTTCATTAGGGGAAAGTAAAAAAAAAAAAAAAAAAGAAAGTTTCATAGAATAAAAAACTAAAAACTTTTTCAAGTCCCAAGATACATGATCCTTTTTTTCTTTTCAAATACATATTCTTTTAAAAAAAAAATAATATGCTTGATGTGAAATTACCTTTGAATAAATATGAAGAATATTTCTTATATATAATATTACTTTAAAAGGACAAATATGGGTCTACTTCAAAAGGGGTTCTTAGCGTAGAGGCTCTTAAATGTACTTAACGCAGTATGAGGGGGTACCCATTGCTCTGTATTTTAAATTAAATTAAAAAATTTGACCCAATAAATTATACATCTAAATCATACAAAATTGGACCCTCTTGTATTTTTATATCATTCAAACTTTTTACAAAGTACACTGTGACAAAAAAGTATCTGGAAATTTGCTTTCTCCAATATTCGTACTGTGGTTCATCATACATTCGTTCCACACGGTCAAACGGTAAATAAGGACTTCTATTTAATCGTTTTGAGACGTTTGCATGAAAATATTCGCCGTAAACGGCTGAATTTTTGGCAAAACAATTCGTGGGTTTTGCATGATGATAACGCAGCATCTCATTGAGCCACGATACTTAACGATTTTAAGACCAAACACTCGATAAATACCATCAACCAGCCGCCTTATTCACCTGATCTAGCTCTGTGTGACTTGTTTTCTATTCTCCAGACCTAAATTGCCGCTCTGGGGAACCAGAATTGACTCCATAGACGTCATAAAAGAAAATTTGCAAAAGGAGCCTAAGGCCACCCCTGAAAACGCCTATAAAAAATGTTTCAGAGATTGAAAAAAAACCGTTGGTACATGTGTATCACTTCAAATGAAGCATATTTTGAAGGAAATTCAATAAATATTGGTCAAGATTAAGATTTTTGGTTTTTTTTCCTATTTTCCGACTACTTTTTTGTCACAGTTTTGTATTACAGCAAGTGTCATGTTAAACACAATAAAAATATTTACTATATATTAAATAACATTATTTTGCAAATAACTTTTGTTTATTGATGTCAATTAATGGTTTTTTGCCCCTGTATTCATCATATCAAAGAAGTATCCGTGGAGTGATTACTTAATGAATTAATGATTCAAATTGATAATTTATTAGGATCTCCAATGTTCTAGGTCAACTATGCCTTATACCTGTGTTTAATAAATTTGAAACTAAAGGAGCATTTGAAGGAAGCCTGAGTGACTGAGCTCCTTGAATTTAACTACTTAATGCTGTAATTGATCAAAAACTTGATTTGACTCTAAAGACACATGAACAAAATGTGGATTTTTATGTGTGAATAAGCCTCTGTTTTTGGTGTCATTGAGACTTCATGTTTTATAGATCTATCAACATATTATATTCTTATGATCGAAGTAAAAGTTTGTATCGGAGATGGAGCACTAAATATTTATTGAAGTCGATGACGATTACGATTTATCAGCTGATTTTTTTAATATATAATAGTATAACAATTTTCAGAATTGTAATGTTTTTTTTGTTTTTTTTTAAACAAAAGTTTAATTTTTGTTTCTTAATAAAAAGTAATTTTATTTAATACCCACTTTTATTATTTCAAATATATATACGTATAAATTTAAAAAAGAAAAAGTGTGTCTGTGTGTTTTTGCTTTCACACCATGGACCCCCAAACTGCATAACCAATACGGCTGAAATTTTGCATGATTGATTATTTATATCGCCTAAAAGTTCTTGGCTATTGTACTTTCCGGAACTTCTAACTGTTGGGCTAATATAGTAACCCGTGGAACCAAGAATGTTCTTCTTGCTTGCCTGAGTACTCATGGGATGTCACAGTTTGATAAATCCACATGAGTTACTCAGATATCCTCATCGAGAGTAAATGTGATTTATTTTGTTTATTTGTGTATTTTCCTCTTTTGAATAAATCCCAGGCAACATTGGGTAATCCTTAGGAATGTAAATAATATGCAAAACGCTGCGTGCAAGATTTTGTGGAGTTAGCTCTTCGAACAGTACTTTTTGTATTCCAAAGCTGTTATTACTGAGGGGAGAACATATACCTGGTAGTAAAGATCTTGCATGAAGGAAGAATACATGAATTAAGGTAAATAAAGTAAATAAAATGTAAACAAAAAGGGCTCAAGTCCTCGTATAATTATTATTAGTTAAAAATATATAATTTCCTGACATTAATTTGAGTTAATTTTCTTCCTCTCATCTATGTTATTATTTATTGTTGTATATATAATGGAGAATAGCAGCTTGTAGCTCAGTCAAACGTCATGACAGCTCAAGCTGCTTCCCTCTCAACATTCATTAAATTGTCAAAGTTACCAGGTTGGTTTTCTCTTTCTTTTTATTTTACACACCCCATTTGCATATTATTTACATTCCTAGTAGTCCTTACTAGTTGGTAATAATCGGCATATAATACCAATAACGGATTAGCCTCAAAAAGCCAAAATAGGTCCAGCTCAATTTTGTCTATTGTATTTACTATGACTTTTTTATTTATTTATTAAATATGGAGGAAGGGTACCATTCCAGTTTGTTCTCTTCTAAAGAGTATTTACAAGGTAAAAGATCGAGAAACTTTTTACTTTGTTTGAAATACAAGTAAGTGCTTACAAAAATAAATAAATTACTTAATTACACATTATAAAATTGATTATAACTTATATCTATGTACTACTAGAGTTGTGTTAACCAGGATATTTATCGGTCTTTTGGATTTGAACTGACCACCATGAATACAAAATTCAATTCTTATCCCAGTAGTGAGTTTCTATATATGATACTTAAAATAGTGTAATCACTTGCATCTGTCTTTTTCAGCTTTTAGATTTGTAACTATTTCCCTCAGACAACAATTGTGTGACACAAATCATGTGTCTGTTTTCCCTGATTCTAAAATAATGATAGTCTTTCTTTATTCTTTTTTTTTTTTTGGAGGACACCGAATTCAGGATAATTTTTGCCTTTGTTTCTTCATTTTTCAAATAAAAAATAGAAAGGGTGCAGTGCAGATTGCTTATCTACATCCATTTCTCTTTTGATATATTGCTCTCTGTTTCTAGACCTTGCACAACTATCACATTTTTAATGTCTGAATGTTCCTCCTTTATCCACCTCTCATAGTTTAAAACTATGTAATTATCCTAATGAAATGATATATTAGATTATCTATATTGTACTCGAACAGTTAAAATTATGTTTGAAATCAAAATACATATGCATAACATATTGTTTGAAAACTAAACAGTTGAGATTGTACATGAAGATATCGTCAACGCTATTGCTTCCGAAAAGGCTACACTGGCCTGGTTTAGGGGCTGAGCATTCAATGCATCATCGTTCATTATTTATTCTTGTAGAAGGAACTGTACAAATGTAATGATAAATGAGTATATATGTGAAAAAGAGCCAATTATAAAAACACATTCAAGGCCACGTTGTCATAAAAAATAAAGTACCCTTGCATAAAGGCTACCAGAGGTCGACTACAGACAATTACATTTGGAAAGGGGGGGGGGGGGGGTTGTAGCCTTAATTATTCATTTGTTTTACTTAAGAACAGCTTTTTTTTTTAATAATTTGTTAAGAGCGTAACAACAAATTCGTGGCTATAATGTCAGAGTACATATGAGATCTGAGTTCATAGACTCGAAAAAAGTCGAATTTTATAACCTTCTTCCTTATTGGTAAACAAAATCACTTGATACCTAATCAATACAAACAGAGTAAAAACCTTAATATACCTTTGTTGGCATTGCACCCCGAAATTATTATACTCTGTACAATTTTCTAATTAAAATACTATTCTGTGCTTTAAATGTTGCCAAACCCAGTTCAATGGATTAATTTATATGAAGTGTTCCACATCTGATAAATTAAATGGATGAATTATATTTTTGAGTGAAATAAATGATTCAAATTACTCATTGAAGAAACACACAACTATATCAAATAATTTTATTTAATCGTCAACTGATCGATTTTTTTTTTTCACTCAATATTTTCAACAAATTAAACCTCCTTTAGAATAATTATAACAACTACAAGCAGTCAAAAGTAACACGTTTAGACATGGTTTAAACATAATTATACTCCATTTAATAATCTTATTTACATATATAGTTATATCAGAAAATATGATCATTGATTCGGAATATAATATTTGAATTGATAATACCATACCATGAAAAGAATTGTTCAAATGGTTTTTACGACAATTTTAAATATTAAAGACATAATTTGAAAAAAGAAAAAAGAGATTAAGATATATATATATTAGGGAATTAACTACACGAAAACCGATAAAGTAACTACAATAACGAGTCATTGAACCGATTACATATATATTTCTAAAACATAAAAACATCAATAAACAAATAAAATTAAGATATATTATACCCATAGAAATGGATTAATAAAGTTCATGAAGACAAATAAATGATGAACACGAGATAAGATAACTTTAACTTTTATGATAGATGAAAGTATATCATGCTAAAAATCATGCTCAGAATCACAATTGACGATAAGAGACGTTTTGTTTATCGAAAAATTCTTGTAGACGATGCTTATCTTAGAATCAATATTCATTTTCTTTATTATCTACTTTTGAACGGTTCAAGTGGAACATTTTGTCTACTTTCATCACACTAATATGTGAAGGCATTCTTTCTTCTAAGGCTTGTATTGACTAAAAAATTTGATGAATCAATTATAGTTCAATGAAAATATGGTCTAGCTATTTAAGTTTTTCTTCATCTTTGAAATAGTAGAACTTGTTATATTGAAATTGTCTACTTAGCATTAAAACTACTTTTATCCAAGATCCCTAATGTATAATACTTGGTTCTGATGTATGGAAATTGAATAGGCAAGACTCACAGAGGAAATACCCATCAACACTGCAATTATAGTTCCATGTCTGATGTCCTTAGTCTTGTCCATTGTCAATAATCTATAATGTTTATCAATTTTTTATTTTAATTTGAAAATTAGGACTCGACTTTCAAGCTCCAATGATTGTGTTACGGTATAACAAGACAATACAAACAACTTCTCGGTGTATTTCTCCAAATTTGAATGTTCCACGACTGAAAATGGGATATGACATCAAGCAAGCAATTTAGTTAGGTCAGACGTGAAATCAGATGCACCTGAATCATTATTGATACTATATTTATTGAATATATCTAGATTTCTCTTGTGACATTGGCAGTTTGTATGTCTCATGATTGAGAGATCTTCATTATAAAAGTCGAGAAATGACATAGTCGACATGTCATCACACACGTATCTTTGTCAAGTTTTCAAACGTTACCACCTCCATTGATAGTGATCCAGGATCTTGAATTAAATCCTTTAGGCGTTTTTAAAATTGATTAAAAATGGAGAACTTACAGCAATATTACGCAGTTCAGATTGCTTCATACATAAATTTACTACCATTCGATGGCAAATTATATCTCATGCAGTACTGTAAGTCAAAAAAAAAAAAAAAGGAAAACTAACATGGTAACCCTGACAATTTAATAAATGTATGAGTGAGGAGCAGCTTTATCAGATAACTTCTTTTATACTTATAAATGAAGACATAGACCATAGATGAGAGACTAAGTAGACAGAAGAAAATAAATTCAAATTCAAATGTTATAAATTATATATTTTTAGCTAATAAATCCCTAAATAATCATTATTAGGGGGAATTGGACTTTAGCCCAACTTTGTTTTTACATTGTACTTGCTTTATTAACCAAAAAGCTTTTATTCCTTAAGAATGTAGAGTAAATGCAACGAATACAATGCAAGTAACTACTTTAACCTCCCTTCTCTGGCGTATTGGCTCTAGTATTACCCCAGTCTGCATGAGTGAATTCAATAAATAAAAATCATTACAACAAAGATTAAAACAAAGAAATAGAATGTGATTAAGAAACATATTCTCCTTTCAAAACTTTTAATGAAGTAGAACTTAATGTATACATAAATTATATAGAAACTCAAATTAGCACGAAATAGTTTCAACTCAAAATATGATCTAGCCTCCAATGAATATGTATTTGAAATTAACTTTTTCATCAGTTATAGCATCAAGTTTACATTTAAATTAAATGGTTTAATTGAGTATACCAAAGATTCTTGAGGGTGGGTAATGGAGGTGAAAATATTTACATCTAGACACGAGGATTCCAGGTTAGTGAAATGCCGTCTTTGTGATTTTGAAATAGAAGTCTTGAGAAAGTTAAAACATTGAGCAACATCTTCAAAGCCGTAATCACTAAATTAATATCAAAGAACGTTGAGGAAAATTAAAGGAATGTAATTAAAGACAATTATACTGATAGTTTTAACTTCCAATGTCCCACTCAATATCGTTGTTCATCCAAATTTTGTCAAGTTCATGGAACCCAATACTGAAAAATTCGTTCCTTCTTACAACGTTATTACGAAGTCAATGGAGTCATAAAGTGAAAAAGAGCTGTTTAAGATTAAGAAACAAGTTGAGGAAAAGGATATTTTCACTATCGTTGTTTGATATTACACTTGAACCTCTCAAAAGTAAATGTCTGTTTGTGATTGAGAAGAACAAGGGAGACAAAAAAACTGAGGGATGTGTCAGCAAAATCCATTATCGGGATAACAAATTCTTTAACTAAAAATAAAAGCTGCTCAAATTGCCAACTACTAAAAAATCTAACAACCGAGAAACTTCATAAAATTTACAACTCTTATTATTTTATATAACAATTAATATACTCGATTATCATCAACGTTCCTCGTCACAATAAACTGAGGATATCATTAAGGTCCTAGATTTTGACATCGTTAATGGTCATCTACTCCTTCATCCCTTGACGGTTTGACCCCTAGAGTTTCTTGGTACTGTAAACACTAACGAAATTGACAAAATCAGTTGTCACTACGAATGGAATATTTGAATTAAGAGATACAAATATTGAAATATGACTGTCAATACTACGGCCCCACTCAGCAAGGGAAAAGTATTTTGGGATATAGTGTCTTAAATAAGGAAACAGTTGAATAATCAATAGAGATATAAAAATACTAAATAAAGGATTTCATAAAATTATAGTAAAAAATTATATTAATAATTGTTTTGAATTCTCTATGACAAACAAAAGCAAAAAAAAAACAGAATATGTGATTGATTGGGTTGTTGTAAGAAATACACGTCAAATGTCATATCTCATAAATAAAAAAAATACACAAATTAATGCACAATAAGCAATAGGGTCTTTCTTACATGATGCATACAAATTAATATTTAATTATTTATTATTAAAAAAATAGACACCTAATTAAATTAAAATAATTGTTGATTAACTAGTTATAATAATATAAAGAACATAAGTTCATATAAATTATTTTAATTATAAAATTATCACAAAATATTTAAAAGCAACCTCAAATATGGTGTCTGGTAAATTAGTTTCAACAGCTTAGAGCAAATTTGTTTGGCAGGGCTTTCACATAAATGGGAATGAAAATAATATGCAAATTGGGCTTGTAATAAAAAAAGAAAGAAAAAATCACCAACCTGTTAACTCTGACAATTTGATGAATGTTGAGAGGGAAGCAGCTTGAGCTGTCATGACGTTTTACTGAGTCACAAGCTGCTATTCTCCATTATATATACAACAATAAATAATAACATAGATGAGAATTAACAGAAAATTAACTGAAATTAATGTCGGGAAATTATATATTTTTAACTAATAATAATTATACGAGGACTTTACATTTGATTTGCTTTATTAACCTTAATGTATGACTTCCTTCATTCTTTACTATCAGGTATATGTTCTCCCCTCAGTAGTAATAAAGGAAAAATGATAACAGCTTTGGAAAACAAAAAGACCGGTTTGAAGAGCCAACTCCACAAAATCTCGCACGCGGCATTTTGCATATTATTTACATTCCTACACATAAACACCGACTAGATTAATATTATAGGAAGAAATTTTGTGCATAAAATAGTAAAAATTATTATTTTAATTACATATTTACAACTTGTATTTCCAAAAATGTACGACTACCAAATTTGAAACCCTAACAAAAAACCTTAAATTAGATTTTGAAGGGTGTTGTTTTTTTTATTCTAAGTTAAATGAGGCTCCTTTCACTTAATAAATCCCTCTCCTTGGTAATTGAACGAAGCAAAAACGATGGTTTAGAATAAGGTTTATTTCTATCAAAGTTAATTAGATTTAAAATAATTACCCATTGATGAAAACTTGACAAATGTTAAGAAGCACTCAAATAGGAGACGACAAATTATAGTTAAAAGCTAGTTCATCTAATCAGAGGCAGCAATAGGTATTCACAAATTAACTCTAAGCTGTGAAAAATATTCATTGAGAGAAAAAACTATCGATGAATTTACTTAGACCCCTCAAATATATTCAAAATATCATTTTTGAGTTACATCAGAACGGTTGTCACATAATGATCATTTTGAAATATAACACATTGCCCTATAATACAGAAGTTGCAAAGTCTTATTTAGCATTAAAATTAGATTATGTAAACCCGATTAATTTAAAATAATTCACTTAGTAAGACGTTGATGAAGTATAACAAAAAACTTTTATATTATTTATTTATAAAGAAAAAAAATATTTTTTTAGAAATATGGAGAGAACGAAGAGAGTCATAAATTTATTTATGACAAAAGCAGATCTCTTAATTTATATAAAAGTATAATTTTATGATGCAGGAGTTAAAACTTTATTTTAAATTAATTTACTTCAATGAGTGTAACTTCAGTCAATATATTAAAAAAAATTAAGAAGGTGCGTGACCTGTTCAAAATGTTGCGTAGTATATGTACGGTTATTCAAATTTATTTATCTCGAAACCTTTATACCTTACATTCTATTTGCCGTTTAAATAATAATGCTTTTAATTTGCAAATTTGCTTGAATTAGGAATATAGTAATTTATTACTAACAAAGTTCACCTATTAAGTGAGATATTTAAAAATGAGACAGGATTTATATTTATCACGAGAAGACAACTGTTAATTACAGTCTATGTAATGATCTAGTCTTAGCAAATAATTTCCATATCATTGTTCTAAGAGTACTTGAAACGATAATTCCAAATAAGTAGATTGAGCACTTTTAAATTAGGAAAAATCAAAAATCCTCATAACACAATACTGACTTTCTAAAAAGCTTGATATTAATTTTAAAAGTATGCGTGTATTTTAAGTATGACGGTTCAGCTCAGAGAAAATATAAATTTAAAGATGTAAAAATTATCTTCTTTATTTTTAAAATGATTATGTTCGAAGCTCAATAATGACTCATTTTTCATGTGTTGAAAAGCCAAAAGGTCACAATTTGCTGTGTAAATAATAATTAATTGATCTTTCATTTTCAAAATAGTATTTTTATTCGTTAAATTTATGTTAAAAGATATTTTTGTTTTTTATATTTAATAATTAAATAAAATATTTAAGTAAACTACGGAACTTTTATATATTATTATATAATATCAACCTCGATTTAATTGCTCTGAAGGAAATTGAGATTGAATTCAGAATTTGCGCCTGCATATTGCTGTAGACTATTATATATATATATTCTAAAGCATCACTAAATTATTGGATTGCCTTACTAACAGTATTGTTAATAGAAAATAATAGTTTATCTCTCAAATTGAATGTAAATAACGTTTTTAGTTCAAAAATACTGAAATAAGGAATTAGTATGTTGCAACAATTGGTAGAGGTGAAAATCTTAGGCTCTGTTGGTCTGTAAAAAAAAAAGCGAAAGGATTGAGATACCTAAAAAGAGTTAAAAATGTAGTCAATCATGAATAGTATCAAACATGATTATAGTGTTGGATTATAGATTTATAATTTCTACTATCATATCCCACAACATTTCAAAATCGGAGTCTATCTGGCTGTCAAGAATCTCTAAGTGTCATTATGTATATATATTTTAAATTTAACTCATATTTGGACCCTCATATAATAATATATCATTAGCCCACGTCTCCATCTGAGTTAAGTGACAATGAATAATTATTTTAACGTATTTATTTTGTTAAATATGTGCATTAAAAATTAGAACTCCAAAGATTGACAGTTCCAACTGATCGATTTTACACATTTGTATATCATCTACTATCGTTATTGAAATGTATGTTGTTAGACTCAACAACTCAAGTGAGTTGAGTACGATCCAGCAATTTTCTGAACTGTTGATATTATTTTATAATTGTAGTTCCAAGTGGATTCTCAATGACTTTTTTATGTGTTTCAATTGTTACTATAATATGCACTTTTTTCACATACTCATCAGATATTATTAGACCTTAGTAAGAAATTGATTGCATTTAGTATTGACTCTTATATTTCTCTAAGTAATAACTATTAAATTAACCGATTATTTTATATATTTTTAATGACTAACTATGAAACATTATACAGAATGGAAAAAGATTCATTCAAATTTAATTTCATAAGTATATTGAGTTCAAGGATATTGTTCATATAGAAAGTATTTTAAATTATCTCTTTTATAAAGACGCTTAAGTTTGAAACGATATTTTCGTTTCAAGTTAATAATAATGAGTCATAATGACTTACTTTTGAGATGTTATCATCATAGTCATAAAAATATGTTAATATAATTATTTAAAATTTCGTAACTTTAATTTATAATTCGCGCAATCTCTCAGATCACATTCATGTTTCGTAATTCTATTTCATATAATAAACATTACATGATACTTGTTACAATTACTTTATTTTTTTGATTCTCCAACTTATTTCTCTTGTTTATTTGTGAACGAGGACCTTCCTTTGTGAATGGTAGAGAATTACTATTACTAGGAATGTAAATAATATGCAAAATGCCGCGTGCGAGATTTTGTGGAGTTGGCTCTTCGAACAGTAGTTTTTGTTTTCCATAGCTGTTATCATTTATGCTTTATTACTGAGGGGAGAACATCTACCTGATAGTAAAGATATGAAGGAATATATGTATTCCGGTTAATAAAGCAAATAAAATGTAAACAAAAAGGGCTCAAGTCCTCGTATAATTATTATTAGTTAAAAATATACAATTTCCTGACATTCATTTCAGTTAATTTTCTTCCTCTCATCTATGTTATTATTTATTGTTGATGTCTTCATTTGTATACATATAAAGGAGAATAGCAGCTTGTAGCTCAGTAAAACGTCATGACAGCTCAAGCTGCTTCCCTCTCAACATTCATCAAATTGTCAGAGTGGCCAGGTTGATTTTTTCTTTCTTTTTATTTTACACACCCCATTTGCATATTATTTACATTCCTAACTATTACTATATGTACATGTTGTATTTTTTTCACTATACACGATAGATTTGCGAGTTCAATTTTTTGTTTTATGTATAAAAATAACTAAGTATTTTTCCTCATATTTCAATATCTCAAAATCAATTTCGGGAATTAATTACCATGTACATACAAGGTATTATTATTTTTTAAATACACAATTTATAGCTCAAAACATCCTTGCAAATTCAACTGTATGCATTTTGTGATGCTATAATATATGCCTATTAACTAATTTAACATTTAATTAGAAGTTGCATGCATACTAAAGAAAGACTGAAGTACAAAAAAACAACTTTTTTAATAAGTAATTATAAATGAAAAACTTCAAAAAGCACTTTAAAACAAGAAATGCAAAAGTTGGCAGTTTTTTTTTATTTTTGAAGTCGTTTGAAAGGAAAAATTTCCAGAGATCATTATATGTATTGTTGTATGTGAATGATATTATTACATGTCCTAAAAGTTATTAGGATTTGATTCCTATATTTCAAAAAAAAAAATTAAAAAAAAAAACTCTTTTAAAGATTGTATAATTAGGAATGTAAATAATATGCAAATCGGGCTTGTAATAAAAAAGTGGAGTTGGCTCTTCAAACAGGTCTTTTTGTTTTTCAAAGCTGTTATCATTTTTCTTTTATTACTGAGGGGAGAACATCTACCTGATAGTAAAGATCCCGCATGAAGGAATACTGCATTAAGTTTAATAAAGCAAATAAAATGTAAACAAAAAGGGCTCCTCGTATAATTATAATTATTATTTAGAAATATATAATTTCCTGACATTAATTTCAGTTAATTTTCTGTTAATTCTCATCTATGTTATTATTATTTGTTGTATACATAATGGAGAATAGCAGCTATTAGCTCAGTAAAACGTCATGACAGCACAAGCTGCTTCACTCTCAACATTCATCAAATTGTCAATTGAGTTACCAGGTTGATGATTTTCTCTTTCTTTTTATTTTACAAGCCCGATATGCATAATATTTACATTCCTATGTATAATACTCCATTGGGGAAAGTTATACATTATGCTTCGAAATTCACTCTATTCATAAGACTGTAATTCGGAGTTGTGTATAGCAAAAATGTTCATAAATTGACACACAGCTTCCTATTTAAAAATAAAGAACAACCGTAATATTCAATGGTAAATATAATCTACGAGCTTCCACCAATTGTTGCAACACGTTAATTCCCTGTTAACGGATTTTTAGAACTAAAAACGTTATTAAAATCCAATTTGAGAGATAAACTATCATTTTCTCTTGACTATACTGTAATTAAGGCAATCTAATAATTTAGTGATACTTTTTTTTATAACCATAAACTGTTTTGGAAATCTAATGTTTCGTTTCCTCAAAGTGTTGTTGCCCTTGTTTAAGTCTCAACAGCACTTCATTACTTCATCATTTTTTATTTATTTTATGGAATCTAACTTGCAATCATTTGAATTTAGACTTGTAAAATTACAAGAGCCATCTGGATGTCAAATCGTACAAATTCTCATACTTTTCAACTATATACTTTATAATATTTAAGTGATGGAGGGTACAGATTTTTCTTGTTCATGCTCGTAGCTATTTAAATTGTCCCTCAAAAGACATCATCAAAAATTGAAAACGACTATTTTTATAGCATTGCAACAAGGTATGACATCACGGATTCATTATTTTCAAACCAGAATGGATCAGTTAAAACATCAAAGGATTTTGTGTATTTAAGTTTGTTTCAGTTATATAACTGAAACAAACTTAAATACAATTTGTTCTAAACAAACGTTTTCTTGGCATCATCAAAATTACTTTAAAAAAGTTGTCAACTTTTGTCCACTCTAGTCTCTAGTAGTGTTTACACGACGAGTTTTTTGGGATTAACAAAGTACTACTAGTATTTTTGTATTCTCCTTTCAGCTGTTTTTCATCAGTTGACCCTTTTAATTTAAAGCAGCTGACTATACGTGTTGTGAACTCAAAAAGGGTATTAATATTATTATTTATGATTTTGATGTATAAACAATATATTTAATCAAGGATTTCCCGCTCTTTTTTTTGAATTTGTGAATATTATACAAGTATTAAATATTGATTTGTATAATGATAGAGTTGATCAATATATACAGGGTGTCCGTAAAATCTGGACACATAGTAAAGTTAAATATTTTTCAAAATAAAATTCAAAATTATTAATGAGGCTTTATTTTACGTATTTTATGGTGAGGTCAACAGACAAAATTCGAAACTGGTCGCAATAAAATCCGCAATTTGGTGATTATTCCAAACTGCAATAGTGCATAAGGTTATGGCTTGGTGCAGTTTATGGAAAAGGAATGTGCTTGGACCATTCTTTTTTGAGGATTATATGATGTGAATGGGCTCCTCGTTCACCAAATCTTAGTCCGCTTGATTTTTTTTTCCACTTTTAGGAGAAAATGTATTCAACAAAAATCACAGATTCAATGCAGTTGACTCAACGAATAAAGAGTGAATGTACAAAAATTAATGGCAATGCAAATTTATTGCATCAAGTGTATGCAATTTTTGTAAAACGCATTGATATTTGCATTTGCAAATGATGGTGCTCATATTGAAGATGTTATTTGAATACAATAAATAGTGAAAATAAAGCTTAATTTTAATTATATACCAATAATATTCAACTATCCTATGTGTCCAGACTTTATGGACACCCTGTAGTATAGCTAAATAATAACTCCTCTTCCCAATATTAAAAAGTTGGCAACAAGGAAAATACAGAAGACAAGCTACCAGTTGATTTTCCAAATTTTTCCTTTCCTCATTGTGATTCGAGGTTGCGAGTGAACAAAAAAGCTCGTTCTATGTTACAATATTAATTTGATGAATT
This sequence comes from Lepeophtheirus nordmannii, assembly GCA_963680855.1. NCBI lineage: Eukaryota > Metazoa > Arthropoda > Copepoda > Siphonostomatoida > Caligidae > Lepeophtheirus > Lepeophtheirus nordmannii. The sequence goes on from OY804519.1 coordinate 1,087,291, forward strand.
CGAATTAAATCCTCCTAATCTGTAAATATCCATAATATTAAATAAATAATTGTTCAATAATAGTGAAAAGAGTGTTGTAATTGGCTAATCACAATATAATTACGAGCTTTTCCCCCGTTTCTTTGTTGAAATATAAGTCAATGTGATATTTTGAAGTATGTATTTATATGTTACTCAATTAAAGGATCCAGAATATTATTTTTGCCTTCTATTAACGATCCTTTTTCACTTCTATTTCTACAACTTATTATTCTGTTCTCTATTGATTAAATACTCCTTCAAAACTAAAAAGCCTCAAAGTAATGATAACAAAAGTTATGGAATTATATTTAAGCTCATTTGATGAATACGTAAGTTAAATACATAACTTTAACTTTTGTCAGATAACATTGCCACAAGAACATAACTGCATAAAGATATGAAATTTGATTCATTGAATATGTATCGGTAATTAGCTTTTCGATGTCATTTTATATATTTTGTTATGTATGTGTATTTTTTAAATATAACTTTAAGATGAGGAACAACGGCTAACCTTTTGAATAAAGATTTGTGCTTATTTCAAATAATGGTTGTAAAGGTTGTAAATAAGATTAAGCTAATTTTGTAGAAAATTGAATGTGAAGGTAGAAAATTTTGGGTTTCTTTTATAGTACTCCTTTGGGAATTAATATCGATTCCGGTTGCTCTTCTTTTTCTTATTTTTTTTTTGTGTGTATATATATAAATTGAACGCATTTGATAGATGAAAAACTGATCTGACTATGTGTAGAATAATTTATCCAATAGAGTAAGTACTGTCGTCAATCCAATTTCAATGGTAATAACCGTGCAACTTTGTCACCTGGAAAAGAAAGGAAAAATCAAGATATAAAAGCATGATGAATCTTCGTAATAAAGAACCAATAAAATGGTTTATTATATGTGCTCATAGTGTGGACACTTTAAGCATCAACAAATTAATAAAATTCCTAAGAGTATTTGTACCTTTAATTACACTGGCCAATGGTCAAAAATCCTAAGGGGTATAAAAAAATAGTAAAAGTTATTTAGTTATGCACAATGATTTCAATTCTACAATATTTTTTTCTCCCAATGAATACTGTCAACAGCCTAGAGTAAATTTTTGTATATTTATTGTTGCCTCTGGGTTGATGAACTAGCTTTTAATTATAATTTGTCGTTTCCTATTTGTGTGCTTCTTTACATTCGTCAAGTTTTTATCAATGGGTAATTATTTTAAATCTAATTAACTTTGATAGAAATAAACCTTATTCTAAACGGATCGTTTTTGGTTCGTTCAAATCGCAAAGAGAGGGGTTTATTAAGCTAAGGAGCCTCTGTTAACTTGGAATAACAAAACACCACCCTTCAAAATCTCAAAATAAATCTAATTTACTAAGTTTTTTTGTAAGAGATTCAAAGTTGGTTGTCGTACATTTTTGGAAATACAAGTCCTAGGTATGTAATTAAAATAATAATTTTTGCCATTTTATGCACAAAATTTCTCTATATAATATTAATCTGGTCGATGTTCAGTATGAAAAACCCTAAATTACTAAACAAATTGACTCTAGGGTGGTGTTGAAAGTATTCATTGGTAGAGAAAAGTCGATGAATTATCCAAATTGATGAGTTGAAGATTGATGAATTTACTATCGACAAATTGATATCGATTAAATTGATGTTGATGATAAATTTACCGGACACCTCTTTTTTTTTTAAATTCCATCAAATTAAACCAGTTTTAACTTTTGTTGCATATATATATATTTATATAGGGAGTTAACATTTGTAATATTTATTAATATTAATTAATAAATAGATAGTTATTTGAAATTATTTATAGTTTTGGTTCCTTAAATCTTTAATATTATCTTTGTATCAAATCGTCTTAGTTTTGCCTTTGTTTCGATCTTTCACAAACTGATTGTGTTTTCTTTCAACATCTTTCCACGTCGAAATTTTGATCTTTTTTTCATTATTATTATTTCATCTCCATTATGTTTTGAGCATGTTTTCTTTCAGGAATAAGATTATATTCAAAGTATATATATATTTGATTGATCCCATCCCAAAAGTTAAGACTTTTAATAAATAATGGGCTTCAAAAATGGTTTCAAGTATTTACGTGCCGTAAATACTACTTATGTAAGTTTCACTAGGTATTCTGTCACTTCTAATCTCTCTTTCTTTCTCTCTTTTTCGTTTTATCCATTGAAGGAAAGGTGTATCGTCAGTAAGGTATCAATGTGTAAAGTCGAAGATAGAAAAAGGTAAAATGATTCTATAATCAAATAAATTTTTGAGAGATATTTTAAAGTGTTTTTTTTTTTAGTACTTTGACTTTTAATTTAATCTGCTATCTTTTTATAATTGATAGTCATTAATTAATTTGAAGGGAAAACCAATTCTTCCTTTATACTCTTTTGTCTTCTTTTGCGACCAGAGTGGTGGTGGTGGAAAAAAAAATAGTAAAAATAAAACATCTTCTCTTTAAATATATAAAAGAAGGAGGGGGGAAAGCAGAGAAGAAAAGATGAATCCCGCTCAAAAGAAAAGAAAAAAAACCCTTATAGAACGAGTCTCTACATATATCATCATCATCTTCAGTTGAGGTAAAAAAGAATCACGAATCAGTTGAGACTTTTACCATATACGTATACATCACTTCGTGACTGTGTTCAGTGATTTACTTTATCATACATATAAATATATATGTTTATTTAATGTGATATAAATTGATTTTTTCCGAGTTTTTTTTTGTTTTTTAATGTATATAAGCTACACACTATATAAAAGACTCTACCATTCATGTACACCTTTGCATACACTCGAGGTAAGGAACAACTGCAATATGATATATCTACAAACAAATATTACCAACATTTGTGCACAAGATTTTAAACGTTATTAAGGTCTCTGAGAGATGTCTTTGTCTCGCAGTCAATTTTTTTTTGTGTGAGGCATTTATTTTATGATAAAAGAGTAGAGCGTTACATCTGTATGTATGTATGTACATTCAAGTATCTCTTATGTAAATTGTAAATATATAAACATAATAAAAGCACATACGAAATATATATATATATGTACAAAGTATGTATAAAAAAAATGCTAACTGTATTAGTTATTAGATAAGAGCTTCAAAAAAAAACCAACAAGAATACAAAATTTATGCAAAGTGAATTTCTTTGGTTTTTTTATTATTATCGTTATTATTCCACTGTCAGCAATTTTTTTTTTTTGTTCATTCATATATATACATACAATATATTTGCAACAATGAAATAAATTTATCTCTACTTTTTCCAAATGGAATGAATACAAAAAAACATTTCGTTTGAATACATATCTGATACATCTAAGATTCATTCACGATAAGTTGTGTGACATCTCTCAATTTGATCACCTTATGTAATAGGAAGTAATAGTTTTTGAAGTACTTTTTTTATATATATATATAAAAAGCTATCCTATAACAAAGGAACAAAATAAATAAAAAATAAATAAACTTTTCAATTCCAATTAAACATCTCAAAAGACTTTGAATGAATGAACAATATATTAGTGCAAAGAAACTCTAGGGAGAAAATAATAATTATATATATTCCAATTTAAAAGACTTTGCTTATCTTTTGTAGTAGTTTAAAATTTTGTATCTAATGATTGACTTAGAGTTGTCATACGTACGAATATAATCAATGACTATTCATAAAAATATATAAAAAAATTATTTTTAAAATTGTCATCATTTTTTTAAAAAAAAAGCAATTTTAAGAGAGGGGAGATAAATTGTTTAGGCAGTTCTTCTTCAGATTATCTGATTTTGTATCCATGAATATATTTACCGATATGATTCAAAGTATGTTCAATGACTGTATATAAATTATAGACAAATACATACAACAATCACATATTGAGTGGATATACACTAGTGATAAAATGTATTTTCTTATTTGATAAAGTCCGTTTTTCGACGTTGTATTTTGTTTTTTTGAATAATAAACTAGAAGAATTTTCCTTATTTTAATTTATTGACAAAATTATTCTCTCAATGATTAATAACTATAATTGACCTAAGATAAAATTCTTTGGTAAAAAGTCGTGTCTCTGTAAGAGACACGACTCAAAATTCCATTCTTTCTTGCAGTAGTATCTTTTTATAAGACATTAAATTTTATTCTTATAAAAAATCTAATTTTTTCATCTATTTTAAGATTTACATTGTCATTTCTTGGAATCATCCCAGGGACTTGATTATGAGAATTCTTTATATAAATTGTGATCCATAAAATTAATCCTTTTTTGAAAACAGTAGATTTTGTGTGAGGACAACGTTGATTTTATATGAGAGGGGTAGAAAAAGTTTCTTCTTTTGTATCTCCTCTATTTTGAAAAGAAAAGGTTTTGTAGAAAAATATATAATACTTAAAAATTATACAGTGATATTCAGTAGACACGAGCTTTTAGTAGCAAACATAAGTAGCTGTACTATTTAGTTATATCAACAAAATAAATAAAAAAGTAACTAATTTGTTATCAATGAGTGCAATCTCTTGATATTTTCTTTAAAGTAAGTTTTAAAAAATCTATTAGTTAGGAATCAAGTTTCACTTACTTATATATTTAAATAATATATACATTAAATCGTTTTAAATAGTTTTTTTTACATTTCTTATTAATAGTTACTTTTTATTAAGCATAAACACTTTAACGTTTAAAAAAAATAGTCCTTGAAGATGTAAAATTTGTATCTTTTTTTTTTTTAATGTCTATCTCATTACTTATGTAATAGTGTATAAACTTTTATGATACAATTTCTTCAAAGTTATCTGAAACTTTAGAAATGTTTGTATTTTTTCTTCTGCTCTCAAATAAGGTCATAGTTTCATTTCACTCTCCTTATCTTATCTATGCACATAAAAGTTGTACCTAGAACTAATTTTGAAATTTAATCAGCTTAATTAGAAGTTTTTAACTGCATGTTGAATCAGTATTTTTTTTTTTTTACTTTACTTTTATAATTATTGCTTTCAAAGTTTATATTGATGCAACTTAATTAATTCATAGTGTTTAATTCATTTTTGTCAAGTCAATGTTTTGCATTATACAAATCTATTTGGTTGTTACATGAATCTACGAATGACGTATAAACTAAAATGACTTATTAGTTAACTAATTTATGCCCATATTTGAGATAAACATTACATATTCTTATTATTATTATTATTATTATTGGTCATACTCACAAATAAAGCAGGTCAACAAATTTGAAATGTCAAAAATCCTATGTGGTAAGAGTTTAATAAAAGTTATTCAGTTTTGCACGCATATTTCAAGTCTGTAATTATTTTTATTTTCGAGAGTTTCACAGTTTTTTCGAGAAATTGTACTCTACTTTTTAAGCTAATTTGGCCCAATTTCCAACTTTAACTTCAATTTAAACCTAGAAGGATACGCATTTTGTACATTCAAAACTAATTATTTGCTAGTGGTTTTAATGCAGATTCTATTTTCAGTCTTTGTTTTGCTACCTAAAGTAGCGGGCAGAAGGCTTTCATCTGGTTTCTTAATCCTTCGGTGCGCTACAAATTAAGTAGCCCACCTGTGAGTCTTAGACTTTATGTGACATGTTTAGTTGATCCGTGTAATAATTGTGTGTAACTAAAGGAATGTCTCAAAAATCCTCAAAAAACACAAAATAAAATATCATTTGCAACTTTTGATGATTGCTGGTAATATGAACTCTTGTAGAGTATTAGTCTCACCACTGTGTTGTTATATAACTTAGAACTCCCAAAATATATATAGTATATATATAGGGAAGCATTTGGGTAAAAAGATAATTCGTATTTGACTTATATAATATATAAACTGCTGACAATTGTATAACATCAATACAAATATATCCTTAAAAATTCAATATATCAGTATTTATAAATGTCAATTCAAGTGGAAGATTCGATGGAACCTATGACATAATAATAAGTTATGTTAGGTACATATGTTAGTATAAATATATATATATATATATATATATATATATATATATATATATATATATGAATATATATATATATATATATATATATGAACAAATAAAATATATAGTTTTATCAATTATACAACAATTTGTAACCATTTTTGTTTAAAAAACGTCAAATATTAGGTCATTTATTTTTAATTTGTCTGTTTTTTGTATGGAGGAAAATAAGTTTTATATTTTATGACTATTTTCCTCGTATGTATGAAAATAGTGTTTTAACATAATTTAAAAAATATTGGCTTATGAATTGTTTATTATAAGCATGTATTCTGGTAAAAAAAATGAATGGTTAAATGTTACAGAACAAGGAGTGAAAAACATAATAAAGGGAGAAAAAATGACAAGAATTTATGGCTTTTAAAAAAATATCTTTTTTTTTTAATTCAACTAAATATAAATGAACTTTAACATAAAATCGTTTGATTTTGAGTATAAGCTATTCTAGTTAAAAAATTATGATATTTTTATTAGTTGATGTGTTGCATGACTCCATTAGTTGAGACCAAGACAATGGAATGTCAAGACCAAGAAAGAAACTTTGAACGAACTGGGATGAAGAATATATCTCCATGACTTTGAATAGTTGACAAAGGCGAGAACAAGACATTGGGGAGAACTTTTTTGTTTGCATATTTCCCCGACATTCATTTAGAAATGAGTTGATTTGATAGCTTCATCTTTCAGACTCATTTTATACAAAGTGACTCGTTTCAGCTTAAAGACTATATAATATGGTATATAACACATAACAGAAAATGTCTTATTAGCCACATAAAATAGACAAAGGCAAGGTTTTAAGTGTAGGGACTAAAATTTTAGGGGCAAGATTAAAATACTGTAGGGTCGATAATGTACAAGACCATTATCAAAAATGGGTCGAAAGGACCATTTTCATTCATTTTTATGTAAAAATAATTAAATACATTGCAATCACATTCAAAATAAGTCTTATATATATGCAACAAACCCTGAGATTGCAAGTTACTTTGTTAAAGCAAGTATTTTCGTTGATAGGAAGTAATATATATTTAAGAGTTTGTTTCCACCCTCTTGTCTCTCCTAAAAGGCCAAAAAACTATCCAACCAGAAACCAAAATGATGGCATGTTCTTTGAGTTTATGACTAGATACACGGATAAATTAATCCTTCCTATTTCTCTATGTAGTTATAAGAAAAAAAGCTCTTAGTTAGTTCAATGGTATTTTGGTTTACAAGCATAATTTCTACCCATGAATGATGTTCATAATCCTAACAACTATTTAACATTTATGTACATTCAGATATTAGAAAAAAGTTACTTCTTTTGGCCCAATATTTATAGAAATATTAATTTGTATTTCATATTTATTTATTTATTCATTTTCAAATTTGAAAAAAGTATTTTATTAATCCTAATTTATTAAATATGTATATATATTCAAAAAAAATTATGTCTTCATTTTTTTTTAACTAGTACTCAAATTCCATGTTTCTTAATTACCCAAATCTATAAATACAAAAAAAAAAAGAATATTATTGTACATTTTTACTATTTAAATATTAGAATAATTTGTATATATTGGTTATTCTTGCTTTTTATAGGATGTTATGATGTAAAAAAGAAGAAAATGATGAACAAAACTTGAAATACCATCAAAATACAAGGATAAAAATATACTTTAATCATTTATTGTAAATATGAGAGGTAAGGCTTATTTTTGAGTCAATTATAAACACATGTTGTGATTATATTTATTCATTTATAAATACTATTTATTCATATTCATTATATTTATGACTAACAATGAAAATTAAGTGTTTATATATATATATATATATATATAAATTTATATATATATAATTGAAATCAAATCATTACAGTGGTCAACAGTCAAAAATCCTAAGGGGTATAACTATAATAAAAGTTATTTAACATTGCACGCTAATTTCAAATCTATAATTTTTTTTTTTTTTTGAGAAATTAGATCCTACTTTTTGAGCTAATTTGGCCCATTTTCCAACTTCAACTTCAGTTTTTGTTTTGGCCTAAAAGGACTCATGGGATGTAGGATGCGGGAGTAGGTCCAAAAGTCGGCCAAAGCATTTGTACTTAAATAACTCCTTGAATATTACATGAAATGGATTAATAAGGAATCCATTAAAGAGCTGAGACCCACAGCTTTCAAACGAGCTATCAAGCGTCCGATGAGAATCCTTAACTAAGAAGAAATTGTCCATCTAAATGTATAAATTTTCATTCATTTTGAGCAAAAATTCGCTTAGAAATCAAAGACTCACGGTAGAGCTCAGTCTGCAAAACTTTATAACTTTTATTTTACTTATACCACTTATAATTTTTGAAAGTTCAAATATGTTGACCTGTGTTACTGCTCCCAAACTGCACTCTCTGAAAGCCTTTTGTGTTTAATTTAACATAAAATCAATCTTGAACAGAAATTATCCAAAAATTAAATAAATCAATTTTTGTACTGCGGGCAAATATTGTTCTATCATGTATTTTGGTCAATGGTGAGCTGTACCTTATACAAATTCTTATGATAAGTTTATATATCCATGAATGTTAAGTATATATAATTTAGACTTTAGTGCAAAATATGTGACCATTTAAATTGAATCTTAAATCTTTATTTTTAGTTTCTTATAATATGATAGGGAATTTTGAGTGATCTGGATGTTGAATCAAAATATTGTATTAAGAGAAATAAAAGATAACTTTTTGACGACGAATACAAATATAATCATTTTTAATATATCATTCAATCCTGTTTTTATTTTTCCCATGCCTCATACGTACTTTTCAATTGTATATATCAATTACTTACGCTTCAAATGAGTCTCTTTTTAAACTTAAACAGAATGAAAATTAAGGTGCTATTCAGAGTTTTTAAATTGCATTTTCTTTATTTTGCATCGTCAGATGTAAATTGTAAACACATTTGTGAAATCACCAATAAAACTTTCAATATTAGAATTTAAAAAATCTCAAATATTGATAAAATATTGAATAATAATTACGGATTCATGATTAACATGTTAGTCATTAATGGAATAAGAATATACATACATACTGTGATCAAGAAGTAAGGTGAATTTGTCATTAAAAACTTCCAGGCATTAAGAAGGCAGGCAATTTTTTTCTCCTAGGTATCTAAAGCAATTGCCAATTGTCTGCTTGTCAAAAAGTTTAATTATCTCACTTGTATTTGTAAACAACCAAAAGTGAATTTTTCAATTTTTACAATGGGGGATTTTGTTGAGCAAATAACTTGCATCAAATTTAGTTTGCAGAATAAATATTCTTGTGCAGACACATTGAAAATGTTGTGGAAGGCCTTTGGTATTCAAACTATGGCACAAAAAACGTTTATAAGTGTACAACGAGTTCAAAGCAGGTCGGGAACGTGTTGAAGACGAACAGCACTCTGGACGACCATCAACATCTACTGATGAGGGCCACGTTCAAAAAATCAAAGAATTGGCGATTGAAAACCATCAATTGACAATTGGAGACCTTGCTGATAGTGCTGGAATATCATTTGGCTCAGTCCAAACCCTTCTGAAGGATTTTTTGTGTCTCAAACGCGTAATGTCTCGATTGGTGCCAAAATCTCTTAATTTGTTGAAAAAAGAAGTGTTGCGTTGATGGGTGTAAAACATTGCTGTCTGACTATCAAAATCACTTGAAATGCATCATAACTGGAGATGAGACTCTAATTTTTGCATACAATCCTAAAACCACTGATCAACCCAATGCAAGAACACCGTTTTGGCACGATTGAGGAGATCAAACCGAATCGAAGAAGGTCTTGAAAGCTTTACCGGAAAAAGATGGTTATTCCGACTGTTTCAAGAACTAGAAAAAGCGCCTTGCAAAAGTGCGTTTTACCATAAAATACACTTGTCACAGATTTGTAAAAAAAAATATTTTATTCGTTTCTTTTTTGATCAAAAATTATTCATAAAAAATTGGGGAAAATTAGAATAGGATGATTTGAACAACAGTTAATTTGTATGAATAAATAAACTCTAACCAGACTATAATGTAAATTCATACAATTTCATTCGTAGTTAAGATACATTTCATTAATATATATATATATATATAAAAACTCACTTAATTAATTAAGTAATGGATTATCACATGAATGGTTCTTTTAAGATATCCTATAAGTCCCTTTTTATGTACGTACTCATCTTGATTATTCCTCTATTTTTTTTCTTCTTAAGACATACTTATTTACAATGTATATATACTCCTTAGTCGTTACTCCTCTAAAAATTGGTTTCCAATATTTACTCTCTTAGAGTCTGAATTGTGTAGTAGTCGATAATTATTTCCTAGTCTGTAGATATATTGAGTGATAAAGAAGTCCAATGTCTTTAATTTTTCTTATAAAAAAACACATCTTTGAAAAATCCTATCTTAAAACATAAATGTTTATTAATATACAACTTTACTTTGATGTCAGTATATTTGTTTAAAAAATGACATTAAATTGATTTCTTCAGGACAAAAAAGCATATAATTACATACTTGTAAGTAGGTTTCAGGTGGTTTTACAAAATAAAGGTTTAGATGGTGAGTAACATCTTGGATTCTGAGACACGAGATTTTATGATTGTTTTCTCATTTTAATATTGATCATGGATTGTGGAAAAGTTTCCTTGGTGAAGTCAGACTGAAGCATCAGCCCATCTCACATGAAATAGCTACAAGCTAAAACACACAAAGCTACAGAATACTTTGATACCTAGCCATCAAAATATTATTATAGCTTATTTTAAAGAAACTATTTGTTAGTTTCTTCCTATTCATTTTGAATTACGATTATTTCTCTCGGACATAATTCAAAGTATGACCATATAACATAGCTACATATATGAAAATAAATTATTGGAAAAACAGTTTTCTTAAACTTTTTGAAAAAGTCATTCCATGATTTTAATCCTTATTCTAAGTCATTGCGTATCAAGATTTTTTTGAGGAGTTGTGTTTCCCTTAGAGAGCATTTGAAAATTTGTGTCTCTTCCTCATTCATTGAAAACTAACTTTCAATATTGTTTTGTTAATTTTTTGATGCAGAGAAATTTAAAAATTCACACATCTACCCAGAGTCTAAGAAAATCATCTTAAATTAAATTTTTGAAATATACTTTCTTAGTAAATCCTTTAGTATCTCCAAGTACGGAGAAACTTCATCCTAACGTTTGTCATATTTTAAATCTTATTTTGTTTGTTTTCTGAAAACATAAAGTCGAAATTTTGTAGTTTTTTTACCACCCTGATAATTTTTCTCACTAATTTTAGAAAAAGACTTTTATAAGACATAATAAGCCCGAACAAACCATAAGTGTGTTTTTTTTTTTACAGACCAATTCAATTTTTCCAATTATGTAGTATTACAGACATATTCTATGGCATTATCCGTTCTCTAATACAATAATTTTCAATCCTAATAAAATGATTGGACTTTATGCATATTAAGAGCTCACTTTATCCTTTAAAAAATAGGCAGTCTGAGCCAATATTCATACACTATCGACTTCCATTTAAAACATGGGCTCTTAATTTTGTTACCTTGAAAATACTTCTAGTGAATAAATTTCATTTTATAACTGGGCGGACAATATAATCAAATTTTATAATGAAAATATTAAGATTTTTTTAATAAAAAAAAATAACAATTTTGATTCATTTTTTAAAGAAATGAGTTTCATTATATATATATATATATATATGAAAATTCATAAATTATGGGTCTCCAATTAATCTAAGAAGACATGTTCCACTTATCGCCCCTACTATAGAAAAGTCTAGTATACAAACATATAATCTGGATTGTAGGACTTATATGTCAATATACTATTCATAGGAATGTAAATAATATGCAAAATGCCGCGTGAGAGATTTTGTGGAGTTGGCTCTTCGAACAATAGTACTTTTTCTTTTTCAAAGCTGTTATCATTTTTCCTTTATTACTGAGGGGAGAACATCTACCTGATAGTAAATATCTTGCATGAAGGAATACATGCATTAAGGTTAATAAAGCAAATAAAATGTAAACAAAAAAGGGATCAAGTCCTCGTATAATAATTATTAGTTAAAAATATATAATTTCCTCACATTAATTTCAGTTAATTTTCTGCCTCTCATCTATGTTATTATTTATTGTTGTATATATACAGGAGAATAGCAGCTTGTAGCTCAGTAAAACGTCATGACAGCTTTAGCTGCTTTCCTCTCAACATTCATCAAATTGTCAGAGTTACCAGGTTGTTGATTTTCTCTTTTTTTTTATTTTACACACCTCATTTGCATATTATTTACATCCCTAACTATACATAATCTTATTTGACGGCGGCAGAAGAAGAGAGTTATTTTGGTGAGAAAAAATCTGAGTTGAAATGTTAAAATGTTAAAACAGTTATTACAAAATAATATAAGTTATTGAACTTATATTACTCATCTAGCTCTATGTTCAAAAGTGAGATTACTTATGTTACTTTGTTGGAAAATATATTAAACGATTTGCAAATGCCGAGCACAAATTTTAAAATTAAAAATAAAAAATAACAAAAAAACACTCACTACTTCCTGAAAAAACGTTTAGAGTCCCTATGGGGGCTATTGGTACCCCTGAATTTCTCCTTAACATTATTTCATCTCTAGCTCGACTAATTCTACAGACACATTGTAAGTTTCATATTATATATAAACATTTTATATCAAGATTAAAGTACTTCTACACAAATGGATACGCAATTACCTATACCCAAGTGTATTTTATAATTCCTTTCATCCTTAAAAGTTATCTTACATGATCTAAATGTATATATTTTAAAAAAACTCAAAAATTACTATATGTGTATATTGTATATACATATGTATATACTTTGCAAAAAAAAAACAAAAAAAAAGAAGCAAACAGATGTTTGGGCGGGGTCTTTTCTCATTATATACATATGTATCAAGTCAACAAGAAAGCAAGTTTGTTTTCAAATATACATATGTATCAAGTCAACAAGAAAGCAAATTTGTTTTCAAATATTGAAAAGGAGAAAATCCACTTTTAAGTAGTTTTTTAACTTCATAAATATAACAGTCAAATATTTCGTAGTCATTTTAAAACCTATTGCGCACGGTTTTTGATAAAATATCACTTTTAATCAAGAAAGCAAGGATTGTTGTCTATCCAATAGAGCAATCGGATAAATGTTACGACTGCACATGAAGCCGATATGGTCCCTGAAAAAGAATGTCCATCTGTTTCATAGTCCTAGATACTTATTCAGTTTGTAGTTGTCTAAAACCAGTTCATCATCTGTTTAAGAACTATTACGAATCAACTACATCCGCTATCATGCTCACCATGAATCATGGTAATAGTGACCACATAATCAGAAATACCAGATGCTTTGTAAGCTTGATTGTGACTGGGGTTTTTTTTCCTATAATACAGTTGCAATTATTGAAGTCATAATTCCATTAATCGAAATAACCTATTAATACAAGCAAAAGAGAATGTCTTCAAGAATATGAGTGTAGTTCACACTCATTTTTGAAATATTTCAGATAAACTTTGTTTCTTGTTGGCTTGATACATATATTTTTATAAAAGGTTAAATTATGTTGACCAATAGCTGCAAATCATGAGCATATGATACATAATATACAAATACAATTTATATGAGTCATTGAGCAAAGTCTCTCTTTTGACAATGATATTTAAGTTACTTGAAGTTATTTATGCTTTCATTATATTGCATGACATTTGGTTTTGTGTTGCTTTTATTATGGCCCGAGATATTTTTTTATTTTTTTTACAAATATATAATCCTCTCCCTTAAAAAAAAAATAAACATACAAAAACCATTCAAAGTCAATGATCCTGAAACTATAAATCCCTCAGTTTTTTCCTATTAATCAAGAGAGAGGAAGTAAAGTTAAATGCCCGTTGCATATTTTGACAAATATATATTTATGTTAAATGACCGAGATTGTTGCTTTATTTGATGCATTTAATTGTTTTAAAAATCTTTTAAAAGGGGTTCTTAACCCTCACTTCCCCTCCTGGATTTTATATCTGTTAGTTGTTACTCCCTCTCCATTTGGCATGCTTCGATAAACTTAAGATATACTCCTATATATATATATATATATATATATGTTCTTTGAATATTTTTATTCATTCTTACACAACTTTTTGACAAATTAAGTTATCTTTTTATGTAAAAGTTTTCTTGTTCCTTCTGAGTGTGAATATGATTCTAATAAGGAGAGATAGAAAAAGAAACATAAGCCCCCTAATGAAACAATGCTATAAAACTTTTACTATATCAATAAAATAAGAAATTCCATTTGTCTATCCTCTGGATGGAAGACTGGCTTCAATATCCCTCTGTACATATATACAGATGAAATAAGAGGCTTACCAAAGAAATAATGGTTTTATATGAATGTATGTAAGTCTTTGTTATTAAATGAGTTTTTATTGTACGTAGCTGTGAAGGGTTTAATTTATTTTTGTTGTATCTAGAGCAGTGATGTAAGTATGTATGTATGTATATAGTCTTTAGATCGTTTGAGTCTCAAAGTATATCCTTAAAGATCTTGGTTTCAACATTCAAAGTACACACAATGTGACTCACTTTAAAAATTAAGACCAAAGAAACTGAGATATCAAAGGAGAAGACAAATATCTTTTATAGGCTTTTATAATTAATGGAATTAAATCATTTTGATTTAGTTTTACAAAAGTACTACTAAATTATTATTAAGTTCAAAGGGGTTCAATAAACCCACAAATTGAATTATGTAAAAATATATATACTTTTGTGGTTTTGAATGTATTTAAAATTAAATACACTTTGTCATGTATTCAAGATTTAGGATTTACAGATCAGTTAAGGGGCTAAACATGTTGGTCAAATAACCCATTATAGAAAATTGATATTCCCTTGCTCTTTATTTTCCCAAAGTTTTGTTGAATATCAATTTTACTACCCATAAAAGTCTCTAATAAAATATTTTTTATTGAATCAAACTTTGTACTGATGTCTAATTCAACTTAATGAGCATATATATACAGGGTGTTCCAAAAGTAACCGAACCGCAAACATAAATAAAAATTGTACATCAAAAACAACAAATTTAATAGGTATATTTAGTATTTAAAGTGTTTCCTATTGTTCATGGGTTCCCCCATTTCGGTGATCTTCATTTTCAACAAGATGGAGTACCTGCGCACTACACCAAAGATGTTCGACAATGGCTTGATGAAACATTTCCGGAACGTTGGATTGGTCGCCGAGGACCAATCGAATGGCCTGCAAGATACCCAGATCTGACCCCGCCTGATTTTTTTCTATGGGGAGTTCTAAAGAACGCAGTTTATGCTAAAAAGCCCAGAACAATTGATCAACTAAAACAAAGTATTCTGCACGAATGGAACCCAATTTCATGGGAAACTTGTCAGAAAGTATGTCGCAGTGTTGTCAAAAGATGTAGTGATTGTATTGAAGTTCAAGGTAAACATTTTGAACATTTGTAAATACTAAATATACCTATTAAATTTGTTGTTTTTGATGTACAATTTTTATTTAAGTTTGTGGTTCGGTTACTTTTGGAGCACCCTGTATATATTGAAAGATTCAAGCATGAAATTAAAAAAAAAAGAAAAAACGTTTTTCAAAATAATGGGATCCCAGATGTAAAATTAATATAATACTTTAAATTACCATAACGTACATATAAACTTTTAACTGTATTTTTTGATACTCAAATTTGCTCTAACATAGCATAGTTCCATATCTAATTTTAATAAATTTTGACGCACTAATTCAGAATGTGTAAATTGTTTTTTTACACCAAATCGGGTTTTTCGAGAATTTTTATTGGAATTTTTGAGTATTTTACACTTTTTAAACAACTTTTTCACTTGACAAAAATTTAATAATTTATCGAATTTGATCCTTTCTTTTGAAATTTAATATTGATTCTAAATGTGAGACTCTTCGATCTTGTGTAAACATGAATTATATTAAAAAAATTCTCTTTTTTTTTTTTAGTTTTACTCAGAGTCGAATTGTTTTTTTACAATAACAGCTATAAAACACTAGAAATTATATTATTTCACCACTAAATAATTTTGACTAATTTTTTTTACTTTTTCTCTAATTAAACTATATGAATCATTAATTTGGTTCCAAAGATTAGGTGCAAAAGATGAGTTTTAGACCAGCAAATTTAGTTTGCTGGGGAGAAAAAAAATTAAGAAATTTAATAATTATTTTAACTAAAGAAAGTAAAAATATTTATGAATAAATCCCTTAATATGAGTTTTGGTCCAACAATTCCATTTTACCACGCTCTTGAAGACTTGCAATGCAGAAGACAATGTTTATAATTAACTTATAAGAGGATCATCCACTTACCTGCTTCTAAATCACTTTTTCCGTTTTGTAAGGTCACATCTTGACATCTTGTTTGAAAGCTGTGGGTTTCAACTGTTCAATGCATTCCTTATAAATCCATTTCATGTAATATTCAAGAAGTTATTTCAGTACAAACGTTTTGGCCGACTTTTGAGCCTACTTCTGTCCCCTACGTTCCTTTAAGTCAAAATAAAGACGGGAAAAGGAATTTCCATTAAATACACTAGCAAATCATTATTCTTTAAAGCACAAAATGAGAATCCTTCTAGGCTCAAATTGAAGCTGAAGTTAGGAAATTGACCAAATTATCTCAAAAAATTAGGGTCCGATTTGTCGAAAACCGTCAGACTGTCGAAAAAAAAAATTACAGTTTTGAAATTAGTGTGCAAAACTGAATAACTTTTATTATAGTTGCACCCCTTAGGATTTTTGACTGTTGACCATTGTAATCAACCTATAAAGGAAGCATCCACTTCCCTCCTTCGAAATGACTTCCTTCGTTTTGTAAGGACATTAAAAGAATATATGCTCAAAGGCTTTGCTATGTTATTTCGTAACAATTTCACGATCTCGAATAAAAAATGTTTTTTGAAACAAAATTCTCAAAATTCTCTCACATTTTTGATAATGAATCAAGGAAGTGAAAATTTTTGTTTTTAAACAAGTCACATCCCTGCATCTAACCCACTGCTGTTCTAAAGTTATACACTTTGTGGTCCTAAAAATGGAACACTTAATAAACTCCTTTCATATCTTTCAATTAATAAAAAGATAACACGAATATCACATCTTGACTTATACAAAATTGACTATATTATCTTCAAAGTTCTTTTTCACTCTCTACGAGAGTAATAAGGGATTTCCTACACACACAGATACTGCCTTAAAAAGTATAATTATTTCTTAAAGTTTAAACCTCAAAGCTTCTTTCGATAGTCGTAGAGCTCGATTTTTATAGTCTATAGTGTCGTTGTATGTTTTTATGTATGTAGACAAAGAGTAAATCAGGCGGTCTCAAATTATTTTTGAATACCCAAGTACAACTTGACTCTCAGATATGTATTCTATTAGTATGTTACTTTATCTTAATTTCCTTTGTCTAATCTTTATACCTATTATAAAAAAATATTTTTTTTTTCAAAATATTTTATGTTAGTTATTTAAAGAATAAATCGTCATTAAAAATAAGTATTTCAAATAATTTTTTTTAGTCTTTTTTTATAAAAAAATGTATGGATCAAAAACATTAAATTGGATTCAATAAATTAGATGGGAGGAAGCCTCAACCCCCCCCCCCTCCCCCCTTTTTTTTCAAATAATAATAAACCATAAATTAACTTTTTAAGAAGAGAAGAAAAAAACTTATTTTTTTTTTTTTTAAATTCTACAAATCGCAATAACATTTATCTTGCTTCTTCTTCCAGAGAGTTTTTTTTTTTTTTTATTTTATTATTCAAGACTTTAAATTACAGTTTTTGAATGATTATGAAGAAGAAAATTGAGTGTTATTACTTTTAATATAATCATTATTTGCATAAGATAATTTCAATATTCATTTTCTTTCTCTTCCTTTTTTTTTTTTTTCAAAAAAAGTAAATATCGTTTTATGCATAAATAACTATATATATATATATATATATATATATCCTATATTAAATTTGAACAAATTTAATCCTCTTATGCAAATTATAGTAAAATGATTGTTGTTGCTGTATTTTCTTAGGTAGATTGTGTTTAATATATACTTCTTGATACCTTCAATTTATGTATATGTACGTGCATAATTAATTTTACTTTTCTTATCTAGCTGAATTCTTAAGTAACTTTATATCTACAAACAAAATTAATGAAATTAAAAAAAAAAAACCTTGAAATTTAATTACTATACATATATATATATATATAAAAGTGATTTATGACTTTTAAAAATACTTAAGAAATAAATAACACAAGACATATATATATATATGGAAAAAAAAAAATTTTTTTTGCATGGTTTTGAAATGTGCAAAAAAAAAAGTTATGTATGAGAAATATTTTGTTTCTGCATATGTGACTCATCAACAAAAAACAAAAAAAAAACATGAACGATGTTTTTCTCAAATGTGAGTCTGAGTTACATTTCTATGTATTTTTAATTATTTTTCATTTTTAATTACTATCACTAAGCTTTTAAATGCTCCACCAATTGTATATATATATATATATATACTTAAATGTACCCAAAAATAGACTCATGAAAATAAAATGTTAAAGGACTCTAAATATTTGTAAGGGCAGTGTCAGAGTCAAAATCAAAAGTGTCTCATACATAAAGCAAATAAAGGCTTTAAACAACAGCTAAAATCCCTGAATATCTTCACCCTCCATATAAATTTGAATGTAGTAAAGTTAAAGATTGAGCCACAAATACATACTTATAGGACAATTTACTCAAAAATACTATATATTATATACTATTATAGCGTCAAACATATGAACAATATTGTTTCTACCACCTACTCATAAAGTTACATAAGTAACAACACGATTCAATCTACATTACACTACTAATTATATGTAGTGAATATAATTACTCTTAAAAAGAGTACTGATTACTTTACCTACTTTGTGGAAAAAAATAATTGCTTTTTAATAAGTAAATACATCTCAAATAATGCGAAGAATATGTGAATCAAAATATATTTTTAAACTGTATTATAATGAGTAGGAAATCAACAAGAAACCATGTTTATCTGAAATATTTCAAAAATGAGTGTGAACTGCACTCATATTCTTGAAGACATTCTCTTCTGCTTGTATTAATAGGTTATTTCGATTAATTAAATGTTGACTCCAATAATTGCAACTGTATTATAGGAAAAAACAAATTGCCACTAAATAAATCTCTGGGGCTATGAAAAAGATGGAGCAACTCGGCTCCATATGCAGTTGTAACATTTAACCGATTGGTCTATTGGATAGGCAACAATCCTTGGTTTCTCGATATAAAGTGACATTTTATCAAAAAAAAACCGTACACAATGGAAAAAATGACTCCGAAATATTTGGCCGTTATATCTATGAAGTAAAAAAACTACTTAAAAGTGGGTTTTCTCCTTTTCAATATTTGAAAACAAACTTGCTTTCTTGCTGACTTGGCACATATGTGTTTTATCTATATATATATAATATTTTTTTGAAAGATGTACATTGGCAAATTGTCCACTCACGGATCAAAATATATTCATATATGAATTATTAGGTTGTTTATATTTTTAAAGTAAAAAAAGATACAGGGAATTTAATCATTTACTGAATTGTTTGTTGCTGTTTTTTGTGTTGACACATCAATATATGTAAAGTTATGCAAAGATATTCAAAGTTTATCAAGATACAATAATTTCCAATGGAAAAAACTTGTAATATAATAAAAGAGAAGTTATAATAAGGTATATTATTACCATAATTGAATAAAGAATCAAATTAGAGGACTTGAGGATGGATGGTAAATATTTGGATGTGATGTGTTATGATAAGATGCTGTTATATGAATCCAAGATAAACGTTTATATATAAGTAATCAAAACCGTAATACGAGCTGTCACATTTACATAAAAACCAAACTGGAAAAATAAAAGAGTGTGAGTGTAAAGTGTATAGTGTATCATTCAATTTCGAGCAAAAACTAACTAAAAATCTATGACTAACGGTAGAGCTACTTAAGATGGACAATTTTTTTATTAATTCAGGATTATTATTGGACACTTGACATCCCGTTTGAAAGCCATGGGGCTCAGCTCTTGAATGCATTCCTTATTAATCCATTTCATCTCAGGAGTTATTTAAGTACAAAGGATATGGCCGACTTTTGGGCCTACTCCCGACCTCTACAGCCCCAGGAGTTCCTTTAGGTTAAAACAAAGACTGAAATTGGAATTTCTATTAAATACACTAAGGAATTGAAATTGAATTCGGAAAATGGGCCAAAATAGCTTAAAAAGTATGGATTGATTTCTCAAAAACTATCAGACTCTCGAAAAAAAAATTGTATGTAGATTTGAAATCACATGCAAAATTGAATAGCTTTTATCATACTTATATCCCTTAGAATTTTGTCTGTTGACCCGTGTAATTGAAAGAAGAATAGTTCCATAGTTTGGAAGAATTGGCGTTGATGATTAAGTGATTAAATAATTATAATTTACAATTTGATTTTGAATCCATTTGTGTTTGTTTTTAATGGAGATAGATTGACAAATATTTATAAAAAATAAATTGTAAATTATAATTATTTAATCACAATAAAGAAAGTAGATTCCTAGGCTTCAGGCTTCATAAAATATCTCATTTCCAATGAGTACGAATAATAAATTATTATAATAGATACACGAGACGTTTTGTTTTAAATATTGCGAGTTGAATATTTGAATATTTTTATTATTTTTGTCAATATATTCTTTTTATATTGTCTCCATAGTAACTTATTTCTTAGTTACTTTATTTATATATATTTGTAGTATGATAATCAAAACTGTTGGAAAATCAAGGAGTTATTTAAAACCATTACTTCTTAAAATATATTTAAGACGTTGATATTTGTAAAATGAATTGAGATGGGTGCTAGTTAGTCAATCATTGGAAAGATTTAATCTACCTACACACAAAATATTAGTATTAAAATGACTCGTATCCTGTAAACCCTAAAGATCAACTTTTGTTTGATATAAATAGTGATTTTGATCATTTTTTTTAAGTTCCATCAATCATATTCAGTGTTAATTTTCCACTACAAAGTAACATTTTATAAGAAAAAAAAATTGTAACATAGAAAGCAGAGACTTCAAAATGGAAATTAGTCTATATATATATATATTTATTTATTTATTTATGATACATAATGATCATGAAAAAAATTTTCTTTTTCCCCAAAGGCAAAAAAAAATCAAATTATTTTTTGTTACAGAATGTAACCATATCGATTACTATCTAAGAGCATGTCTATTTAATTAATGATGTTAGTTAATTACCTATAACTGGCTAATCAAAAAAATGATTTCTGATAGATTAATATATATATATATATACATATATAAATAATCCTCTTACAAAAGTTACGAAAGATTCTTTATAATGAAATTAATCACATACAATCAAATCGAAAATCAATGATTAGCTGTATACATACAAAGAAAGCTTTGGTGAATTCTTCTCAATAAATGACTACCATTACATATTAACAGACTAAAAGTCAAGTCATCCCCAAAATAAAAATAATAAAAGTCGGGAGTGTATGAATGCATTTTTCTCATAGCTATAAAATGGGTTGTGAATATATAATACCAATGAATTTATGCATACATGTATATTTATTATTAAGTATATTAGGGGTTTTTTTTTCTTCTTCTTCTGTATGTTGTATGTGTGTGGAACGTGTCTTTGGCTTGGATGAAGAGATTCTTCCTTAGCCCTCACATGATTAATAATGCATATATATTCATACATATACTGCATAGTTCCCATGTCTATAAGATTCATTTTAAGGATGTAATTTTTAGCAGGAACTTATACTGAATTTCACACAAGTTTTCCCATCAATGCATTATTTTACTGGTCAACTGTCAAAATCCCTAAGGGGGTAAAAGGATAATAAAAGTTATTCAGTTTTTCAATCTAATTTCAAATCTGTAATTTTTTTTTTCAAGAGCCCCACGGTTTTCTAGAATGGGCCAAAAAAGCTAATAAAAAGACGGGTCCTAGGGGCTTAGGGAACGGGAGTAGGCCCAAAACTCTGTCATATCGTTTGTACTTAAATAACTCCTTGAATATTACATACAATGGAAGTATAAGGAATTCATTTAAGAGCTGTGACCTACAGATTTCAAACGAAATGTCAAGCGCCCAATAAGAATCCTTAACTAAGAAGAAATCATCCATCTAAATATGTAAATTGGCATCCAATTTCGAATAAAAATTCACTAGAAATCACAGACTCACGGTAGAGGTACTAAAAAACAATTTAAATAGACTGAAATAGAAATTTTGCTCAAAATTGAATGAAAATTTACATATTAAGATGGACGACTTCTTCTTAGTTAAGGATTTACAGATTTGAAATAAGTGTGCAAAACTGAATAACTTTTATTATACTTATACCCCTTAGATATTGTTGACTCTTAACCAGTGTAATGAGCAAGAGTAGACGAAAAAAATGGCAGCTGACAAGAAAATATACACGTGGTAAACTTTCATTTCAGTGGGATATGTAACAGAGTAGCATCTTAAGCAATCTTTTTGGCCACAAAGCCTTTGAAACTATGAAAATTGGAAGATCACTCAAAGCCTTTATTAGTCACTTCTGTCCAACTTGGTCAAAACTATATAATAATAATTATAATAATAATAATTTGGAATCTATGACTGTATGGTATATAGTATATACATTTGCATGAATATATGTCACGAATGAAGAGACAGCATAATACTCTGCAGAAATTAGCATATTTATTAGGAAGAAGAAAAAAAAATCATCTTTTATATATTTTCTTACTATGAAATTCATTCATTGTGTGTGTGCTTTAATGAGCTAATTATGTATGCATGGTTATTCTTGAACTTATTTCGATTACTAAAAGGTGGATTTTACTTGGATGTATGGAAAAATGTGAAGGAAAAAAAAGGACTCTTTTTTTTTTTAAAAAAATAAAACCTACCAAAATACAAAAGGATATAATATTTATTAATTAATCTTAAAGAAGTGATTGCATTTTCTTAATAATGAAAATTCTTGGAATTTTACATGTCTGCATGTCTTTACAGAATTATTTTTTTTGTGGATATACAAAAGCATTTTTTGTTTGTTGTTGTTCATTTAGTATGAGTTATCCATTCATAAATATAACATAAATGCCAAAAAAAAGCCTCAAGAAAGAAAGAAAAAAAAACCCTAAGGAATGAGAAAAAGGCTTGGAAAAAAATATTTTGCAGTAAAGAGCAAATTACTATAAATGAAGGAAAATTGTGTATGCGGATATTTTCTTGATTTGTAAATTAGAGAAAATTATAGAGTACATTGACTGTATAATTTGGTTATATAATTTGTTCAAAAAGCTATCTCATTTTGGCTATGGCTAATTTATTCAATAAATCTCTTATATAAATTTAATTTCAAAAAAATTACTAATTACTAATACCTTTTTATTGTTTTTAAACAATAGTCACTTTTGATTGAGTCAAGTATTGAGACTTTAAGATCAAATCACGAGTTTTTTTTTTTGTTTGTTTTTTTTCAAGTTCATATCAAATCACAATTATTTTCACTTTAAATCCAATTCGAGTCAAAAGAAGGATTTTAAACACAAATAGAATGTAGACTGTGAGTGAATGCAAATCCTTCTCAGCTTCGATTCAGCCTTCATCAATCTCAAAATCACACATATACATACATACATCAGTTTGAATATATAATTTGATAACTTTGTCCTTTAACAAGGTTTTTAATCTTATGGAATCAAAATTTTTAATGGTCAGAATTGGCTAAAAATATAACTTTGCTATTGATCAATGACCACATAAAAAACTTAGTAAAAGTATTTTTTATTGTGTGTATTCAAGCAATTTTATTTGAATTTGCAAATTTTGGGCGTTGTCTTTATGGATAGTATATTTGAAAAATTTACTCAGAATATTAAGTAAAGAATTTTATTTGATAAAATTTGTAAATTGTACTCGTTTAATAAATTTTATCAAATTTTGAGAAGTTAGTGTAAATCCTTTTAACAGATTATCAAGTCTTTGGAGTCATTTGACCCTGTAGAGAAGACTTTATTTTAAATAAATTACAGGAGATTTATAGCAACTTTGATAGTATAACTTGACAATTCCATTTCAACACACTATTTTTATAAGAAGAAAAAAATAACTATTTTGGATCAAAATTACAATGTTATATAAATTAAATTATAAAATGGTAGAAATAGATATTTATCAACATAAATGAGCATATATATATATATATATATATATATATATATATATTGGAAACATTTTGAAACATTTTAAATTGAAAGTACCATCAAAAAATATATACTTTCAAAGTAGATTTAAAAAACCTTAATATATTCAATTAAAAATCATTTAATATTTAACATATGATACCTACTTATGCAATTAAAAAACAAACTTTTTAGCAATATATATATATATATATATATTTACGTACTTTTTTCAACAATGTGACAAATTTTTTTATCATTTTATCATACTTTGATGGTGAAAAAAAAGTTAGATCCATTTTTTTAATCTCTTTTTTTTTAGTAAAATGTTAAATAATTGCAATAAAAAAAAAATACTAAAAGTTTTATATAATACGCAAATTAAAAATTAATATGATTTTGTTATATTTTTTTAAAAAATTATACACATTTTCACATCATCATGCCTTAATTTCATTATGATGATGATAAGGTAACTTTGTTGTTGTTTCAAGTGTGTTGTGTGTGAATTCATGGTTTTATACAATATATGTATGTACAGTATATAACCACAGTTTAATGGTATTGCATTATACAATATATATATATATACATATATTAATAACCCGTGTTTGTTATTTTATGAGAAAGTTTATGGTCATAACTTTTTTTTCTTTTTCTTTTTGGGCTGTTTCCCCTTGGTGACTATAAAACATAAGGATATATATTTATCTGCATACAGTAGATGAGAATTCATTGAATTTTATGAGGATTATTAATGTACTAACTAGTAACTATATGTTTATATATACCATATTGTTTGTTTTTTTTCCTCAACCATTCATGATTTTTCATTAGAGAGGGGAAAGAAAACCATAGGATCTACATACAGAAGCAAATGAGAGAGTCATGTTGGATTATCAATAAATTATTCTCTTATATGATGTTATTTGTTGATCAACTCTTTCAAAAAAAAAAAAAAACCAGGGCACTGGGAATCATTTGAATGCAAATCAAACTCATAAATCCATAGCAGTTAGATATATATAATTTGTAACTCTCCCCATAGATGCATTAGAAACTTTCTATAAAAGCTCCTTTGAGCGTTACGCTGTAATTTTTTGTAACTACTTCTAAATAATTTTGATTATTTTATTCTATAAAATAATCTTTTTATAAATTATAGTTTTTTTTGTTTTTTTATATGAATAAAAGTCATTTTTAATAAATTATATTACAAAAATGAAGCTATGGAAACAGTAATTAGAAATGTAATTACTGTTTCATTCCAAAAAAGTAATGGTGTTATTTTAGTATAACACAGTGTGACCAGATTTGGTGGCTTCATATACCACCATATAGAGCAGGGGTGGGAAATTATTTTTCTTCAAGGGCCGAATGATAAGCAGAAAATATTGTGGAGGGCCAGACCAAAAGTTTAAAATCTACTTTTAGTTAGTTTTCTTAAGTCCAAACAATTTTTCGCGGGCCACTCAAAGTGGGCCTGCGGGCCGTACAATGCCTGGGTCTGATATAGAGTATTTATAAACTTCTGCAAGGATTTTTCAATTTATGGGTTGAGAAAAAATCCTCAAAGTAAAACAAATCTTGAAAATTTCGACAAACCTAGTACTTGAACAAAAATGTTTAAATGAGGATATTGTATAGGAATGCTTTGAGTATGGTATCATATTAACAAATAATATGACAACAAAATAAAACCCCTTTCGAGTGTGCTATCATTGACAGTTGAGCATTGAAACAGCCTCTAGTCTTTGTCAAGATAATGATTTTGATTTTGGAGCAGGATTCACGTATCACATATTGAGAGAATTCAAATAGCAAATGAAGTCAAAACAGGGGAAATGGAATGGTATGTTGCCTTTGTAAGAATTCACAGTAGCATTTGTCCGGCACTCTCATAATCATATGCCAAGCTGAGAAAGTTGACAATGCCTAATTTCGTCGTACAGACTTTTTTCCTGATCTTTTTCCCCACATCCTTCTTTCCTCTGGGCCCTCTGTCTATATCCTCCTTGGAAGGCTGGTGGCTCTACATAAAGCTAATTAATTAGTAAAAAGTTTAGACAGTACCACTTTCTGGAAGGAAGTGAACGATTTTACAGAAGGAAATGGAATGAAACTCTGTCTACATTTTAATTGATGGTGTCTTTGAGTGTCCGAACCCTTTCTATGTCAAATGCAAAGATATAAAATATATATTTTACAAACGTTAATTCTTATGCGCAAAAAAATGAAAAGAAATCCAATGATGTGATCCAAACTTTAATTTCAATCTTGTATTCCAAGTTGGGTCTCAGACTCTGTGATAAAAAAAAAGAGGATGCATCCATTTCATCAAATAAGCGTCTTCACATTGACAGCAGATAATTGCATTTTTTTTGTACGTTTTTTTTTTCTGCTAGGGGTTTATTATGATTGAAATACAAAGAGAGTAACAAAAAAATATTGATTTTGAAAGTTTGATGATTTGTACATTTACTTACTTAAAAAACTAAAGAATTTAAATGATTTTAAATTTGAAAACTTTTTTAAGCAATATTAATATATGTTTTTCAATGAAATGCCAGGCGATATTTTATTAAAAAACACTTGGTCACACATACCAGCCCCATAATACCCAAGGATAAAGAATATCAGTCTTTGTTGATGGTCTAAATACTAATCTTTTTCCTTATCCTTTGCATGATAAAAAATGATATTTATTCAACTAAATTGTTAATTACAATATCAATTTTTTTTGTTAATTTTAAATTATTTATTCTGGAGGCAAAATATAATAATCAGTTATATTAAAGTGAAATTACCATAAGTTGATATTCTTTAAAAATAAATAAAACATGTTTTTTTTTATTATTTCTAGATTAATTTTGTGAAAGTACAATCAATCATTTTTGCTAAGTGTTTTTTAAGCTATTTGGGATTACTTATATCATGAACGTAAATGATAGTCCAATGTCTTATATGCATAGATTTTGAGAACACAAATATTTTAAGAAGATATAAATTTGAAAATTATCTTTTTTATAATGAGGATGTTGGCCCGATTGCTCAAAAATCATCTGAGAGAGACACAAGTAAAAAGTTCAAAAAGCCCTGATTTAGCCTATTTCAATGCTTTGATTGATGCATTTTTTTTTAGCATTAACGCTAAAATACTCTGTATTGTTAATTGGAATCAGTTAAATGACTATTTTCTAAATAGTGTAATTTTTGAATCTTGGTGGATGTTTCCTAATTGTTAATTAATTATCCCTACTAAATTGTATAATAAATATATTTCAATTTACTTAGCTTATTCATATACATACATGGGTCGTGCAGCTGAATTAAATCAAAAGTTTGTTCCTAGACTAAATTAACTCTAAAGTTGTAGCGAGAGCTAAA
Organism: Lepeophtheirus nordmannii; assembly: GCA_963680855.1. Taxonomy (NCBI): domain Eukaryota; kingdom Metazoa; phylum Arthropoda; class Copepoda; order Siphonostomatoida; family Caligidae; genus Lepeophtheirus; species Lepeophtheirus nordmannii. The sequence goes on from OY804519.1 coordinate 1,115,134, forward strand.
TAATGAAGTCGAAATAAGAAGGACAAAGGATTTGTCAGGAAAAAATATAGAAGAAGTTATAAATTTCCCCCCTCAAAATTGAGTACCTTACAGTTCCTGACTCTGCAACTAAGGGCTCTGTAATTATAATTGAGACATTTTTTGATCAAGCTATTTATAGTTATATATGTGTCAAATCCACTTGCAATTTTTATAAACATAAAAAATAAATATATAATAAATATAACGGCCAAATATGTTTTATTCATTTTAAGACCTGCCACGGACAGTTTTTGCTAAAATGTCACTTTATATCGAGAAACCAAGGATTGTTGTCTGTTACCCAATAGAGCAAACGGAACAATGTTATCACTCATGGAGCCGAGTTGGTCCCTGAAAGAACGTCCATCTTTTTCATAGCTCAAGAGATTTATTTAGTGGCAGTTGGTTTTTTCCAATAATACAGTTGCAATTATTGGAGTCATTACTTAATTAATCGAAATAACCTATTAATACAAGCAAAAGAGAATTGCTTTAACAATATGAGAGCAGTTCACACTCATTTTGAAAATATTTCAGATAAACCTGGTTTCTTGTATACTTGACACATATATATTGTAAAAATATCCTAATAAGTACATACACAAAATGAGTTAAGAATTGATTCATTGTTACATATAAAATCAAATTGTGCAACTGTCATTTATGTGTCCAGATCAATTATATAATTCAGTATAATTGAGCCAAATTTCGCATATTTCAATATACAACTTTCTCTCTCTCTCTTATTCTTGACCTTTGTTTACTTTTGTTGCTCATCACACGTGTAAAATGAACACTGAAAAGCTTTCTATTAAAAGTAAATAAAAATATTTTCGCATTTTTTGAAAGGAATAAATTCCTTATGAACACTTTATTTAACTCCATCTTGATATATTTATATATACGGTTTTTTTTTTTTTATCTGTACTAATCCTGAAGAAGGGGGGGGGGGAAACCCGGGTTGAGGTACATAAATCTATGTAGCGATCATAGTAATATTATGGGTAATTTAGTACAAAGTACGAAGCTTAGAGTATGTACATAAGATACAAAAGATAATAATCATAATTTACTCCTTTTGTTCACCGAATAAATAATGTTGTAGGATCAGATAGGAGTCATCATTTTCCCCTTTTTTTTCCTCTCTCTCTCTCTCTCTTCAGATTTAAAAAGCAATCTCTTTTTTTTCTCTTTTTATTTAAAAAAAAAAGATTTTTATTCACTCAACCCCTCTTTAACCCTTTCAAAACCCACAAGATATCAGAATGTTTTTTTTTAACCGGAAGTAATGTTTTTAAGGTCCATACTAACCTAATTTGATTCTATGTATAAAAAATTGTAACTCAACACGTGTCTCTAAGAAATTATGGGAGAGTTTGTGTCCCTCTGGGTGTGAATGGAATTGCTTCTTCATCCTTAAAAATACACGGTTATTCAGTACTTTTTTTTTTCGTATTGATTATATCTTTAGGGTCATTTATTCTTTATTCATATGTATATTCTACTTGACACAAAAATTTAAAAAATATTCAATGACAAATATATGTATATGATATGCTATGTATATTTTACAGGTGATATTCTATGAAGCAATTTTTGTTGATATATTATTAATAATAAAATAAAAACTCCCTTCAAGACCAGAGGGACACCTGTGTATTCAAAGAACTTAGAGTAGAATAATTTCTAATGTATGTGACAGAACTAAATATTTTAAAATTATAATTCTTGAGGTATATATTTGATTAACAAATAACAATTTCCTAACAAATTAACAAATAATGCTCCACGTGCTGAAAAAACCAATTGACGATAAAATAATAATGGAAATCGTCTAGTCTAACCGTCATGTAAGCACTGTTTTGATTGCCCAGGAGATGATAAACATTGTACAAAAAAAACCATTTGGAACCACTTTGCTGAATAAAGCTTTCAATTTCATGCAAAAATAATGAATTTCTTTTTAATGGATCTAATATTTGATCGACAAATAATTTCTTTTAAAAAACAAAAAAGTTATTTTGGTTTAAACATGATTTTTTTGTTGCATGAGTAAAAATCGTAACTTTCAGTACTTTGAAAAATATTCAAATCAATTTTTTTCAATACTAACTATGAAATATAAATAAATGCTTGACGTCTTAGCTATCAAACAACACAAAGAAAACAAAAATTAGTTGACAATGGAGCTCAGTAGCGCATTTTGAATTGATGGGACAGCGGTGTCCTCTGGATTCGAAAGGGTTAAAAACACCACAAGAAATGTACTAATCATGACCTCACAAAGATCAAATATCCTTGCTAAAACATGAAAATTTTATTGTCATTAGCTACATTCTCATGTATGTAGGTATAATAAAGTTCTTTTATAAGTGTATATTTAACATAAGTATTTATGTATACAAAATACTCCCTGGTAAAAAGTTTCTTTTGGAAAAAAAAGAAGAAAAAAAAATGTTGTTAGGAAATTTGTAACAACAGTTCTTTATTTTTTTTTGTATGTATGTACATATATGTAAAAAAAAAACCCACAGAAATATACTCTTTGTGAGCTTTATTCTTTATAATATTTACTCTTTTAGTAGACTATATATATATATGTATATAACAAGGAAACAAGAAATAAATAAAAGCTATAATCATATTGTGAATATCATAGCGTGAAATTTATTGGTTATGTAAAAGTTGTCAAAATAAGGAATTATTTTGACAACTTTTTATTAATGATACCCTTCAAAAAAGTTATTAATTTTTCGAGCAAGTCGCAGACTTATATACAACTTATTATACTAACATTATATATTATTCTTTTAGGAGAGAAGAGTCTGGGCCATCTCCTTTTGAGCATCACTTTCCTCTCACAACTACAGTCCTGTGTTCAAATGAGCAGTGGAGGAAGAAGAAGCTCTTCCTCCTACTCTCACGGCCTTCTAGAATCCCTCATCAAATTAGGTCCTAGCCTTCATAATGAACCTCCTCCCATTGTGTACTTCTCAAATGATACGGGCACAGTTCTGGATTGCTCAGCTCATGGAACTCCTCCTCCGAGTGTTAAATGGATCTATGCAGATGGAGGACTTCCCTTGGGTGGAGAAGGGAATGGACTTCGGGAAGTACTGGCGCACAATCAATCCTTGAAGTTTTATCCTTTTTCAGCTCTACGATTTAATCCGGATATTCATAGTACGGACTATCGGTGTATTGCCTCTTCGGAGTCTGGAGTGCTTGCGAGTGGAGTTGTGAGGATTCGTGCAGGTAAGGAAGTCGTCACGTTTACTTTCAGCCTCTTTCTCTTTTATTAAGAAACATATCATGAAAGAAATTAGAAATGATATTATATATATATATATATATATATATATATATATATATATATATATAAATGGACACAACCCTCGAGGTTTTGCCCTTTGGCGTCTTAGAACAAGTATTTTTCTTCTTCTTAGAATAGAAGTATATATATATATATATATAAATTTTCAATAACGTCAGCACAATTATGTATAAATATATATATATATATATATATATATTTGTACGTTGAAGTGAAAGCTTTAAGAAACCTGCTCTTTTCTTTATTGTTATTTTCTCCTCTTTCTTATAAAGATTACAAGAAATTGGAATAAAAAAAAAGAAAGAAAGAAAGAAAAACAGAGTCCTAAGTATGAGGTACTTCTTAGTACCCTCATAAAAATAATAAATAAACCGCTGATTTATTCCTAATATAGATATAATCTCTCAAGAACTTCACACACAATTTATATATATATGTATATATTTTGTTATTAATTCATTTACTTTTGTAATTATATATTTCAATTGAGGGATTATTGATATTTGATAATTGACGAAAGTCGATCAAGTAGAGTTGAATTGCTAAAGATTAGTAGTCCAAAAAATATAAATGAATAAGATATGAAAAGAATTAAACAATCATCAAGAATGCTACCTGTTTTTTGAATTATATGTATATATATATTTAGAGTCAAAAAGTTCATTCATAATTAATTACGTGTGTACATGAAGAGACTATGTTGTGTCTATTGGTACTTAGGTACATTGGTAGGTATATATACATATATTACCGATTGAGACGTGTTTTTTGATCGTCAAACTTTTGAAAAATGGTGGAACAATGATGAGAAAATAGGGGTTGAACCCTTGACTGCTTTTGATAGTCATGTGGTTCTCGTTGTCAATATTGGTTTCAAAACCTTTGATTAAAAGTCTGTTTCGTCTCACTTTTGATACTTCAAAGTCGAGGTCTCTGGGTCAAAAATAATGCAAGTTAATTAAAACTTTTATTTTCTAAAAAAAGAACATTTCAGAAGGGACATGACACTTATATCAAATTTGCTTGGTTCGATACCAAGACTTACTTTTTGACAATATTTTATAGACATCATTTTACTCATTAACCATTAAATGAACAATTAAATTTTGTGACAACTTAAACTAAGGAAACGAATTTGGATCTTAATTATAAATGATTTATGAAGGGTCATCAAAAAATTAATACTGGGATTTTGAAACAAAAAAAAAAAATCCTAGGTCTTATGCTTTTAATGAGTCGATATTATTATTTTGAAAAGGATTGAAAATCAAATCGGCTCAAAAAAAAAAATATTGTGTTGAAAATTTGATGACTTAATTTGAGTTCATAATTGCCTCAAATCTACTTCAAACCTTAAAACAACTTCTTACTTTGTTTGTAAATAAGAAATTAATGCCTAGTACAAGGGTTCAAGCTGCGATTCAAGGTATTAAATTCAAGCCATTAGGAAAAATGAATACCTGTCCAAAAACAAAAACCAACTTTAATATAAATTATTAACACATTTTTAGAGAGACATTGCAACAAATAATGTAATTTAAATAAGTTGTGATTAGATCAGGGTGAATGGTTTTTTTATTTTCATTTTCGAGTCAAATAATAAATATTTGAATAACTTGATTGAGAAATCATCATAAAAGATGATCTACCACTCCTTGTAGTTTCCTTCCTTGTACATAATAAAAAAATATTTAAACCGTTTATAAAAGATTTGTACTTAAAGATAGATAATATAAATATGTCCTTACGAAACATTTATCATAGTTTGAGTATGTTTGCTTCAACATAATGTATTTTTATATATACATATTGATTTATACATATGTATATATATAGAGAGAAAGACAATCACTTGATAATTTACATAAGTGTGTAATCTCTAAATATGAACCAAAAACAACATTGTACAAGACAAATTTCCATCAAATGTGAAAAAAAAAAAAAAATGACTTATTCATATCTTTGTATACTGTTCAATGTCACATTTATCTTATATCATATGTGGAAAGAGAGAGAGAGAGAGAGAGAAAGCACAAGGATCCCCCTTGTTCAAAGTGAAGCTTTTTAAAGCCTTACTGTTGTAATAGTAATGTGTTCCTTCACTCACAGACTCATTCTGTATGTATGTAATATGTATGTGACTTGATTATGTATGTTTATATGTATATTTGATGGTTGTACTTATGTATTCATATTCATTCATGGTTTGAATATCTGCAAAATTTTATGACGTGTGAATCAGTGTATATATATATATATATATATTATAATATAATTGTGTATTTACAAAATATGTGACACTTTGTTGGATTTCTATACACAAAATAGAACAGGAGAGAGAGAGGGGGGAAAAAAGCAATTTGCATATGAGGAAATCTTGTCACCCTTCAATGTGAACGAACTCATTTGTCTTCTTCTAACCTCTTTGTGTGTGTGTTTTTGTTTTTTGTTTTTTTTATGCAATGGGTATATAACTATATGTAGTCATAAGAATATATGAACTCATCCTTTGACTATATTTGCTTTCTTTTTTCAATTCAATAGCAAAGCGTTTGTACCAGGGATCGAGACCTGTTTATTGTACAAGTGTGTAAACAAAATTATACATTGCATAATGAAATCACCTATAGAACAAATTTATTATACAAAATTATATTAAAAAAGTTGCAAAATACTTTATTATTAGGTAATTATTGTCTGATTTGTCTCTTGAAATTTTTGCAATTTATTCGAAAGCAATTTAATTTGAGTCTCTATAAAGTAATTTGAACATCATTTTAGACAAAGTATCACTATATTTAATATTAAAAACTACTTTAGACTGTAACGATAGTCTGCACCTTAAACTAAGGGTGTAGTTCAAGGCTCCTTGTTCTTCAAAAAAAAACAAGCTCATAGTAGAATCTATTTATCGTATTAAAGTAATGTAAAAAAAACCAATTTTTTGTTTATGAAATTCATTTTAAGTTCCTTTTTTTTTATTTTAAAAAAAGACTAATATTAGAAAAAGAGTAGCTCTCTTCAAAAGTATTTTTGTTTTATGTTTTTTTATATTATTCAAAAAATCTGTCAAAGAGATGAAAAATTAATTTTAATTTCCATATGTACATATATATACTACTTAATAGATAACTTTCTTATTATGTAAAAACTATTGATTTTCATTAAATTAAATTATAAATTGTGAAACCTTTTTTTAATTTTATGTGTCTTTTTTTTTTGTATTTTTTAAATATATGTATATAGATATATTATATAAAAGGAGAGGGCTTATAAAAAAAAGAAAGCTACTTTTGTTTCAATTTCTTAAATGATGATGATTTTTTTTTCCTGATCATTGCACATTCTAGTACATATCCTATACTATATGTACTATGTAGAGTATATAATAAAATGATTTACTACGCTTCATTAGAGGTTTCATAAATGGATATAAAAAAGAAATGTTTTATACACTTTTACATGTTACAAAGTGATATTTTTTTATTATTATATATTTTTTTTTGTTAAATTGATATACATATAAAGCGTCTTCAAAAATGATTAGTAACCATATAGTTATATAAGAATGTTCCAACCCTATAATTAAGGAAGTATAAAAAAAAGAAGGATTCAGAACGTCAAACTTTATATGAATTATATCTTGTCATCATTTTTTTTTCCCATTTTTTTTCCTCACCATTCCCCTTTCATCACATCTTCTTCTGATGCTTCCTATCTATTTATGAGAGGCTTCCCTTTCTATTTATTTATCAAATGTTAACTATATATAAATATATATATATACCTTTATATAGTTATGTGTATATTGAGAGAGAGAGAGAGAGAGAGTGGTCCTTTATTGATTGCTTCTCAACCAGAAAGACACACAAATATACATAATTTCTATATATACAAATTATAGGTTAGTATTCAAAAGATATGTTGATGTATATATATATATATATATATATATATATATATATATATATATATATATATATATATAACACATTCCTAATCTCAATCAATAAATTACATATGTGTTAAGTCAACAAGAATGCAAGTTTGTTTTCAAATATTGAAAAGGAGAAAATTCACTTTTAAGTAGTTTTTTTACCTTATAAATATAACGGTCAAATATTTGAAGAGTTATTCCTAGACCGATTGAGCAGGGTTTTTTTGCTAAAATGTCACTTTATATCGTCAAAAAACAAGGATTGTTGTCTATCCAATAGAGTGACCGGATAAATGATACGACTGCACATGGAGCCGATATGGTCCCTGAAAGAACGTCCATCCTTTTCATAGCCCCAGAGATTTTTTTAGTACCAGTTGGCTAAAACCAGTTCATTATCTCTTTAAAAATACATAGTCAGAAGTACCAGATGTTTTTTATTCTTGATCATGGCCGGTATTTTTTAACTCCTATAATACAGTTGCAATGATTATTGGAGTCATTATTTAACTAATCGAAATAACCTATTAATACAAACGAAAGAGAATGTCTTCAAGAATATGAGTGCAGTTCACCCTCATTTTTTGAAATACTTCAGATAAACTTGGTTTCTTGTTGACTTGAGACATATGTACATTCCAAGAGCACACAAAGAGTGTAATTCCATCTCTGAATATAAGCCACAACTTTTTTTAGCATTAAGGTGTTATTTTTGGGAACAAAATATTAATAGAACATCATTTTAGGATATCTTTATTAATTTTTATTCGTCTACAAAATATTTTCTTTTAAGAAATGAGATCTTGTAAGAAATGGTTAATTAGAAATAGATTTCTATAGTAAAAATAATTTAAGGAACACTGGTAGGAATCTTTTTCTATGTGTAATTAACTTTTATTTTCACAAAACCTTCTTTTTTTTTCTTTTTTAAAGAGGTGTTATTTTGGTATTTATTTTTTGTATAAAGAATTGATTAGAAGTAACTTTATTTACAAATAAAGCCTCTTAGTAACATAATTTGAAGGATTATCTACATAGTCAGAGTGTGCCTTAGTCTAACAAATCCTACATTCAAAAATAAATTTAATATTGACAGAAAAGATTGATGCAAGAAGGAAGGAAATTTGAAATTCTTTTCCAATTTTCCCTTCGTCACAATATTATTTTTAAAATATCAAGAATTATTGTTCATTTTTTATCAGTTATTATTAATCTATGCTGAAATACAGCTGAAACTTCATGCATAACTTTTAAAAGCATAATTTTAAAGGAGTGGGCTTGTAAATGTTTTAAGTACGTACATATTTATGATCTTTATTTGCACTCAAATAATTCTATATATTTTGAAGGGCTGACGAACAACACTTGACATATTTAGAAGGCAATGGAATTCATAAAGAGTCAATGAGCATTAAAAATAAAAAACTTTTTGCAGTTTACATATGTACACTTTTTGCAAATTATGTTTGTCTACTTACCAACATATATATATATATATATATATAAATAAGAAAACAATACAATACAACAACAAATCTGCTACATACTCAAAGAGTAATAAAAACTTTCTTTTAAAGATGAAGAAAAAACCTACAAATGTTACTAGAAAAGTGACAATTTTTTTATGAAATAAAAAAAATAAAAAATTGTGTACATGTAATATATTTTATATATACGTTGTACACATAAGAGAATAGGGGGGAAGAGGGGGGCAAAAAGAAAAACAAACAAACAGGAACTAGTTGTAACTCCCTAATATTAAATAGAAAAGTTTGTTTTTATCCTTTTTCTTTCTTTCCTTCTGTACCTTCCTTTACCTACTTCCTGTTTATACATACTTAGTAGGTATATGGTCTATATGGTGGGGAGGGGGGGGGGAGCTATATACCCTTATTGTGATATTATTATTATTACCTATATTAAAAAAAACAAAAAAACTATCTCTTTCACTTCCGTAAAGCTTACTAATAAAAAGGTAGAAGAAAAGTCGGAAAAGAAAGTCGGACCCAATCATTCTACGTACAAATAAAAAGGCAACCTTTTTATATTATTAATAGTTTGTAATCATTCTTTTATTGTTACAATTACAGAGATCTGAGAGTACACAATATACATATATGGGGTTGTGTCTAGAATTAGAGCAACCATTGGCGCCTGTCATGATACTGAGCTTTTGTATTGTGAATAGAATATTTTGTAGCTAAATACAAATAAATGGAATTAACTTTTCACCACAATGCGTAGATATAGCATAGAAAGCCATTGTATGTTATGTATAACATATATATCTTTTCAAGTTCAATATGGGAATAATTAATAGAGCAACAATGTTCAGGAAATTTAACAAAACCTAACAATAAATGTTATAGTTAATGAAAATAAAAAAAAAACGATTGAGCATTGGGCTGGTAGGCGCCCAAGTCTTCAAATTTTGTGAATAGGAAACTCTTCCTCATTCAAGACATATGTAATCCTTGAGTTGGCCGGAGCATTATCAATACCATGTACTACTGGCCTTCCAAATACCATCCTTCTATAGCATTCTAATATTGGGGTCATTTTTTTCATTCTTTTCAATGTCACATATATAATTTGAATTATTGATTCACTTGATCCAATTTATTAAAGTTCAAAGTATATTATTTGGTTCAAAGGGATCAGTTGCTAAAAATCATGTAATTGTCTGCGTATTGTTTATTTTTATTTATTATTTTATGTCTATACCTTTTCAAGTTCAATATGGGGATAAGCAAGTTCAATATGGGAATAAATAATAAAAAACAATCCCCAGGAAATTTAACATAATATAATTAATGATTTATAATCATTTATAATTAATGAAAATGAACAAATTGGATTGAGCATAGGACTGTAAGGCCCAAGTCTTATAATTTTGTGAATTGAAAACTCTTCTTCATTCAACTCATACAATGCAGGAGTGGGCCGAAGCATTATCAATTACAAATACATCCTTTGCTTTTCTATGGTATTCACGCACCCACTCCATTGCTGTATCCTTTTTGAAACTTCCTCGTTTCACCTCATGATGAACAAGCCCCAAGGGACCATTACATCCAATAACATGTACATAGGCCCCTTTAGAGGCTGCTGCAGCTGTAGAGTATAATCTTCCACGTGGTGAACGACCCATTGATCTTGAAATAATGGAGATTAAAGTTTGTCTTCTCCATAAGCAAGATTCGTAAATTTACAGACTGATTGGTAAGTAAGCTTGCAACAAAAATGTTATGTTTATTCCCACTGATTTAACTTGCTATTTCCCATATTGAACATGCTTAATTCCATATTGAACTTGAAACGATATATTTATGATTTTTTTTCCAAAAAGTTCATTAAAATAGGCCTATAATTAACTGGGTGGAAGTCTTTTACTAATTTATAGGTATTGGTAGTCACATAGATATATGTTGACTATTTGAGAAAACATAGTTTGTAGTTCATGATCGATATATACACATGTAGAACACTAAAAAGGAGATCAACAGCTGATAAAATAATACATAGTCAGTCGTATTATGGTGGATTATTAGACACATTCATGTATCTTACTGTTATATGCAAACATTGTTCACATAGATGAATGAGGATGGATTAAATTATTTGAAGGATGAAGTATTAGTGACAATGGATGATGGTATTTTGACCATTTGGGCAATTTCTTCATTTCGATCCCTTAAATTTTTGGTCTTGCCTTAGTTTTGACTTCCCAAAGTCTTGGTGTTCCTTGATCTAGAATAACGTATTCTTGATAACAACGCTATAATATTTATATATTAGACAATATTGTTTTCTTAAAGAATTATAAAAGCTGAAACCATTCTGTGTGCTACTACTTAAGTAGCTCTACCGTGAGTCCTTGATTTCTATCGATTTTTAGCTCGAAATTGAATGAAAATTTACATATTTAGATGGACCATTTCGTCTTCATTAAGGACTTTTATGGGATGCTTCACATCTCGTTTGAAAGCTGTGAATCTCAGCTCTTTAATGTATTCCTTATTAATTCATTTCATGTAATATTCAAGGAGATATTTAAGTACAAACGTGTTGGTCGACTTTTCGACCTATGCTTCCAGGAGTACGTTTATATCAAAACAAAGACTGAAATTGAAAATTGCATTAAATACACTAGCGAATCATCATTTTTTAATGGATAAAATGAGTATTATTTCTAGGATTAAATTGAAGTTGAAGTTGGAAAATGAGTCAAATTAGCTCAAAAAGTATTTTAATTTTTTTTTTAAATTACAGATTTGAAATCAGTGAATAACTTTTGTTATAAGTATACCCCTTAGGATTTTTGACTGTTGACCAATGTTACTAGACATTATACTGTTTATATATTAATATATATGTATTTAATTTGTAAGAAGTCAAGTTATTGTGATGCAGATCCAATTTCCCTCAAAATGTCAAATTCCTTTCCCTTTTCAGATTGTTCTGAGTAAATGATTTTGACTTTAATAAATATTTCATACATATACATACATATGTGATAAGTATTCATTAATATTTCTTGGGAGAATGAGTCTTCCTGAGAATATAGATATTAAATATTTTTTGCTATAGAGTTTGTGTAAAATATGCATAACTAAGGATATAACTAAATTGTGAATATATTATCTATACTCTACAATATAGGATCTACTTTGAATATCAAGTTTCTTTTTTTATACTTTTTATACTTTACTTTAAAATATTATTTTGAATATACCTACAAGGAAAGTGTCTTACAACTCTTCATCAGATGTACTTAAATTATTTCTTTTAATTAAAGAAAATGGAGCCACTTTATACATTAAAAAACACAATCTTAAGAGAATATATAATATTATCTTTTTAATATCATACAATTTACAAATATTCACTCCATGTGACAGCTTGTCCGACAATAACCCCATCCTCTCACAGCTAAACTTTTTGAGTCAACCACTGTGGCACACCAATGTAATTTGGAGCTATTTTTAATACATCTATCATACTTTTTTCCATAATATGTGAAGGGAAATATACATTTCTGATTATCTTTTGTCATACATTCTGCCAAAAAAAAATTAAATTTATATATAACACATATTTAGATTGGTTTTTAAATTATATATGATATATAAAGATCCCTTACCACTCCTACTTGGTCCTGGAGTTGTATCACATTGACTATTGCAATGCTCCCAGGATTTAACTTCATTTGTGCCATTGTCTTTTGTTATGGCACACCATGGCTTCTCAGAGACCGGTTGTATGCAACTTTCATAGATTATAGAGTCAAAGTTAAAAGGGAAACTGCAGGAATTTCCATTGACTGTCTGACATTCTATGGGATTTTATGAGTTGTTAAAAAAATTGAGATATGCATTTGAATAAAATTTACCTTTGGACTCAACGATCTCCACATTTACTATGAAAATAAAGTAATATAGCTATTAGATATAAAATTACATACATAACTATTTGAAGAACCTATTATTTATTTATTTTTTTAACGTGAGAGTTTAATTTAAGTAAAAACGAGAAGTTTTTTTGCGAAATTGTTAAAAATTGATATCATTCATATTTTGATACATGACGTATATTGGTATCTAAGAATTATTAAAAGAATTTATTTAAAATATTGGGACAAAATAACTTTAAAAATGCTTTCTATTGAATTTGTAACAATGCTACAAAAGCTTATTTATAAGGTGTAACTCTGGACAAAAAAAACTGATTTTTATTTAGATAAAAATAAATATAAATATTAAGTTTTGGAGAAGTAAACTATTGTTAACCGTCATATTAATTGGTTTTTAGATTCGTCTTAACCGTTTTTGAAACAATATAAAATATCATGAATGGGCATTCCACTTTAGCAAGAGAAAATATTATTTATGGTCTTTTTTATTAGGCCTTTCTTATTGAAGCTAGACTGTACTTTTATAAAAGACAAAAATAAAATGAGTGCTAATATGTATGTACTTTTGACTCAGACTCTACTAATTATTTTCCATTACTTGGACATGATTTAAGACAAAATCCATAGTCTTTTGAGTGTCCATTTTTAGTTAGAGTAGTGGGACACCAGGAAATGCCACTATAGTCTGCAGTTGTGCAACTTCCATAGTGTTTTCCATTGTAGATAAAAGGGAATTGACAGTTCTCTCCCTTGACCGTTCTGCAATCTTTATCAGAATAAAGATATGTACAATATAAATTAGAATTTCAACCTAGAATCTTTTGAATTTTAAACAAAGTTACTACATACTAGTCATAGTTGTTACTGTTGTTGTGCTTGTCATGGTGGTCGTGGAAGATGTTGGCGGCATTGTTGTTAATATAGGAGTAGTTGATGATGTGGTTGTTGTTGTTGATGTAGATGTGGTTGTTGTTGTAGATGTTGTTATAACTGTTGTTGACACATCAGTGGTTGTGGAGTTTATGAAAACCGGTTTGTTTGTTGTTGTTATCGATACAGTTGTTGTTGTAGATGTTGTTATAACTGTTGTTGACACAGCAGTGGTTGTGGAGTTTATGAAAACCGGTTTGTTTGTTGTTGTTATTGATACAGTTGTTGTTGTTGTTGTTGTACCAATGGAGTAGCTTCCTCTAGCAGTAAATTCTTCAAAGCAAGCTGAGCCACAAATACCATATTCCCCATTGTAAAAACCATCACTACTAACATCAGTTGCACACCAATAGATCCAAGGAAAGTCCTTAGTTGTACAACTTAAATAACTAATGTTTTTATAAATAAAGGGAAGTACACAATCATAGCCAGTGAGGGTTGAACAACCTTTTATAAAAATATATAGACATATATTTAAATATCATATTCAATTGTGAATAAAAATTTGAAAAGGTAAACATTTACCATCATCAAATACAAATGAGTCGTATATAATCACTAAATAATAGTACCTTGTGTAATTTTCAAGTAAAATAGTGTGAAGAAAAATAATTGCAGAAGGTATTTGAGATACATCTCTGCTTTAGAACTGATGATGAGTAAATAATTAATTGCACACATTACTTCAAGCTTCAGTATACAATTTTGAACCATTTGTCATCCCATGATTCATTCATTAGTGATTTTTTTAAAAATAATATTAACATTTGTACATAGACATACATCCATTAGTTATAAAAAAAAAGGTGACATCATTTCAATATTTTCATAAATATATTTGTGACAAATTAATGTTAGGACCATTCCATGAGACATTATTGATGACTCATGGATATGTAGGGAATATTAATCAAAATATTGAAGAAATTTTATTCTAGATTTGATGTTATTAGTATAACAATGCTTTAAATTTGCAATTGCAAAAATCAAAGAAAGATCTCCCTGATTACTAAGTATATCAAGTAATTATCTGACTCATTACTTAATTAATTTAAAGCTGCTTATTATTGAATCTAGATTGCGTATCTAGGTACTCAAATGTCTGAAAGCACAGTAATATCTTCACATTGACGATTAATTCTAATAAAAATACTTTCATGTTTTAAAAAACCTGAAATATAGCCATCAATTGGTAGTAGAAACAAAGTGTGTTACAAAAGACATGGGTCATAGAGCCAGATCTTTCCGAAAATGCAAAATGTTTGAAATTAATTTAAACATAAATGTATGTATGTATGATTAAAATGTTGACGTTTATAAATTGTATTAGAATAGTTACATTTAATTAATCATACTCCAACAGGTATTTTTGAATTATACAAATATGTATGTACATAATTATTTCTTATAATCTAAGTATTTATTGTAAGAGGCATAGAACGATCAATCTATACAAATTTATACTTAAATACTGTTGTGAAGGTAGGCAGTTTGTAAGAGATTAATGAATGGGAACACTTGAATTAAAAATTAAGTAGAGAATGCCGAATAAATCCCGACCCGATCATACACCATTGAGCCCGATGTGACCCAAATTATTTTTATCAAATTTGACTTTTTTCTTCAAACATATACCAAATGATTTTATTTCCATTATCCATAATGGTAAACTAAATAAACGAGTTACTTTACTTTTGAACCTTGGCTATGTCTTCCTCAAAAACCATAATTCATACTGTAGAGCAGTGGTCCCCAAACTTTTTCTAATTGCGAACCAGTCAACGCTTGACAATTTTACTGCCGAACGGTGGGGGGTGAAATATTAATAATAAAAATAAACGGGCATCCACAGTCTACTTCTTTGCCTTGTTTTGGTGGCTGTCACAGATAGATTTTGGAAATGGCAACAGGATTTTCAGCGATGTGTTAGCTTGTTAGATGTGGTATTCTGTCATGACTTTAATCCAAAACACCGGCAGAGTTATTGTTTCGAATATTGTTGTAAGGCCGCCATCATTTGCAATCTCCAGTAGTTGGTTTTCTTCTTGCACGGACTTGCTGGATTCATCTGATTTGTTGACAAATGGATCACGTATTCATTCCTGGCCGTTATTGAGTCCTTTGTGGTTGGGAACTAGAAAAAAGAAATAAGTAATTAATTCTTGTGCGTCCAGTACTGATTGATACACGGACCGGTACTGGTCTGCAGCCCGGGGATCGGGGAACACTGCTGTAGAGCACCAAAGACGAGCGCAGCAAAATTCCCACCGGATATATTTTAACATAAACATCCCTTGTAATTTTTTCATCCTAATGTAGTTTGTAGTAATCTAGTAGATTTTCCATTAAGTCATTGTAACTTAGTAAAACGACATGACAGCTCAAGCTGCTTCCCTCTCAACATTCATCAAATTGTCAGAGTTACCAGGTTGATTTTCTTCTTGCTCAAGTTATTTATTACTTTCTCCGGGTAGTTGAAACAACAACTCTTTAAAGTATTGTAACTCTGCACAGTATCATGCTACCAATTAGTGTTTTTTTTGGGGGTTTTTTTTTCCGTATTGAAGATAAAATTGCCCAAGGAAAGTTTGTCTATTAGTCACAAATTCATAAATTTTAATTAGATAAAGTTACTGGAAAAAATAGTATTTAACTGTGATTTTAATTCTGCCTCGTATTATATGGCTCTGGAAATGTAAAATTATACTTTAACGGAGCCCAAACTGATCAAATCTAGTCCAAATGAGATATTGTTGAATTATATATTATATTCAAATCAATTGCACAATCGTTATAATTTTGAAGACAAACTGACCCATTTGTACAAATTTAATTAACCCTTATTTCATAACTATGTTAATTATTCTTTGTGTAATGATTTGAAAACACAAATAAAAAAGAACACATTTTTCTATTTGAATCAATATTTACATTATTTGTGTATGATCACATGTGTACATATAATATACATAGTATTTGTTGGCTCATTTATTAATAATTAATGTATTTTGAAAGTAAAAAAAAAAAAAAAAAAGAACAGCTCTAACGTAAGATGACGAGGCAATAGAAGAAGAGAAAAAAAGAGAAGATCCGAAGAGACATTGATGAGAAAGTTGGTTAAAAAAAAAAAAATAAAAAATAAAGAAAGACTTGTTTGTCTGCAATTAAAATTATAGGCATTAAATATGTAATTTTTTTAAAGAGTACATAGAGGGCGTTCTTGATGAACAAAGACAATATTTATGTACAGTCAATATTCCACTTCCACACACACATGAAATATTACAATGTATTCATTTTCAGTCAGCTGTTGATCTCTCTACCCTTACTCCTTGCATTTGTATCGAATAAACTTGAATAATATCCCCTACTATTGGACAATAACAACAATCTAAAAGAACTTCAGTATTTGGCTAACTAATATATAAATCCTTTCGTTCTCTTTAGAATAATTTATATAGGAGTGTTCGTTTAAGACAAGACACTCGGTTTTAGACTGGATAAAAGATAATAACTCTTCATAAAGACATTGTCATTTAATTTGTACTTTAATTAAATGTACATAATCTACATGGACTAAGACAGAAAATTTTCACTCGACCCATCCATCGATGCAGGGAAAAATCTGTTCCATCTTGCACCTAAACTTTTTACAATTTTTTTCTCTGGTTCAAGTTGGCTTAAGTGTCAAATACGGTGGTCTTAAAACTGGTCCTTGCTCCTGAATTGGGTACCACTGAGACTGCCCTTCAAATGCCCAAATATGGCGTAGTCCATTGGTGCAGCATGAGGTAAGTGGGGAGGTCAACAATCCTTTGGGAAAAATTAGGAACTTCTTTCATCAACATCTCTTGCTGACTTTGGAGGTGTGACATCTGACACCGTCCTGCTGCAGCCACCAGTCCTCTCCGTAGGTCCACCTGGCCCAGGGGAAGATTTTCATTCTCAAATAATTTATGGGGGTGGTTGAATCCAACCATTTACCATGTTCAAGGAAGACGAGATCGCACTTTTGTCCATCTGATCCAACCACTGCAATCACTTGCAGTTTGGCAATGCGTTTCTCCTTCTTGTAGTTTGCATGAGGAGGGGGAGGGGGTGAAAATCCACATGCTAGGGCAAGGTAAAAGCCATTCCCTGTTGACACCATCTCACCGTCTCATCCAAGTGCAAGATGACAACTCCAGATGGCTTTTTCGTCAGGCAGTTCAAGTATTTCTTCTGCTTCTACAACTCTCCTCTCGCAATCGATTAGCTTGAGAATGAAATGCTTAATCACTCTGATTATACATATTTTTCATATGTCAATGGATTCACTGATGGGCTGACAAGAGCCAAATCACAATGCAATATTATTATATGGCCAAAATTGGACACACCTTTTTAAGAAAAGGATTCTTTGGTCAAAAATGATACAAAATTGGATAGACTCATTTAGATTTGTAGATTCGAAAGAAACATGACAAAAAGATCATTTCCCTTGACTCAAATTACTTATTCTTTAATGTTAATGGAATGCCTACTACGCCTCATACACCTTGACAATAGCTTGAAAACTTGTTAAAAGTAGGTCATCTACCAACCATTAATTCATACTCTTTCATTATTTATTTTCATCTGCTTTTTTGCATATATTATATGTAATTTAATCAATTCTGCACAACTACGGTGGTATATATCTATGTACATAATACACATAAAGTTAACTAACTCTTTGTATTTAAATTAATTTCAAAATGCATCTCCAATTTAACAAGTTTTATTATCACAAATTATTTTTTGATTAAATTAAAGTACAAATATTATTATATTTATTGGGAGGAAATTTGTATTTATTTTTTTATCGATTCTTTATTATGATCAAAGTCAATTACAATTAATGATCTTGCCTTAATAGAAACTCAAAAACAGTTTGTTTGTTTATATTATACTTCCCTTAGGCATTGTTATATATATATTTATAAAAAGACAAATTGTATAATGCATTTAATCTGATTAAATTAGTAGTTGCTTATTTTCTGATATTTAGTATTAGACATCTTCTATTTTTATCTTTTAAATAACTCCAAGTTTGATTAACATATGATATTTTTCCGAATGTACTTTTTTCCCCCTTCATCTCAAATTTATTTAATCATTGTAGGCCCTACAATGAAAAGAAATGACGTCAAACATCTTGAAAAACAACTATTTATTTACTCTTTTTAAAGTTTGTGTAGAATGAGGGTCATAGAGAGAGAGAGAGGAAAAAAAATATAAGTATCTTTTTAAATTTTTTGACAAGGACGAAGCATGTAATTAGTTGAAGTTGTAAAAATTTGCAGTTCTGTAGCCGTACCTGTTAAATATCATGATATAAAGACCGTCATCCATGTAGATATCTGCAAAGTGTCTAGGAAACGAATCTTGTTGAATTTTTCTAATATATTCTAATATAAGTTTAAATTTTGATTTTTTTTTTTTTTTGTACGTCTTAAATTATTTTTTGTATATTTTAATTTACGTTATTTGAGAATGTTTTTTTAATGATACTTTATTTCCTGAAATTTATTTTTAAGATATTCAAAAGTTCACATATTTAATTTAGGGTATTCTTTGAGTAAAATTCATTTAGAGCATAATGATTATTTTTTGTTATTTTAGTTTAAAAAATGTACATAAATAAAGTAAAAACCTAGACATAATGAGACTATTAAATTAAATTGCAGTAGATTACTTACATTAATACAAATTATTTTGAGCATATGCGTTTACCATTCAAAAACATATACATACATACATACATTGAAATACCGGATAAAAAACAAACCTTTCTCATTTTCTTAATTTTGTATTCAATACTTTTTGTATGTACTATATATATATATATGCATATATATTACATATACATATGTGTCAAGTCAACAAGAAACCAAGTTTATCTATCAAATATTTCAAAAATGAGTTACAACTGCCCTCATATTCATGAAGACATTCCCTTTTGTTCGTATTAATAGTATATTTCGATTAATTGAATAATGACTCCAATAATTGCAACTGTATTATATAAAAAAAATACCGACCACAATCAAGAATAAAAAACATCTGGTACTTCTGAATATGTAGTTACTATTAATCTGATTCCATCGGCAGCATGATAGCGGATGTAGTTGATTCTTAATAGTTCTACAACAGATGATGAACTGGTTTTAGCCAACTGCAACTAAATAAATATCTGGGGCTATGAAAAAAATGGACGTTCTTTCAGGGACCATATTGGCTCCATATGCAGTCGACATATTTATTCGATTGCTCTATTGGATAGACAACAATCCTAGGTTTCTTGAATAAAAATAACATTCTAACAAAAACCGTGCTCAAATGGTCTCAAAATAACTCCAAAATATTTGACCGTTATATTAATAAACTAAAAAGCTTTGAAGTGAATTTTCTCCTTTTCAATATTTGAAAACAAACTTGCTTTCTTATTGACTTGACACGTATGTAATTTATAGATTGAGATTAGGAATGTGTGTTTTATATATATATATATATATATATGTACATCAACATAATTATGGAAGTAAAAAAATACCGGCCACAATCAAGAATAAAGAACATTTGGTATTTCTGACTATGTAGTTACTATTACTATGATTCATGGTGAGCATGATAGTGGATGTAGTTGATTTTTAACAGTTCTTAAAGAAATGATGAAATAGTTTTAGCCAACTGCAACTAAATAAATCTCTGAGGTTATGAAAAAGATGAACGTTCTTTCAGGGGCCATATCGGCTTTCTTTATATAAAGCGACATTTTAGCAAAAACTTTGTGCAATAGGTATTAAAATGACTCTTAAATATTTGGCTGTTACATATATGAAGTAAAAAAACATAAAAATGGATTTTCCCCTTTTTAATATTTGAAAACAAACAACTTGCTTTCTTGTTGACTTCACATATATATCTATACCTACAAATACAAATATAAATCTAATAATAAAAAGCAATACAGAATGAAGATGAATAATAAATATCGAATGTTGGAAAGTAATGCCAGGGACGTGTTAGTAAAATGAATTTCCTTTGATGAAAAGAGCTCCTATGGAAATTGATTCTTTTTTATATTATATTTTTTTCTTTTTTGGAAAAGTATTTATAGATTCATATATCATCATTTATTAAAAGGGGCTGAACAAGCAATAAGGAGAATGTATTGAATAAATTAAAATAGTAAAAAAGGATATTTTATTGTAATTTATTAGACCTGAGAAGTAAGTCTTAACTGCAAAATTTATTTATCTATACTTTTTATCATATGAAAAGTTCAATAAACTTTATATATGTTTGTATGTAATTAATGAATATTAATAATACAAATAATAAAAACGTTGATGATTTTCTCTTTCTTTTTTTATTACAAGCCCGATTTGCATATAATTTACATTCCTAGCTATACTCGTCTATTGAACAAAAATATAAATTTTCTTATGTTTAACTTTTGTACTGATACACGGAAAAATAAATGATTTATAAAGATTAGGAGTAGATATTTTATCTCTACTAATTAATAAAAAAATAAAAGTTTTTTTTTTTGGCAAGTAGGAGTTATTTATGGTGAAAGTAGCTTTATGACTACTTAAGGTAAAACGTGGAGCTTGTTTATTGCTTGCTTATCTGTAAGTTTCTAAGTAAAAGTTATATGATTCATAGAAACATATCAATAAATTATTAAAAAGTGTAGAGGAAGATGCTGCTTTTGCAATGAATCTAAATCATTGCACAGAATGTCAATTACACTATCGATAGCAAATATACAATGTATGTATAACTACATATATTTAATAAATATAAATATTTTTTTTGTACATAGAATGAGAGCCATGATGGTAAATTAAATGTATAACTTACATATGAAAGCTTCTTCTTCTTTTTTTTTTTTTTGTTCTGGATCCAGAAAGGCAGCTTTCGAAATGTGTTTTTTGAGAGAAATTAGATTTCCTTTAGAGCAGTTACTTCATTGTCATACATTTGATGGTTAATGATCTTAAAAAAAAAACATAGCTATTTTATGATTTAAAGCAGTGGTTCCCAACCACGTAAAGAAATACTGCTGTGCCGCAAATAGATACGTAAGGTGGAAGGCATTTAATTTCATTAATCTAAAGTTAGAATAAGCTGCAGACTTAATACTCAAATGAAGCTGAATCAAAAATATTCAAATTTCAGGTCAAAACTCAACGAAAATATGCAAATTTCAGGTCAAAACTCAACAAAAATATGCAAGTTTCATTCGTTTAAGTCTTAAATAACCCCATATAATTAATTTTATGTGTCTTAGTGAAAAAAAATTTCCTTTCTATGATCTTCTTTGTTTTTTATTATTTTATAGCAAAAAGTATTTATGTGTATAAAATATTTATTTTTTTGTGATAGATGTGCCGCTAAAATTTAAAGAGTTCGATAGTATGCCACGAATTAAAAAAGGTTGGGAATCACTGGTTTAAAGAATTAAATTAAATTTTATAATAAATAATACAAATTTAAGAGGCCGATACCGGACTTTTGAAATAACATAGAAAAGTTTTTTTTTTTCCTAATTGAAATTATCTCATAACTTTTTGTAAAAATTAGGCTTTTGTGTTCAATAGGCTATCAAATTAAGTTTTAAATGTTTTACGAACATTCCACGTATCTAAGCCGATTTTATTTTTATCTCATAAAGGAGTTTGATTCAATGAATGACGATTTTGGAATCAGTTTTCAAAAAGGATACTCAAAAAATTTTACATCACTACAAGAAAATGAATTCAAAAGCAGTTGAACTTGACACCAAAAAAAAGATTCACATACATTTAAAATGTAATATTTCATCAAAACACAAAAGAAAAGAATATGAAATTTGCAAACTTTGTATAAATATAAACAAATCATTCAGTAGGTGGCGCTGTTTTATTTAAGAACACACAAAGGGTTCTTTTAAAGAAGAAGAAGAAGAGCTTTCCTCTATGGTCGTTTTAAAGCTTCCTAAAATTTTCTTTTTTTTCTTCTTTTTTTAACTACTTATCAACACATGTGATAAAAAACCTGACTGTATTTATTTATTTATACTTTTCTTAAATAATTAAGTAAAGAATTACACATATGTGTCAAGTCAACAAGAAACCAAGTTTATCTATCAAATATTTCAAAAATGAGTTAGAACTGTTAGAATCCTATTCTTGAAGACATTCTGTTACTGTTGTTACTATTACTATGATTCATGGTGAGCATGATAGCGGATGTAGTTGATTCTTAATAGTTCTTAAATAGATGATAAACAGGTTTGAGTCAACTATAACAAACTGAATAAATCTCTAAGGCTATGACAACGATGGATAGGAATGTAAATAATATGCAAATGGGGAGTGTAATAAAAAAAGAAAGAGAAAATCAAACTGGTAACTCTGACAATTTGATGAATGTTGAGAGGGAAGCAGCTTGAGCTGTCATGACGTTCTACTGAGCTACAAGCTGCTATTCTCCTTTATATACATATACAAATGAAGACATCAATAATAAATAATAGCATTATGTATGTATACCATAGATGGGAGGTAGAAAATTAACTGAAATTAATGTCAGGAAATTATATGAATATTTTTAACTAATAATTATTATACGAGGGCTTGAGCCCTTTTTTGTTTACATTTTATTTGCTTTATTAACCTTAATCCATGTATTCCTTCATGCGAGATCTTTACTATCAGGTAGATGTTCTCTCCTCAGTAATAAAGGAAAAATGATAACAGCTTTGGAAAACAAAAAGGACTGTTCAAAGAGCTAACTCTACAAAATCTCACACGCGGCATTTTGCATATTTTTTACATTCCTAACGATGGATGTTCTTTCAGGGACCATATGCAGTCGAACATTTATCCAATTGCTCTATTAGATGTACAACAATCCTTACTTTCTTGATTAAAAGTAGCACTTTAGCAAAAAAAACCTTGCGAAATAGGTCTTAAAATGACTCCAAAATGTTTGGCTCTTATATTTATGAAGTAAAAAAATCTTTAAAGTGGATTTTCTCCTTTTCAATATTTAACAAAAAACATGTTTTCTTGTTGACTAAACACATATGTATATGGATTGTATATTGCATTGCAGTTGAATGCAGTGAGTTTGAGAACTACGTATAAATAATTTGTTTTTTTGTTAATAAAATCTTTGTTCTTTCCATGCAAACTAATTGCAGTCTTTTACTACTATCACCACAAACACAATTTAATAGTTATGTATGTAAATTAGAAAACATACAAAAATTTGCATTAATTGAAAGTTAAAATATGTGTATGTCTGTCGCAGTTTTTTTAAAGCATATATTTTTGGTTTTTTTATTTTTTTGTTTTACAAAAAAAAATTAATTTTCAAAGGAACTGTATTTTATTACTGTGTTTAATAAAGAACTGTTTACATATATATATATATATACTTATTTATTTATGTTATTTGAGCTCATTTATTGATGTGTATGTACATATATATAAATATATATATAACTCTATATCAATATTTATTTACAGTGTTGAGTGAAAAATTGGATATCCGTGTCCTTAGCCTCCCTGTGGCTCCTGACAATCCTGCTCTATTATCTTGTCAAGTACATCGAGGTGATTCTTCACCCCTAGTGGAGTTTTTATCCGTTGAGAAATGGGAAAAGGATGGACAAACACTCTCAAAGAACTTTGAAGGTAAATCCTTAGACGAAAAAATTTATTTATTATGAGAATTTTTTTTTATGTAAAGAATAAATAGAAATTTGAAGTCATTAGTGTAGACGTGTCTATACAGTAGAAGAAAAATTGGCACGGGACTGACAGGTCTTTTATTTACCGGACAAATGTTTGAAATTCCGGACACATTGTATCTTAATTTAATAAGCTTTAAATGATATAAGAATGATTTCAAGGGATGTCAATGTACAGTTTAATGTTTTTTATTGATCATTTTAGCCTACTTTTTATGCAACTTTGCTGCAAATTTTACTGCAGTAAAGATAATATAATGCCCTATCGCCCCTAATGGGTTAATAGGCTGAAATGGCTCGTAGAAATTCATTTTTTAATGCAATTTAAATTATACTTGAAGGAATATCTCCACCAGACATTGTGACCGAAGGAATTACAAAATACTAGACATCTGCTGATTTTATGGATCAACGTCCGGTAAATTTCGGCAAACGGAAACACTGATTAGTTATGTGTCTTAAAAGTAGACTGTAATTGATTGGTAGATAGTATCCAATTACTAAATATAGTTTTTTTATATATTATAACACATATTACAAAGTACAAACGTCTGATTATAATTTTTATTTTATTATCTTTGACGAAAATTCACTTGATATTAACAGAATAATCTAATAATTACTGTCTAAATTGGCTTTGTGATCCTCTAGACTGATATTAAGATAGTTTTTGAATGTCTTGGTATCGTGTTGGTCTCCATCTCTCAAAGTTTTCTTCATGCCTTGGGTGATGAAGTATTGACCTCAACACTTAATGAAAATTAAGGGTGAACACCCTTAGAAACCGGTGTCTTATGGTTCATAAGGAAAAATAATCACGGCTGGATTTCTCTGATATCTTGATTACACCTACACATAATGATGAAAGAATTAGTGATCAAAGTGAGCAAAAAGTAATTCACTGTGTGTAGAAAAAAACCACCTGAGATTATTTTATTAAAAAAAATTTTTTGACATTTGACGAAAATGAAGTAAGAAGTCAATTCTCGCGAAATCTAAATTTTGTGACATTTTTCAATAGAAAAAAATGAAGTTTTTTACTTTATGTATCTTCCATGGTAATTAAGAAAGAAATAATTTTTTTTAAATCAATTAACTAGATAGGAGTAAATTAAAGAATATTTTTGGTACATTCTCTGAGTTATAGGTAGATGTTTCAGTCTCTCAAAATAAATTGTAATTACCGTATTTTCCCGTCTATAAGAGACTCCATCAATTTGTAAGCAAAAATTCTGGAAAAAAGTAAATACTCGTGCTAAAAACCATCACTCCCATGCATAAGAGACCATATATTTTTAAACTGAAAGGATTTCTTATATGTACATGAGAAAATACACAAGTTATTTTTATAACAAAGGAGCTCATTCGAAGCTTAAGTAATTCATTTCTTAGTATCAAAAGAGGATTTGATATGAAAGGGTCTTGTTCATCAGTAAAAATGTTTTGATTTTAATATTTTTTTAAAGTAGAAATTGCTCAAAATTAGTAGCTGAAATTTTTAAAATAGAAAAAAAATACAAAATATAAAAATGAAATTTCTATAGAGTAAAGATAGTAAAGAATTCTTATCAAGTTAAAAGTTGCTTAGAATGTGTTCAAACCATATTTTATGAAGTCAAATCTAAAATGACCCAACAACTGACATTTTAGCTTGCCCCTAGATGAAATCCAATGTTTTCTTTAAATGAACATATCTCCAGTTCTAAAGTATAACTTAAATTTTTTTATAGAGACATGAATGATGTAATTTTATTTTATCTTCGGAGTTATTAAGTAAAAACTGACTGATGCTTCCACTTTTTCAGTCATATAAAAAACCTTCAGTTTCATTGTTGTGAACTTCAAGTATAACTAATCATAGTTTCTAAATGTGTTTATCTATACTTTTGATTTTATACATAGTGAGTTTGTAGTGAATTTCAACCTTTTATCAAACTGGTATACCACTGATATAAAGGTCTATAAACCCAATGACTGATTAATTGTTTGGTTGGTTT
The DNA here is from genome assembly GCA_963680855.1 of Lepeophtheirus nordmannii. NCBI lineage: Eukaryota > Metazoa > Arthropoda > Copepoda > Siphonostomatoida > Caligidae > Lepeophtheirus > Lepeophtheirus nordmannii. Next base: position 1,141,534 of record OY804519.1, read on the forward strand.
TTTTTTGCAAATAAGTTATCTACGCTACAATTTTGCTTATTTACAAAAAAAAATGATATATCAGCTCATAAATCATAATTATGCATGCTAATCTTAGTTTTTCAAAGTCAATTTCATAAAAAATATTTGATAATTTTAAATATTATTTTAAAAGCTGGTACGCTCTTCTATGATTTAATTCAAATAAATCATATCCAAACATTTAGAAAAAAAAAATAATATCTTTATATGAGTTAATTTACACTTTTATGCAAAAGGCATTGACATAAATTTTGAAGGAATTGAATCTTTATGATTTATAGTTTATTTTTTTTTATATATAAAAAAATGCATTTTATATTTTTGTAAGGTTTGTTTTGGTTCAATTTTGAAATATTGCAAATTAAAAATGAATAATAAAATTAAAAATTTCAGTTAATTTGAAGTATTTAAAAAAAAAAAAAAATATTAAAGTATTGGCTATAATCGGCAATGGATATTACTTACAGTATTACGCATACAAAATTGGCTAAATTGACTTAATATTATTACACTTTTTGCCTTGTGCCCCCATTTATCATTTGAGCATCTGCACCAGCTGCTCCTTTCCTCGATATTCCTTTATGGTGTGCACCCCTGCAGTTTGAAAAACACTTGTGTCCCGGATATTTAAATATCGGTCAAATCTTGACCAATTACAAAGATCAACCAATTTGAAATGTCAAAAATCCTAAGGTGTGTAAGTATAATGAAAGTTATTCAGTTTTGCACACTGATTTCAAATTTGTATGATTTTTTTTCGAGAGTTCGACGGATTTCAAAAAATTGGACTTTACTTTTTAAGCTAATTTGGCCCATTTTCCAACTTCAACTTCAATTTAAGCCTAGAAAAGATACTCATTTTGTGTAATAAAATATAACGATCCACTAGTGTGTTTAATGCAAATTCCAATTTCAGTCTTTCTTTTGAACTAAAGGATCTCTATGGGGCATGGGTGGTAGGAGTAGAGACTACTTAAGTAGTAGCGTGCAGAAGGATTACGAAATCAGTTGAAGTCCTTCTACAGGCTACTACTTCAGCATGTTGAACTTGTTTTTTAGTAGCTCTACCGTGAGTCTTTGATTTCTAGAGAATTTTTGCTGAAAACTGAATTAGCTCCAAAAGTAGAGTCCGATTTTTCAAGAACCGTTGGACTCCCGAAAAAAAAATTACAGCTTTGAAATCAGCGTGCAAAACTAAATAACTTTTACTATATTTATATCCCTTAGGACTTTTGACTCTTGACCAGTGCTAACAAACGCCCTGTATTTATCAGCTAATTTATTCAGCTTGTCCATATATCTTTATCAAAACGTACTTTATAAATTTTGAATTTAGATGAAAAAAATACAAAAAAAAAAAGTTAGAAAGTCCTTCATAATTTAACTCAATTTCCTGTTGAATAGTCTATCATCAAGTTGAAATTTTAAAAATAAATAACAATAAGAATACATATTCCTCAAATAGCATAATATTGACTGCACACATGTATCATGGAAGTTGTTGATTTATGATGGAATCAAGAGTGAAGATAAAAATATATAAACATATATGGGGCTAGGGTTTGAAGGGATCAAAGCTTTCTAAAGAAAAAAAAAAAAAAAAGATTTTTTTTTCCATTCTTTGTTTTTCTTCTTTTTGTTTTTTTTCATTTTAAATTAACATATAAATGAGAATATGTTATTGTTGGCAGGTATTGAAGCAGGACGTGGAAATAACACATACATGTGTTTGTACATTGTTTTTTTTTTACATACATAACTACACATATTATTTGAATTGTATGAAACAAATTCAAAACAAAAAGATGTGAAAAAAAACACCACATATTGTTATATGTAACATATTTTATACTTTTCCTACTTATGAATTCCTTAACCTCTCTTTTTTCATGCGTTGCGTATGTACGTATAGCCTTCTGTACATTAACTCTTCAATTAATTGTTCCACCCTCTCTCCCCTCCCCCCTTTCTAATTATACTACTTATAAAGAGGACAAAGAAGGCTTAGTCAAAAGACTCTTGGATTAGAGTCCGTCTCCTCTCAAAATAATAACATATCTCCATCTGCATACTATTTGTAGATGGAAATAAAAATAAAGATAAACAAATAATGAAAAGAGGATCATAAGTTAGTCGTCTGCAATAGCAAACACTGCCTGGCCTCACATCCATCTCGTCTCTAACCCCCTCTTTTCTCTCCTAGAGTCATATCATAATATAATTCTTTTGTTTTTGTTTGTATTAAAAGATACATTCATCTCTTTTTCTTCATGTGAGGCTCCCCCACAATTGTACATTTTTGAGCAATATTTATATAATATTAGGAGTCTTTGTTTAAGGAAGATTTATTCATTTCTATGAAGAGTGAAGAAGCTCTAGAGTGTTGTTGATGATGATGAACATTATAATTGAAAAGAGGCCATACAGAAAGATGGCAAATATTGGTACTAATCGTGAAGTAATATTTTTTTATTAATACATTTATGAAAGATGATTAAAAAGTGTCCTTGTAGAATAAAGTCAAATAAGATTAAATAATATTAGTTAATTTAATTCATTGCGAGTAGTTTGGAAAGTAACATTTACCTCTGATTGCAATATATATAAAAGAATATATATATATTAAAGAACTGGTCCCCAACCCCCCCGGTCCGTGGATCAATCAGTACCAAGTTGCACAAGAATTAATTAGTTATTTCTGTTTTATTTGTCATTTAAATCTACAAACTGTAGGAGAAGAAGAAAATATTACGTATAAATGAAAATTGTAGAAGATAATTAGTTGTGCGGGGTAGTTGTTAATATTTTTTTGGGTTGATAATTCTTAATTGACTCATCGGATTTCAGAGGCAGCATACTACAATGCCTACTACATGTTCTCCGTGCATTGTGTTGCAAAATTAAATAAGCTCAGTGCTCCCATTGATTTAGCATTACGTTCAGTTTTTGATGTTGTAATATTTTTCATATTGTTGGAGCAATGTGCTAATAAAGTTATTACTTTCTAATGTTATAATAGCATTGCTATGTTGGAGCAATGTGCTAATTAAGTTCCATATGAGTTCACAGTGGATTCACGTTTATTATTAATATTACTATTATTTCAACCCCTCGGTCAGTAGTAAAATTGTCAAGCGTTGACCGGTCCGCAGTTAGAAATAGGCTGGGGACCACTGCCTTAAAGTACAAGAAATACATTTTTAATAAAGGCTACGAGTAGACTGTTGTATTCAAGACCTCTTTAAACTCTTTAGACATATACTTTTGAGAGCTGAGACCAAGACAAGATCAAGACTTGAAGGGACCGAGATCAACCAATAGTAATTTAGATCATAGAATCTAGATTCTATGATCTTGATCATGACCACAAGACTTTAAGAGGTTAAGCTTAGAGATGACTAAAGCCATCTCAAAAGTGTCTCCAAGTATCAAAACTAACCTTGAGAACTTGAGAATCACATTATTTCCTTGTAGATTCCTTTGCTTAAGTCACTCACTTTGTTAGTTACTCTCATGATAGACAAAAATATAAAAGCCATTGCGTTTCTTGTGACTACATAATTGCTTTCGAATGATAGGTGATATAATATTTTTAAGAGAGAGAGGCTCTGGTCAATGTTTTGATCAATGGACGTTTTTTTTTCTGAAAGGAGTTAACGTATATATTACAAAGTATGATTAACTTATATAAAATAACCCCATCTACTTGTGAGTTTATGTCATATATCATATAATTATATATATATATATATATATATGCAAGAGATGCTCTCAGTCCCTTATCCAGAATTTTTATTCCGGATAAGGAATGATTAAGTAAAATTGTCACGTAGAGATCTACACAAACATTCATAATAATTTGTTGCCTACGCTTCATAATTCAATATGATTATTATTTTTTTTTTTGCAAAAAAAAAAAATGATGATTGGCGTACAATTCAATCAAATATGATTTTTCAGCACTTAGTACTGATTATTTTTTTTAAGGGGAATTCAATGAATGTTGTACATAGTCTACAAAAATGAAATCAAACTGATTGCCTTTGTAGAAAGTACAAAAATCTCTAAGGCAAAACTATGCATTCTTTATTATTATTAAAGTTGACATTTCATCATCAAATCAACATTTTATCATTTATTGATTACTTACTAATCTCTTTCTAACATCTTGCTTTTTTTATTTTTTTTTTTATTCAAAAAAAAAAAAAAAAGGTTTTACCAATTTATATACATATATGTAGTTTTTATAGAGCATTTAAGTGTTTCTGGTCTCGTTATTTTTTTATATCCATTTGACTATCTTATTTTTAGTAAAAGAGCAGTATACTATAATACATACCATATATATATGTGCGTATGTTATATGAACAACCATAAAATGTAATGAAGTAGGTGTTATATTCAAGGCAATTCAAAAACAAAAAACAAAAAAAAATAATACAATAAAGAGAAAGCAAAATATATTGGAGACAAAAAATAACTTATAAATACAAAAACATATTCACTTACTAAACATGGGTTTCATTTAAGGGGGGGTGAGTGTAAGGTACGTATGAGGGGACTATGCCCCCTTCGGCTACCCTATCTACCCCTGTCTACCCATCATATCAAATATATATTCGATACTTTCTAAAAAAAATAAATGAGACACTAATCATCATACCCAATATATATTGGGTGTTGTGAGGTTGTTGTTTTTTTATCACAGTAATGGAATAATTACATGGTACTTCAATTTGAAGTAGATAATTATTGACACTTGAATGTAGTTGTTTAATTATGTTGTTATTGTTTATTAAGAAAATCTTGATACCAGGTATCTACTTCTTACAAATAACACTCTACAACAAAAATTATTGCTCGATATTATATAAGTATACTTAAAAGCATTCAATTACACTTTCTCAGGAGGAAAAAGTTGCGTTGTTTATTGGTGGACTACATAAAAACAAGTCTTTAACATTTTGCAAAAATGTTAAGTAATGATATGTGAGAGAAGACTATGCGCAAATGTTGTAGGAATGAAGTTCTTTAAAAGGCTCTAAGGAAAATCTGTATTAAATCGACAAAAGTTATTTTATGGTAGTGCATCAAGACAAAAACAATCTTTGAAAAAAAAAATAAGAAAATGATAAATTCAAATATATTTTTTTCTGTTTCATAAATATAAAGGAACCAATTAACATTATTAGGCAAATTTTGGTTAGAAATAATATAGGCAACTCAGACAAATTTGTTATAGCTATATAAACTTTTAGGCAATATTCATTTATATCATTTAATAAAATTATATCATACAAAAATAATCACCTACATACATCAAAGACCATTTAAATGTAAAATATAGTAGCAGTTTTTTGGGTGCAATTAAAAAAAACAAATAGATTTTGGTATAAATAAAGTTAATGAATCTCCTTTCACTTCAAAAGTTGTGATATGAGTTAGACTATTCATATAAAAATCTTTTTTCAAATCTAATCAAATGCACAAAACCTTTAATAACCAACTAATCCATATGGTCATTTATATAAGGAAAGTAATTGGCCAAAGAGTTTTTATACAAAAATAAAGAAAGCAATAGTTATTAAAACTTAATCTCGTTTCTTATGATCTTAGGAAATAAGGATTGGGGAATTTTTTATTGCGCATTTTTATGAAGCAATTACAGATTTGTACCAACATATACTCAGTGGAATGAACGAAGATCCATTAATATTCATGTATCTCCACAATTTATTGTTCATTTATAATCTTAAAGGAGAAACATTTTAAAACAAAAAAAAAAGGATTTTTTTGAAAAAAGTTTGAATTTTTGTGTCTTTATAAAATAATTAAATTTCATATCAACCAAAAAGAGTGTTGCTTTCAAAAAGTGGAGCTCAATAGGTGGTATTATTCATCCCCAGGGGTTTTAAGAGGTAAACTGTAACTGTGAGGACTCTATGGCAAAGAGAATGATTAAATCCCAACCTAGAATTTTACATATTGAAGGCAATGAATACTGAAAGGGATTAATTAGACAAGCAATGTTAAAGTAATTTTAAGGATTTACCTTCTATGGCTTTAGATATATAAAGGAAAAGATAAAAAAACAAAAACTATTAATAAATGTTAATGAAGACCTGTTGATATTTAGGCGTGAGAATGGGGATCATTAAGGGGGCCATATCTCATAAACAGCTGATTTTAATGGGTTAAAATTTTATAAAACATTAATTTCACATAAATAAGAGCTTTTGTGTCAAAAATTGTACCGAAATGATAGTCGCGGCGGCAGGAGTAGAGCTACTAAAGTAGTAACATGCAGAAGGATTACAAAATCAGCTGAAATCCTTCTGCACGCTTCTAGTGCAGTTGTTTTTTAGATGCTCCACCATAAGTCTTTGATTTATAGTGATTATAGTGATCCAAATTCTTCATAGTTAAGGATTCTTATTGGTCGCTTAATATTTCGTTTGAAAGCTGTGAATCTCAGCTATATAATGCATTCCTTATTAATCCATTTCATGTAATATTCAAGGAGTTATTTAAGGATTTGGCCGCCTTTTGGGCTTACTCCTACCGCCTATGCCCCCTTAGGTCAAAATAAAGACTGGAAATAAAATTTGCACTAAATACACTAGGAAATCATTACTTCTTAATCCACAATATGAGTAGTATCCTTCTTGGCTTAAATTGAAGTTGAAGTTGGAAAATGGGCTGAATTAGCTCAAAAAGTAAAGTCCAATTTCTCAAAAACCGTCAAACTCTCGAGAAAAAAAAAATAATATAACAGATTTGAAATCAGCCTGCAAAACTGAGTAACTTTTATTATACTTATACCCCTTAGGATTTTTGACTGTTGACCAGTGTTATGAGTATGGAATATTTATTTTTTACATACCACAAACAAAAGCACCATCTGGAGAAAGAAATTTGAACTACAGAGTCATCTACATATATAGATAGTAATTAAGTTTTTATACTTTGACTTATTTTTTTTTCATAAGCATGGACTGAAACCTACTTTATAAGTAGGAATGTAAATAATATGCAAAATGCCGCGTGCGAGATTTTGTGGAGTTGGAGTTTATATATTTTTAACTGATAATTAATTATACGAGGACTTGAGCCCTTTTTGTTTACATTTTATTTGCTTTATTAACCTTAATGCATGTATTCATTCATGCGGGATCTTTACTATCAGGTAGATGTTCTCCCCTTAGTAATAAAGGAAAAATGATAACAGCTCTGGAAAACAAAAAGTACTGTTCGAAGAGCCAACTCCACAAAGTCTCGCACGCGGCATTTTGCATATTATTTACATTCCTAATCATTCTTATATAGCCTGCATATAATTTCATTATCATTTTAAGCTTATTAAATTAAAATAATATTTGATCGCAATTTCAAACATTTGTACGATAAAATAAAGACCTACCGGTCACACTCTCTTGCACCAATTTTTTTTAGCAAAAACTTTGGTCACAATTCCATATATATTCCTCTAAATCATTTATGAATTCCAATTTCAGTCTGTTTAAATAAGATATTGGTAGACATTTTAAAAAAAAACCTTTATTAAGAAGCTTTGAACTGTCAGTCAAGCATCCTTTGATGGAACAGTAACATACAGCCAATAAAGATAATGAGATGATGTCTTCTTAATTTGAACTTTTTTTTATTCGTCTCTGCTACCTATCTAAGTATACACACATACTATATGCTATACCTATATGAAAATAATTCCTGCATAAATTCTCGACTTTTTAACGTGAGTGGAATATCTACATATATTTATTTATAAAGAACTTCTTATTTTTGCTCTCCTTCTTGGAACATTCATTTCCTCTCTGGAATGACAAAAGGAGGAGAGGAAAAAAAATATTCAAAAGTAAGAATATAGTTATGTATGTATATAGAGCATACGTAAACGTTTCTTGGAAAGATGAAAAAAAATAAAGAAAGAAAGAAAGAAAGACAAGAGCCTTGCCCTAGAAATAAAAAACAATACTCAAATATGTAACCAATTTTTGAACATTAAAATATCCTATCCATATACTGAAATGCATTTATAATTTATTTTTTTCAGATGGAAAACATTTGTACTTATCCAGTGGAGACCTCGCAGTTCTGAGTGTGGAGTTGACTGACTCGGTCTCACAATACCGATGCATTGTACGAAATACTCTAACAGGACGGCTCCTCGTATCCCTTCCATCTTCAATTCAAGTTATAAGTAAGTTGTTTGCAGAAATGGCACTTGTATGTACAATATTCCAGAGAAGCTGAGAGGGTTAACATGTTTAAAAATAATATATATATATATATGGTCATTTATGTAGATAAAGATTGCCTCACTGCATTGCGGCAACCATTTTTAGAGGAGGAAAGGGCACTAAACCAATGTTTTATTCTAAATATATTGGGGTGGGATATTCATATATATATATATGGGCACATATTTGTCCCACAGCAAACTCTGCATTTAAAACCTTTCCTAATAAATTCTTGCATATATTGCAATATGTATATTATGGTTTTATGTAGAATGGAATGAGGTAGGAACAAAACAAAGCAAAAAGTATACACAACCACCATAATGCTGGTTGGGTGTACATATATTATTTAGGTATGTAAATAGTTTAAAAATTCGCCTTTCTTAAAAGAGAGTGTAAATATTAAAATGCTTCACATTGTATAGTATGAAGATATAAAACAGTGCAATATAGTTATATGTATCCAATAGAATTGCCACCATAAAAACTAAGCATAAAAAACATTCCTACGCCAAATAGACCCACAAAACTCTATGATAAAAGTTTTTGCAAATTATAAGTTAGTGAATTTATAGAAATGTTACAATACCTAGAGGTTCTTAGAGGAAATTAAGAATGAATAATTTAACATTCTTAAACTTTAAAAATTATATTCTTCAAAGTACTTACAAACAAGACTTTGTTGCATATTTAAATAGCAGTACACAAGTAGAGTTGAGCCTCTGTGGCCCATTGAATGTTCATAGTTCACAATACACTAAATAATACCCAGTATATGTGTGTTATGTCAACAAGAAAGCAAGTTTGTTTTCAAATATTGAAAAGGAGAAAATCCACTTTACAGTTTTTGTACTTCATAAATATAACATCCAAATATTTCCAAGTCATTTTAAGACCTATCACGTACGGTTTTTTGCTAAAATGTTACTTTTAATCGAAGAACCAAGCATTATTGTCTATCCAATAGAGCAATCGGATAAATGATACGACTTCGCAAAGAGTCAATATGGCCCCTGAAAGAACGTCCATCCTTTTCATATTCCTAGAGATTTATTTTGTTGCAGTTGGCTAAAACCAGTTAATCATCTGTTGTAGAACTATTAAGAATCAACTACATCCGCTATCATGCTCACCATGAATCATAGTAATAGTAATTACATAGTCAGAAATACCAGATGCTTTTTATTATTGGTTGTGGCCAGTATTTTTTCCCTATAAATAAGTTGCAATTATTGGAGTCATTATTCAATTAATAAATATATACTTGGTTTCTTGTTGACTTGATACATATGTAGATTAATGATATATTGGATGAAGATGCTACTCTCACAATGTTAACTCCATACAATTGAATTATTTATACACAATATTTCTCTTTTTGTCAATCGTTGATTCATTCTCTATTTTCTCATAGAATTAGTATTCTGAATGTTGAGCTGTTGAACTCAAATTATTTCTTATAATTATTGAATGTGTATATCCGATATCTAGAGAAAGATATACAAATATTAAAATACTAAATATTATTCAGAAAACAAATGTGATGTCATCAATTGAGCATCTCTCTAACATATTCCTTATGAGAGATGAAGTCATTGGCTATGAATGTAAATAATATGCAAAATGCCAAGTGCGAGACTTTGTGGAGTTGGCTCTTCGAACAGTAATTTTTGTTTTCCAAAGCTGTTATCATTTTTCCTTTATTACTGAGGGGAGAACATCTACCTGATAGTAAAGATCTCGCATGAAGGAATACATGCATTAAGTTTAATAAATCAAATAAAATGTAAACAAAAAAGGGCTCAAGCCCTCGTATAATAATTATTAGTTAAAAATATTTATATAATTTCCTGACATTAATTTCAGTTAATTTTTCGCCCCTCATCTATGGTATACATACATAATGCTATTATTTATTATTGATGTCTTCATTTGTATACATATATAATGGAGAATAGCAGCTTGTAGCTCAGTAAAACGTCATGACAGCCCAACCTGCTTCCCTCTCAACATTCATCAAATTGTCAATTGAATTACCAGGTTGATTTTCTCTTTTTTTTTATTCTTACTAGCCCGATTTTTGATATTATTTACATTCCTATCAATGACTCAGTACTGTGCACACCTTGTCTTATCCATGGTTTTTTTTTTTTTTCAATATTCAGTAAGGAATAAGGAATCAAAGTTGGGAAGAGTGCGATGTAGTTGGAATTAGGTGTTGGAGGACAGATTGAAAAAGATAGAATTAATTATATAATAATATATTCACGACGAGCTTTTTGTCCACTCACAAACTCGACTCTTAAAATAGAAAGGAAATTTTTTTGAAAAACAACTGGTAGCTGCTACCCTTCTGTGTTTTCCGGGTTGCCAACTTTTTAATTTTGGTCAGTGTTTAGATATACTATACATTAATTAATTCAACCAACATATAAATCAATCGTTAATACTTGTATAATATTCAAAAAAGGGTGAGCAATCCTTGATTTAATATATATTTGATATATCAAAATCATAAATAATAATAATACCCTTGATGAGTTAATAACACGTTGAGTCTGCACCTTTAAATCAGAAGAGTCAGCTCATGAAAAACAGCTGAAGGTAGAATACATAGTATATTTTTATTTATCTCCAAAAGCTCGTCATAGTTTGACACGTCTCATTCATCATCACTTACGATTACTGTTTTGATTTGGCTTATACGCCTGTAATTTTTGGTGAGCGCGAGAGTTTTTAAAATTAATAGAAGTGTAGACAGCTGTGGATGGACTTGGACTCCTCCTCTTTCAAACTGATACTAAAGAGTCTACTAATGTAAGGCTTGACTGTATATGTACACACATATGACATGAGAAGAAAAAAGAGACTCCATACGTCTTTTATTTCTCTTTTTCCATCCTTGTTAAAGTTTTTAAAAACCTTTTGAACTTAAATATGTATATCATTTATTCTTAAACAACAATTAACTCAATACTCTTTACAAATAAATTCTCTGTTATAACAAAGTATAGTATGTATACTATTCTAATAGTCATTTATGAATACATGTAGAGAGGAATTGCTTATTCATATTTGAGAAATTAAGAATATTTTGCAAAATGGCGTTTCATAGCTAGTATCATCATAAGAGCAAAATGGATCTTTATAAAATATTAATATATATATACCTTTATACAAATATGCTGTATATATACATACATATTAAACAAAGACGCAGGGAAAGCAATGTCTTGAGAGTTCAATACACTTTTCTTACTCACTCATTCACTCACTCAAAGAGCACACAAAGTTATTTCATCATTATCTTTATAGTTGTTCTATGTATATATTGACCAGAGGAGGAGGAGGAGGGGGAAAAAGGAAAAAGCTAAGAAATGATGTGGAAGGCTCAAAGAACCATTATGAATTATCATCATTACCATACATATACTACGTATGTACACCTCCATTCATACAATATGCAATAAAAACAAAAGGTAGGTAGGTAGGTAGGAAGGTAAAACAAAAATAAAAAGAAGCAAGAAGAGAGTTTAAATGATTTATGACTCTCACATATACAGCCACTTATATATATATATATATATATATATATATATATACACGAACAATATATGTACATATATTGTGGTTCTTATATCGTTATCTCTAGCAACTATCCCCCAAATTTCCTCTCTCTCTATCTTTGCAGATATCAAATTTATATAATATTATTTGTTTGTTATTTTGTTGCAAATGGGTATTTATATTGTACCTATATTGGTTTGTTAGTTTATGTGAGGTTTTTTGAGGATGGGTCTTTGGGTTTAACTTGGAAAGGGATATTATAATCTACATATGTGTAATATGTATCAATAAGAAACCAAGTTTATTTGGAATATTTCAAAAATACATAGTGTGAACTGCACTCATATTATTCTTGAAGACATTCTCTTTCGTTTGGATTAATAGTACATTTTGATTAATTAAATAATGACTCCAACAATTGCAACTTATTAATTGAAAAAAATACCGGCCACAATTAAGAATAAAAAACATCTGGTATTTCTGACTATATAGTTACTATTATTACTATGATTCATGGTGAGCATGATATCAAATTAAGTTGATTCTTAATAGTTCTTAAACAGATGGTTTTAGTCTACTGCATCTAAGTAAATATCTGAGGCTATGAAAAAGATGGAATTTCTTTCATGGACCATATTGGCTCTATGTGCAGTCGACACATTTATCCAATTACTCCATTGGATATACAACAATCCTTGGTTTCTCGATATAAAGTGACATTTGTGCAAAAACCGTGCGCGATAGGTCTTAAAATGACTTGGAAATATTTGGCCGTTATATTTATAAAGTAAAAAAAAAACTTGAAAGTGGATTTTCTCCTTTTTAATATTTGAAAACAAACTTCCTTTCTTGTTGACTTGATATATATGTTAATGAAACCATATTCATTCTTTGAGTAGCTCTCAAATTACCCTTATGGAAAAATGGTCATTTTTGGTAATGAATGATTTTGTAATAAGACTATAAATCATTTAAAGCTATTAAATAAGCATTTATCAGATTTTTAAGAGTGTCAGTGAAATTATGATCATTTCAACATTAAAAAAAATGTATTTAGTTTTAGATATCCAGGGGATACGAAAATGTTTCAAAATGTTGTTATTTTGAACACGTTTCATTAGAAAATGTCAGATTTTATTACTCAAGTAAACTTTTAGTTTGGTATGTGAGATACATATTAAGTGATAAATAATTTACTTATATAAAGTTTGCTCAAGATGTGGTAAATAGATACATTTATTTATATAAAAATATCCATATAAATATACAAAATCATAAATAACTCATTTGCTCAGAGCGGGAGCTCTGACATTGGATGAACATATTGCCACAAGACATATATAACTAATAATAATTATGAGTCAAATGACTCTTTTGATCTAACTTTTTGTATAAATATATATATATATATATCGTTTTTTCCTATAACCTCTGTTATTTCATAGTTTTAGAGAAAAGAGACAATAAACAATGTTTAATGATGTAATATTTGTATTAATAGTTATGTCTCAAATAGTTATTTTAGGGATGACATGTTTTCCTCCGGGATTTTGCCTCTGATCCTTGGTGTGGAAGAAACCTTTGTATTTGATATGTATTCACATATGTGTATAGTCAATAAGAAAGCAAGTTTATATGGAATATTTCAAAAATGATTGTGAACTGCACTCATATTTTTGAAGACATTATCTTTCGTTTATATTAATAGGTTATTTCGATTAATTAATTAATGATTCCAATAATCATTGCAACTGTATTATAGGAGTCAAAGAATACCGGCCACAATCAAGAATAAAAAACATCTGGTATTTCTGACTATGCCGTTACTATTACTATGATAGTGGATGTAGTTGATTCTTAATAGTTCTTAAACAAATGATGAACTGGTTTTAGCCAACTACAACTAAATAAATCTATGGGGCTATGATAAAGATGGACGTTCTTTCAGGGACCATGTCGGCTCTTTGTGCAGTCGTATCATTTATCCGATTGCTCTTTTGGATAGACAACAATCCTTGTTTTTTACGATGTAAAATTATATTTTAGCAAAAAACCGTGCGGTATAGGTCTGTTAATGACTCGAAAATATTTGGATGTTATATTTATGAAGACAAAGACATAAAATTGGATTTTCTTCTTTTCAATATTTGAAAACAAACTTGCTTTTTTGTTGACTTAACACATATGTAATTTATAGATTGAGATTAGGAATGTGTGTTTATTAATAGTATATTTGGATAAATTAAATAATGACTTCAATAATTGCAACTTAATTATATGGAAAAAAATACTGGCCACAATCATTAATAAAAAACATCTGGTATTTCTAACTATATAGTTACTATTACTATGATTCATGGTGAGCATGATGGTGGATGTAGTTGATTCTTAATAGTTCTACAAAAGATGATAAATTGGTTTCAGCCAACTACAACTAAATAAATCTCTAGGTCTGTGAAAAAAATGTACATTCTTTTCGGCTCCATGTGGAGTCTTAACATTTATCCAATTGCTCTATTGGATAGACAACAGTCCTTGATTTCTTGATTAAAAGTGACATTTTAGCAAAAACCGTGCGCAATAGATCTTAAAATGACTCGGAATTATTTGGCTGTTATATTAATGAAATAAAAAAACATAAAATTGGATTTTCCCCTTTTCAATATTTGAAAACAAACTTGCTTTCTTGTTGACTTGACACATATTTACCATAACTTGAGCACACATGTGATGTTGTACATAAGAATATAGAAGAGTACCTTTTGAGGTTTGTCTATATGTACTTTCTGGTTTTTTTATAGCTTGTTCTTAAATAACTTTATCGATATCCTTTGTAACGATTAGTATATTGGTTATTGTTTCAGTGAAAAACCAATATTTAGAACAAAAAACAATGTTCGTTATTTTATGTTGTATATTTTATAAAAAATAACTTTATCAAGGAATTATTAACATACAAAATATTTAGATAAGTTTGTTTCTTTTTTTTTGTCTACCTCTTTTTCAAATAAAATAAAAATAATATCTATACAGAGTTTGTGGTTGAATAAGTTATGACTTATTACCCTTAATAAAATTTACAAAATTAGTCTTAAGAATGTTGAAAAGTTAATTCATTGTAACAAAATATCATATAAATAATTCATAAACATATCCATTTATTAGAGCAGTTGCTCACAAGTATTAAACTTTTGATATTTTTGCATCTTGATTTTATCTTTTAAAGAAATTATTTTGTTAGACAAATATGGATAAAAAACGTTTTACACTGACGTCATAGGCTGCATAAAGAACTAAATAAAGGGACGCCATGTTTGATACATATGTCGTTTTTAATATGTAAAGAAAATTGACAAATTTTCAGAAAAATTATATGGGACTTTTACAAGACCTGCTTATTGGGATAAACAAAAATAGTATTTCCCACGACGATCTTTTTTGTGCACTCACAAGGGGGTGTCAGCTGCTTTAAATCAGAAGAAACAACTGAGAAAAAACAGATGAAGGGATCACAATGAGCTTTTTGGGATGATAAACAAAAACACACTGTATTCTCCCTTCAGCTGTTTTTGATTAGTTGACTCTACTGATTTAAAGTAGCTGACTCTACGTATTATGAGCTCAAAAAGTTATATTATTTTTATTATTTAAGATTTATCGTCCTTTTTTTGAATTCATGAGGATTTTCAAAAATGAATAAGATATGGATACTGAAGAATAAACATCCATTTAGTGGATTTCATCAATTCAACAAACGATCCTGAATTTTTCTATGGGTTACCCGACCCAAAATTGTTCAAATTTCAAATAATGTTTTTATTTAATGTTAACAAGGGTAATTTTGATGATTGATCTGTGCCCGAAGTGAGTCTGTTTACAATAAAAGAAACATACTATCTATTTGTCAATTACTAATTGGCTCTGTTTTTTTGCTCGATTCTAGACTCAGAGCATGTGGATTTTAAATCATCTCTTATTTTTTGCTTCTATCGAAGAGAGCATAGTTTGTCATTCAGAGGTTAAACATTGTAGGTACTTATTTTGAATTCCAATACAGAGAGGAACAAATCGACTAATTTTGGACCCACATCTAACATAAGGAATCCAAAATCGATTTCGAATCGATGTACAATAACTTATGTAAAGTCATAATGAAAATAAATTGAATTTGTTTCTATTTAAATCATGTATAGCTCTATTTGGACCTTATGTTTTCTTAGATATTCAAAGTATAACATACGTATACTAAGATTTTTGGACGACTAATTGAATGAACCCAATAACAACCAAATTGAGTAAATATTGATTTATTAATAAAGAGTAATATAACAAACTATCTTATCTAAATGAAGTATTCATTCGAAGAAAAAATATAAATACATTAAACAACAAGACAAAGAAAATTAGAATATAAATATATCAATTAATCATGAGATACCATGATCATGTCACAAATGTACTTGATTAGTATCTCAACTTAGGCTTTAATGAACAAAATCTGTACTTACTCTTTCATTGAATAAGTCCAATTGATTAGAATATCAAAATACATAATACGTGTACCGTAGTACTTTCTATAAACAATTTGATTAATAAACTAAAAACAACAAATAGCAAATCCAATTTTCCTCATACATATGAAATAAAATCTAATTAAGATGGATGAAATACCTGAATACAAGGAATCAAAATAGTGGGTCCCTATATCATAAAAGAGCCGAACATTTCTTCATCATTAATACGATTATAAACTATCGAGGTGTGAAACAGTTCTTCATAACTGGAGTCAAATCAAGCATAGGCTCCACTGCTAATTAACCCATTTTTGAACATGGGGTATAATTTTGTGAAATAAATAGGTAGGAATGTTAATAATATGCAAATGGGGTGTGTAAAATTAAAAAAAAGAGACAATCAACCTGGTAACTCAATTGACAATTTGATGAATGTTGAGAAGGAAGCAGCTTGAGCTATCATGACGTTTTACTGAGCTAATAGCTGCTATTCTCCTTTGTATATACAACAATAAATAATAACATAGATGAGAGGAAGAAAATTAACTGAAATTAATGTCAGGAAATTATATATTTTTAACTAATAATAATTATACGAGGGCTAGAGCCCTTTTTGTTTGCATTTTATTTGCTTTATTAAACTTAATGCATGTATTCCTTCATGCAAAATCTTTACTATCAGGTAGATGTTCTCCCCTCAGTACTAAAGGAAAAATGATAACAGCTTTGGAAAACAAAAGACCTGTTTGAAGAGCCAACTCCACAAAATTTCGCACGCGGCATTTTACATATTCTTTAAATTCCTATAAATAGATATAAATTAGTAGAATGATAATTCAAAGAGACTATGAATAAGGAGACAATGTGACAAATAAACGAAATCAATGAATGTATTAAGCTTGAATGCCAATTGTTCTGATCCAATACTTTATAATTATTGTATCATAACACCACAGTCATATAGATCTTGAAATGGAAGAGTTCCAAATGTCATTTTTCTTATATTAGTAACTTACATGGGACGGCAATGGAAGTGGTGATGGAGCATTCGAAAATTACGAGTCCAAAATAGACGATAGGAGCAGACAACACCAGAGAATTATAGCACATCTTTGGATAGTTGATGATTCCCCAAACGATGAGTTGGAGCCCCCTCAGACTCGTAGAGACTCGAAAGGATCCCTTTGATTTGAGTTAGAATCCGCAGAGAGGATCGTGAATTCGATATTGGAGGAATTCATGGGATTGATTGCTTTATTTTCACTCCACTGGTTACATTATATTACATCCTTCCTGAGACGGAGTCAGGAGGATGGATCCCAAGACTTATTTTCTATTCCCCCCTCGAGGGATGTTTCTCTCTCTATCTTTGTCCCGGAGTGCTCTATGAAAAGACGTAATTTTTTCTATTCAAAATAATGGGGCCCGTCAAATACTAGAGTGACATATAAAGTAATTCCAACCAGACCTTTGACATTATCTCTCTACAGAGAGACATTTTATTTATTTAAAAAAAAAAGGTATTAATTTCAAAATTATTGAAAACTTTATGCACCATTTTTTATGTATGTATAGTCATAAAAAAAACTAACATCCCCAAGACTTTTTTTATACATTTTTGATGAATGGAATTAATTAATCTTAATATTATTATTAATAATAATAGTTATAATTATTCGAATATTTTGATATTTGTACAAATATTATTTACAAATTCTTTAGAGAGAGAAACCTCTTTTTTTAAAAAAAAAGAAATAAGAAATTATTATTCTTATTATTATTAAAATGAAATAAAAGGTAATTTTTTATTTTATTTTTTCAAATGTTTTGTCAGTTGTGAGGTAGGATTATTTGCCTTAAGGGCATTCATTTGAAAAGGAAAATAGTTACTACCTTATAAAAAAAATTAATCATTCTTTTAGCATTTTAAAAGCAGGGTACATACCTCAATGGTATGTACATTGAACATATATATAGAGAGAGAGATGTATCATACAAAGAAAAAAAATTGAATAATGGCAGGGGAAAAAATGAAATTGTATTAACATAATTAGATATTCCATTTTGTCAACAGGGTATTTACAAAATATATATATATATATATGATAATAATTATATTTATATTAAACAGATGTTATTTACCTTTGTGCGTCATTTTTACAACAACAAAAAATAAAAAAATAAATAGCTTATGCAAAAACTCATAGATTCATCAAATTTAATTTGATTCCTTTTAACAGAAAATGTTTCTATTTATTATTGTGTTTTCAAAGCTTTCTCTCAAAAATTTAAACTCTCTCTCTCTCTCTCTCTCTTTTGGTTAGAAACAAACGCTCAAAAATGTATTTTTATTTGAAATGTGTCTATAATATGTAGGTTTTCCACTTTGATTTGTACGTATGCATTGTGTTTTTTTATTTTTTATTTTTATGATACGAGGATCAATGCAAAGAAGAATCATTTCGAAAAAAAGGGTCTACATTCTATATTTTTATCCTTTTCAATAAACTATAAAAAGTATCATACATCGTATCAACAACAACAACATTATTTGTATCATTTCAGGCTCAGCAATGAGGAGTAAGCCCAATATACTTCATTCCAAATTAGGAGCATCTGCACCATCTGAGCGAGAGATTTTATATTTGGAAGAGGGACAGGGTGCTATTTTACCCTGCTTTTCCTCAGGATCTCCACCACCCTATACAAGGTATAAGAGCTTTCCATTTTTATTTTTATTTCATTTTTAGTTAGTTACATGAAGGCGTCTTCCTTCCTTCTTTCTTTCTTTCTTTCTTTCTTTCTTTTTAACAACAACATTTGATAAACGTTTTTTTTTTTTTACTATTATTATTTTCTTGACCAATTTATTTATTTATTTATTTTTATTTATATATTGAGTTTGATGACTCACGCACAAAAAAGAAATATTTCTTGGAAAATTGTTTGCTGCTTCCTTGCGTTCTGGTTATTTATTTCACTATCAATTTGATGCTATAAATATGTAGTTGTCAGAGCACTTTAGAGTCAGAAAAACAAATAAATAAATGAAATACACACTTTAAGCATCTTTTTGCCCCTTATTATTATTATTATTACTATTATCGTAGAGGAACATTTTTTGATTGCTAGAGCATACATAGGAATGTAAATAATATGCAAAACGCCGCGTGCGAGATTTTGTGGTGTTGACCTCTTCAAACAGGTCTTTTTGTTTTCCAAAGCTGTTATTATTTTTCCTTTATTACTGAGGGGAGAACATCTACCTGATAGTACAGATCTCAAATGAAGGAATACATCCATTAAGGTTAATAAAGCAAATAAAGTGTAAGCAAAAAGGGCTCAAGTCCTCGTATAATTATTATTAGTTAAAAATATATAATTTCCTGACATTAATTTCAGTTAATTTTCTTCCTCTCATCTATGTTATTATTTATTGTTGTATATATAAAGGAGAATAGCAGCTTGTAGCTCAGTAAAACGTCATGACAGCTGAAGCTGCTTCCCTCTCAACATTCATCAAATTATCAGAGTAACCAGGTTGATGATTTTCTCTTTTTTTTTTCTTACAAGCCCAGTTTGCATATTATTTACATTCCTAAGCATACATAAGTTATATACAAAATTGTCATTCCTATCATATCGTTACATTCAATATGACGAGACATTTTATTATTATTATTTCCCGATTACACTGATCAACTGTCAAAAATCCTAAGGAGTATATGTATAATAAAAGTATTTTAGTTTTTTCACACTAATTTCAAATTTGTAAAAAAAAAATTTCGAGAGTCCGACGGTTTTCGAGAAATTGGACCTTACTTTTTTAGCTTTTTTGGCCCATTTTCCAACTTTAACTTCAATTTAAGCCTAGAAGGAGACTCATTTTGTGCATTAAAAAATGTTAATTCGCTAATGTATTTAATGCAAATTTCAATTCCAATCTTTGCTTTGACCTAAAGGGTCTTCTGGGGGTGTAGGGGACGGGAGTAGGCCCAAAAGTCGGCCAAATTCTTTGTACTTAAATAACTCCTTGAACATTACATGAAATGGATTAAGGAGAGCTGAGACCCACAGTTTTCAAACGAAATGTCAATTTTAATTCAAACTATAAATTTATTCTTTTATTTGTCTAAAATTTTTATTTTATCATGAAGTCATCGGACTATTATTAACATTTACAAGTGTTCTTGAATGCCTAGCAATTTGTAATTGTCATTAGATATCTATAATTTTAATCAACTGATTCACTAAAACATTGTAAATTATTTGTATAAACCTTTTAATCTACATCTTTACTGCCTCAGAGTTTCAACCGTATATCTATAAACAGATATGTTCATCTACTTAGTAGTACCATGCAGCATAATTTGATTCCCTACCTTAATTGAAACGGAACAGATGGTTTTTTTCTACGTAATAATTATATAGAAGGTAGTGCAAAAAAAATTATATATATATTTATTTATAATTAAACTTGTGCACTTCCAAATTTTTTCACAAAAGTGTTTTGAATTAATGATTAGAGAACAAATATGTATAATCTCTCAATAATCTGAGTGCTGAGTACATAATTAATATAAAGTGATGCCAGGTTGAGTAATTTGTTGTTGAGCAAAATGGGCAAATTTCAATAAAAAAAGTTATTATAGAAACTTTATTTAATTAGTTTTTTCATCTTATGGTTCTTATGAAGTTTTTTCCTTTGCATAACCAAAGACCTATGTAGATTGCCGAATTCTAAAAGAATAATGTCACGTAAAAATGTTCTATAGTTTCATAAACTTATTGTTTTTCTTCTCCAAGCGCTAGGAATGTTATAAATTTAACGTCTATTTATGTTTAATTGATGGTACTTTTAAAATTCTTCATAAAAATTTATTTAACATATTGCAGACCCCAGCTATAAAAAAGAAAACTTTTAGATCATTACTCAAGTAAAAAGTAATTACTCAAAATATCTTGTTCAAACAACAACATGATGTTGTGCTATAAGGAGTACAAATGCATTGATTCTAGATCCAAATGAATTAAGTGATTAATCAAAGTACTGCCCATTGCTGGCTACTACTACTACATTTTCCTACCTTTGAGGCAATTTTCGAACTCCATTTTGATTGAAAAAATGTCTCATCTTTTAAGGTGATTCAAGCCGGGAGCCAATTTTCGATTTCTTTGAAAGAGGTGACCCTGTGAGCTGCCAAATCTTGCTGCATCCGTCGAAACAACCTATAATCAGAAGGAGCAATGTACGGAAAGTTCGACGGGCGTATTAAAATATCAATTTTCAGGGTTTCCAAATATTTTTTTTATGACTTTTGTAACATGAGGCCGAGCGTTATCATGTAGAGGAATAACTTTTTTCATGTCTTTGCCTCTTCTCCGGCCATTTTTCTCATACTGCAAGACTCAAACGATTCAACTGTAGTCTACATGTATTGATCTCCCGTAATAGAATCGCCAGATTGTTGTATCTCATAGTATACGTCACCAAATACCTTCGAACCATGAATATTCCGCTTTGGTGTTGGTGTTGAGATTGATGGCAACGATTGACCTTTTGGGGTTGTCTTAGTGCATCCATTTCTCATCCTCAATCACAATCCGATGTAAAAAAAACCGTTTTTGCCTTTGAATGAGCTGCTCCCTATTGAAAAATCCTCTTTCAATGTCTCTCGGATTCAGTTTATAAGTCTTCCTTGTGAATAATAATCATGGATTTCAATCGCATAGAAACGACTTGTTGTATAACTCTCAATGACTCTTCAAGTTCCTCTTTGCCTTTGACTCGGATCTTCATCGAATAATGCCTCCAATTCATCGTCTTCGAAATTTTTTGACTGTCCAGAGTAATTCTTCTCTTCAAAGCTGAAATTACAATTCTTGAACCGTTGAAACCATTATCTACATGATTTTATCAGTTAGAGCACTGTCACCTTCAAGTTCTACAAGCATTCGATGTGCTTCAACTACATTTTTTTTCCAATTAAAATAGGAACATAAAACGGAGGCAAATGCTGAATAGTTAATACAAAATTCGACATATTCAACAGAGGAAAAACAAGGGTTTTTTGTTTGTTGAAATTCAAATTGATATAAATTACATATTATAGACAGATGTCTAACCTCTCTGAAATAACTGAAACCTCCTGATACAATGAAAAATTCATAACAGCAGAATCATCTTTAGAAAACGACCTGAACTAACATGTACTCCCTTTATAAATTTCACTGTGAATTTTTTTAAGCAATACAAATGCTGTCGAAAATATTTGTTATTGTTTTTCTTCTACAAATATCTCAGACAACAAGACCATTTATTATAATAAATATGTATATACTTACATATATATGATAAATTGATGTATGGTGTGCTAGGGATAGTTCCTTTTTTTCTTTTTTTCGAACCACGCCCCGTCAATTATTCATTTATCTTCACTCACTTGATTTATTAGATCCCTAACACACAAGGATGATATTGACGCCCTGATTATTAATAAATATGAATAACAAAAGTAGCTAAAGCCATAATATGTAGTATGTCAGAATAAAGATTTATAGAGGCTTATGTAGCAATCAAATTAATTGCTATAAGTGAAAGTAAAATAAAATTATTTTTCGTCAATACTACTTCATTATTTTTACATTTATATGGAACGTTTCTTTTCCTTTTGGCAATTAAAAATAATGGCAAAGGAGAACACTTTTTGCTCACTCTACCCTCAATTAATTGAATGCAATATTATACAAAATAAAGTCTTATAATTAAATATCCATAGAAAATATAAAATAAATGAAATGTCAGGTTTCCCTTTATAGAAAATTAATATTAATTAGATATTTGGTCATTATATTAGTCACATATAAATTGTAAAGCATTTAAAAATTAACTTTAAATGATAAAAAAAACTGGTAAACTTAATATCTTGACAAAAAAAAAATATATTTATTTTAAAAGAGGATAAAAAAGGTACTTATGCAAAAATGAAGAAAGAAAAGGTTAAATCCCTATATTTATACTTATGAAAAAAAAAAAGAAGCCTTTTGATGTTATTACAATGAGATGATGATTTTTTTTACATATACATAGAGTATAGTACATATATAAAGAAATCTTGAGTTTAAGGGAGAAAATATATATATATATATATAAATTACTCGTTATCTTAAATTCAAAAAAGATCAAAATGCATTTTCTGTATGTAGATACGGCTTAGGCGCAACTTCTTACAATTTCTTTATATCTACATAAGTACATGATGCTCAAATGCATTTTTTTAATGACATAAATGGATATAATACATGATCCGTCAACATAAAAACAAACCTATATGATTTGTTTCAAACATAAGTATGTATTATATAATTCAAATATTGCAATTCATATAATACTCTGATTAGAAAATTACAATTATAGACAGCAAAAAATTCCTAGTAGCAATTAAATAATATATTTATACATTAGAACGGGGTATATGTAAGCATTTAAGACTTGTTTTGTTACTTAATTATGCAGAAAAAGATGCATGTTACATTTCTTTGAATCCGTATTTATTGAGTTAAATGTTTAAAATTAAGAATTTTGTGGGTTTTTTCTACAAAAAAAATGACTAAACTAGAAGACATTGTAAGTGCTCTTTTTCCCATATTTTCCTAAGTATTTAAACTATTAAAACATTATTTCTTTAAAATTTATGGGCCTAGGAAAATTTATCAACACATCAATTTATCGATATCAATTTATTGACGTTAACTCATTGATCATCAATTCATCTATTTGTAAATTTATCGACTTTTTTCTCCCAATGAATACTTTCAACAGTCTAGAGCAGGGATGTGCAAACTTTTTGACTTGCAGGCCACTATGGGTTATAAAATTTGAAAAAGGGGCCACAACAGTACATTGATCTGTGGGCCAAATATAATAAAGCGTTGCTTGTAGTGTGCAAGCTCGGCGGGCCGGATTAAATTGTCTAACGGGCCGTATAAGACCCGCAGGCCTTAGTTTGCCCATGTCTGGTCTAGAGTAAATTCATATATACCTATTGCTACCTCTGATTAGATGAACTAGCTTTTAATTATAAGTTGTCGTTTCCTATTTGAGTGCTTCTGTACATTCGTCAAGTTCACATCTATTGGTAATTATTTTAAATCTAATTAACTTTAATAGAAATAAACCTTATTCTAAATCATCGTTTTTGCTTCGTTCAATTCACAAAGAGAGGGGTTTATTGAGTTAAAGGAGCCTCTGTTAACCTGGGATAACAAAACAATGCCCTTTAAAATATAAAAATTAATCTAATTTACGGTTTTTGTAAGAGTTTCAAAGTTGGTATTCGTACATTTTTTGTAAATACAAGTCCTAAATATGTAATTAGAATAATAATTTTGCTATTTTATGAACAAAATTTATTTATATAATCTTAGTCTGATCGGTGTTTATGTGAAAAATCCTGCCAAACAAATTTGATAAAAAAGTCAATGAATTTACAAATCGATGAATTAACGTTGATACATTGATATCGATGAACCAAAATTTATATAAAAGGCACCAATATCTCTTGCTAAATAAAGCATTTAAAATTCTTGAAACTTTCAATTGACACTATTTTCAAGACGGTTACAGAGTTTATTCATTTGCTGTAGCTTTTCTATTGTTAAGTGACGAATCAGTTTTGATAAATATTTGTGCAGAGTCACAAAACATGATGGATGAAACAGTTGATTTATTGATTTAAAATGTATGTATTTGTTCAGAGATCCAAGAAGAAAACTTCAACTTTTATTGATTGCGTATATTTGAAAACCTCAGACATTCTCAGTAACTGCTCAATTACACGATATTGAATAATTGTGTCGTATAGTTTCATTTATGAAAGTAATATATGAACCTTTTTATAATATTAACTTTTTTTTTGTATGTTTGTGGGCCCTTAATGAAGTTAATATTGGATTTTCATTTTTTATTTTTTTTTTTTGATGATAAAACAACGATTGAATAGAAAGTGAAAATTAATGTCTTTGTATATCTGAATGTAGGAAAAAGTCTTCAAATAAATGATTGTATTTCAACTATATAAGTTGAACACATTTTTCAATTCATTGAAAGTCTCTTTTCGATATTCTTGATATTATTATTATTATTATTATTATAGAATTTTAAAGTAATTTAATTTACTTTAAAAAGTAAAGTAATTTAATTTTAATTTATTTGAGTAGCCACAAAAATATGATGATTGTCTATATGAAAAACAAACAACATTGTTTTTTTCTAAAAAAGAAGTGAAAATGATTTAAATTGGTTTGATTAAGACCTGTAACTCATTACATTATGTACTTTAAAAGATGAAACTATATGCAATTTCTTTTGTAAGATGTTTACCTTGTTTCTACTTTCAAAAAGTCTAACTAATCTATTATCATTATTTTAAAAAATGTTAAGTTTCATACTTTTTTTACTAAAAGTTACGAAAACAATCCTTTCAAAAAAGTCACAGGATAAATAATACCGGACAAACTTATACAGCAGATTGCTTAGTTCGGATAAAATAATCAATGAGATTACTTATATAATAAAAAATATTTTAAAACAACAATATAATACTTATATTAAACATAAAAATCGTTCTAATGCCTTTGTATAACAACTTTTTAGTGCAAAGAATCCTGAATGTATCATATAAAATGATATAAATAATAAGAAGAAAGGAATGCGCGTTATACAGGATATATTTTTTTAAATCCTTTTATTTTTTTCTTCTTCGTGTCCTTTACGAGGCTACAAGTACATTTTAGAGAAACTTAGTATAATATCATTTTTTTAAAGATTGTTTACTCAACTAAAAACAATTATAAAATAATTAGATAATAAAGAAAGAAGAATATGAAATTGTCAAAAAAAAATTGTCAATTTTCTTATCTTTAAAGGCCTTGAGCCCCCTATAAATGTTCAAAAAAAAATTTTTAATGAATAAATTGATTTGCACAACAGATTAAAAATATTTAGGGGGTAGGATTTTTAAAAATTTCAAAGGTAATCCTTTTTCTACATAGAGATTGTACATACATTCACATATTATGATTGAAAACAAATTATGGGTAATTTTTTTTTTAATTAAACTGAAGTGACCTCGTTTGTCATATGAATATATATTTTCTACTTTTTTTTTAATAAATATAAATGCAAATACAATTTACATATAATTCTATATATATATATATATATATATATATGTACAGTGGAAAAGAGTGAAACGCAATAACATATTTCATTTTGCTTCTGCAAAAGACATATGAAATTTATGTTCAATTTCCGTAGATCGGAGCAAACGTAATATAGAACATTTATTCAACATACATAATATGTATAAATAATATATGTACTTAATAAAATAATATCCCTTAACTTCCAGCTGGTTCAAAGAGAATCATCATCTCCTGGACCCTCTTCCCAGCAGTCCACAGTATCATCTCATAGGACCTCGTGGAAGCGCTCTCAAAATACATCGAATCCAGTCTTCCGACTCAGGGATTTACCGTTGTGTGGCACGTAATGACGTAGGAGAATCCTCTTTTAGCATCCATTTAAAAGTATCCAGCTCTGGAGAATCCTCTCCACCAGAGCTGCGTGTTCTTCCTGATATACAGAGTGCGGATATTGGATCAAATGCACGCTTCTCTTGTCAAGTTAGAGAGAGTCAATTGTCGACAATAGAGGTTGGACTACGGTGGTTGGTAAATGGAGCGCCTCCAAGGGATCCTCGAATCCTTGTGAGAGGGGATGAAATCGAAATACGGAATGTGCAGCAAGAGGACGGTGGGATTTATCAGTGTTTTCTGAGTCTGAAAGGGAATGAGTATCAGGCTTCGGGGGAGCTCCGACTTGGAGGTAAGATCCTTTTGTATTAATCAAACTGTAGCCATGCATTCTTATAGGATTGATTCATTGGTCTCCTTAGATAATAGACAACTTTTGATAACACTGGTCAAGAGTCAAAAATAATGATAGTTATTCAGTTTTGCATGTTGATTTCAAATCTGATATTTTTTTTTTCAAGAGACCGACGGTTTTCAAAAAATCGGATCCTGCTTTTTTATCTTTTTTTGGCCGATTTTCGACTTCAAATTTCGGGTCAACTTCTGCCGCCTATGTCCCCAGGAGTCCCTTTTAATCAAAACAAAGACTGAAAATGAAATTTACATTAAATACATTAGCAAATCATTATTTCTTTATGCACAAAATGAGTATCACTCTAGTCTTAAATTAAAATTGAAGTTGGATTATGCGACAAAAAAAGCTAAGAAAAGTTGGACTATCGAAAAAAAAAAATTACAGATTTGAAATCAACGTACAAAGCTGAATAACTTTTGTTATACTTATACCCCTTAGGATTGTTCAAACTTGTTGACCTGTGTAATTTTGCATCCTGATTTTTTATTAAGATATAATTTTGGTATAAAATACCGGATATAGAAAGTTTTCCGTAAGGAGTAAGTTTGGATAATCAATCCAAGGTGATGCCCTGTTAGAACCACACATGTTGACACTGTTATTTTGTAAGCAAAATGAACAAATTTTCATAAAAAAAATCATTTTATAGCTCTTAAAAAAAGTTGTCTATGAAGAAGCAAGGATTTTTATTCTTATAAAATTTGATTGTATATATGTGTACTTTATCCAAGATGGCCGTTTTACAGAATAATGATGTAAATTGAAAACGATCTTTTAAAAGTTTTCTTTGTTTTTCATTACAGTTTTTTTTTTTCCCTATAGAGAGATAACACCTTAGTATACTATGAATTTTGTACTAGAGACCAAGATTATCCTTTCCTTTGAGAAATAGTCACGTTCTCTGATAGAAATGACAAAGTAGTATTATAGTTAGAGCATTATTATTTTTATTTTATCATCTATAATATTTTTTTTTGTTTCGTTTTCTTTAAGACTCTATTTATTATTAATTCTAATACAGAAATAGAAATCCCTTTTTTTAAAAAAAGTCAAATAAATGTTTTATTGATTTTGAAGAAATTTAATAACAATGAAATAAGTGATGAGAATACAAAATTCCCACTCACATAAAAAAAAAAAAACTTTCTATGCCTTAAAAAGGCATTTAAAGTATCTATAAGCGCCCACCTATCTCTTGGGAGGATCATCTATTGATCTATGATATGAAAATAAAAAAAACATACAAAAATATTCATACCTATGAATGAATATTTTTCATTTCGAACAGAAATCCATCATAAAATATATTTACCTTTTATTTATTTCTAAAAAAAACAGATTCCTTGCCTCGTCTTCAGTATGCTTTTATTGAGCAGACACTTCAACCAGGTCCCATGGTTTCACTCAAATGCTCTGCCACTGGATCTCCTACACCGATTATCAAATGGAAGTTAGATGGATTTGATCTACCAAATTCAGAGAGGTAAAATAAATACAAGTTTATTAAAAAGTAAAAATATCTGTTTTTTTACGGACTGAGTATGTAAATCTTAGAACTTTATTATGCTATCTTATTTCAATTTAACTCTTATTCTTTTATATACAAGTATATATATATATATATATATATATATATATATATGTCAAGTCAATAAGAAACCAAGTTTATCTGAAATATTTCAAAAATGAGTGTGAACTGCACACTCATATTCTTGAAGACATTCTCTTTCGTTTGTATTAATAGTGTATTTCGATTAATTAAATAATGACTCCAATAGTTGCAACTTAATTAAGGGAAAAAAATACTGGCCAAAATCAAGAAGAAAAAACATCTGGTACTTCTGACTATGTAGTACCTATTACTATGATTCATGGTGGATTAAGTTGATTCTTAATAGTTTTACAACTATTGATGAACTGGTTTTAGCCAACTGCAACTAAATAAACGTCTGGGGCCATGAAAAATATGGACGTTCTTTTAGGTACCAACTCGGCTCCATGTGCACTTGTTACATTTATTTGTTTGCTCTATTGGATAGCCAACAAACAATCCTTGATTTTTCGACATAGACATTTATGCAAAAACCGTGTGCAATAGGTCTTAAAATGACTACAAAATATTTGGCCGTTATATTTATGAAGTAAAAAAAAAACTTAAAAGTGAATTTTCTCCTTTTCAATATTTGAAAACAAACTTGCTCCTTTGTTGACTTGACACATATATAGAATCAAAATTTATTGAGTATATTTTACTAGTAGGAAAAAAATAAACTTGGGAATTTGATAGTTTTGAATTTATTATGAGATATTTGTAAAAAACATCATGCACAAAGTTGTTCACAGTGATTTATGAATTGCTATACAGAACCCTTAATCAAAAAAGTGAAAGATTTAAAGTCATTTTAAATAACTTACACAAAAAAGATTTTCTTTACAACTATATCCATTAGCAAATATTTAGGGATATGTTAACTATACAACAACTAATAGTAATTTAAAGTCAACTAATTATTTTTTAGATCAGTAACAAGGGATTAAGGATATTACATACATGAGAATCAGTCAACAAATGACTAAAAATTATATTAGATTTGTACATGATCTTCGTATATCTCAACTTTTTCTTGAAAAGGTTATTCAACGAGTCAACGTTAAGAAGCTAATGAGAGATAATAATAGCATAAAAGTTAACAGTTGACAAAAAAAAATAAGCTCATCTGACGAAGAAATGTTTTATTTCAAATATGATGAATAAAGACATAACGAATCAAATTGGACGTGCTCAAATAAAGGAAGAGCTCATTTCTGGTAGAATAATGTGTCTCCGTAAGAGGATTATACACAATCTTTCCCTCTATTTAAACTTTATAGACACACTAAATGAAATGAGACTAAGGTTCCTTCAAATCCTTTCAAAGGGATTTTATATGAACATTTATGTATGTATGTATGAATGTACATTGAGGCAATCTCAAAAATTGACTTTTCTGTACATATATATATATATATATATATATATATATATATGTATGTAATGAATAATCCTTGATGATATGTCAATACAATCTCCAACACACTTTAAGAACAATGGTGCATTTGACTCCTTTGATTGGTCAACATGTTTGTCTAAATATTTACTAAATATCACCTCTATAGAAGAAGTGTTGAAATTGGATATGATGAAAGATTAGCCGATCGCAAATAAGAGGGTTGGGTTTATATGTTTACTTTTATGGATAAATATCCTGGATGTATTCTTTGTTCCTCTTCTTATAGTAGAAGTTGAGCAAACGATAATAGTAATAATAATAATAATAATTAATGAGACATTATCCACTTTGTGAAAAATGGAGTAAATACCATCTCTAATGAACCTGTAAATAATAAACCATAAAAATCTTCGTTCCAAATGTTTGTGAAATAAGACCAATATTGAACAATCATTTAGCTTTTGTGCCACATGATGTAATATTTCTTGTATTTTTCTGTCTCCTTAAATCAGTTGGTATTTGACCAATTGCTTCCAAATATTCTACAATTTAAAACTATTTTTCAATGCTTAACAAGAAATAATTCTAGCTTTGTAACAAGAAATGTTCCGAGAATAACTAATAATGAAAACACTACTACAAAAAGAAAGTAGACAAGTAATGAAAAATACAAATTAAGCTTTCGTATTAGTGGAATTACACCCTAAGGGTCGGTTAACGAAATAAATATATATTCGACTTGAGGCAATTAACATAAAAACTATTTAATTGTTTCAACTATGAAGAGGTTATGTTGTTCATATAGTAAGCAAAACAAAATGACAGACATTTTGAATAACACAAATACTTACATTTCTATTCCTGTAGCAACATTTTAAAAGGTATTAAATAGTGTGTAATATACATGAAATAGAGTCATTATAATTAAATATTGGACATTTTGTGTAATAACTTTTAAAAAAACTTGACATTTGGGTCAAGTCAACAAGAGAGCAATTTTGTTTTCAATTATTGAAAAGAAGAAAATCCACTTTTAAGTAGTTTTTTTACTTCATAAATATAACAGCCAAATATTTTGGAGTCATTTACAGACCTATGCCACACGGTTTTTACTAAAATGCTACTTTTAATCGAAAAACCAAGCATTGTTGGTTATCCAATAGAGCAATTGGATAAATGTATCGACTGCACATGGAGCCGAGTTGGTCCCTGAAAGAACGTTCATCTTTTTCATAGCCCCAGAGATTTATTTAGTTGCAGTTGACTAAAACCATTTCATCATCTGTTAAAGAACTATTAAGAATCAACTACATCCACCATGAATCATAGTTATAAGTACTACATAGTCAGAAGTACCAGATGTTTTTTCTTCTTGATTGTGGCCGGTATTTTTTCCCCTTAATTAAGTTGCAACTATTGGAGTCATTATTTAATTAATTGAAATATACTATTAATACAAAGGAAAGAGAATGTCTTCAAGAATAGGATTCTGACAGTTTTAACTCATTTTTGAAATATTTCAGATAAATCTGGCTTCCTGTTGAGTTTACACATTTATGAATTAACTCACTATATGATACAAGAGTTCAACATATGCATATAACATATTTTATTTTATCTCTCATTTCTATTCTTTTCATACTTGTACCTTAAAAAAACCCCATATATATATATATATATATATATATATATATATATATATATACCACAAACCCTTCCCTTCATCCAACTTTAGTATCGATTATTTCACTCAAATTAGTTAAATGTATATCTTTCTAAAAGAGACTCTCTTCTACACACATTATTTTCGTTTATCTGGTTACAAATGTTACATCATTACTCTTAATACTTTTTTCTGGCTTTCTACTTATGTATGTATCTATGTATAAAGGTATATAAATGTATATGGTTGCTAAATAGCCCTTGTTTAATAGCAAAATGCTTTTAACAATAAAGGCGGTAGATATATGTATTATATTGGTTTAAATAAGGAAGAAAAAGAGAAGAAAAAGTTGATTAAAAATAAAGAGGGAAGCTTTCTTATTGACCAATTACATTTCTATGTCCATGTAATTAGCAAATGAGGGATTAATGGGTGGATTTGTGAAATTCCCCCTATTTAATGTATATGTCACATTTGGGTTATATCCTTCTTTCTGGTTTTGTACTAATGTTCTCAAATGTTTCTGCTACAAGAAAAAAAAATGTGTGTGTTTTTTAAAGGAATAATAAAATTAATTATACGGATCTGCGATGTCATGAAGAAGACCGAGTGGGCTTTATAAAGAATTATCAATTGATTTCAATTAACAAATAAATACCTTCTACTGCATATCTTCCTTCTCTAAAGTCTATTTGGAAAATATAAAAAACTTACTGAGAGCTTGCTTCTAAAAAAAAAAAAAAATGTCTAGAACCACTTTTTGGTTGTAAACAAAATGTGTAGTTATAATATGTAGAGTTGGATCGGTTCAAGGACTTCATTTTATATAGGGTTATTTTTTTACTTTACCTTTGCGGTAAACTACCTTATTAGATCTCAAAAAGTAGAGCAAATTGGACCCATTGATGGATGATACCCCACGGCACACATTGTATTTGCTAAAAAAAAATGTATAAAATATATTTGAATGTCAAAGGGATTTGTGACTCAATAATACTATATTTTATATACATATAGTAGCAACGTAATTCAGCGCTTAAGCAATATTATTAACAGGGATGGTCATTTTGTTGAGGTGAGAAGGCATGCCTGCAATAAGTACTTGTTGCCTCTACAGTCTATCAGCTGATGGTTAATAATTGACAATATTAAAAAAATATACACAGAAGCAACTGAACATTGTAGCAAACTCTCATTTTAGCGATACTGAGAAGGCTGAATTCAAATTGATTATGAATCAATACTAGGGGTACCAACTGATATTTTTCTTTTCTTTCTTAAATAAATTCAACACTGTCGTCTGACATTTGAGTCATGTGTCAGACGATTTCAAATGACTCAGATGACTACAACAGAATGATATACGATATTAGATAACAATGAGTAACAACTGTATTTGAGGGTACACCCAGTCGGAATACGCTAATACTATTGAGAAGCCCTTGATTAGATCAACAAATAATAACCACAACTGAAATGTATTCATAGTCGACCAAGTCTTTTTTTTTTCCCGTTGAAAAAAGGATGATAAGAAATTCAGTTCTAGAATAAATTCAACTCCAGTCATCAGAAGCTGAAATGTTATTTCATCAGTGTCCTAGTCTAATGAGAGTGTTGTCCTTTTGGAAGAGTGACGTAAACAAGGGAACTTAGTAGCAATTACTTATGAATTGTGCAAAAACACGCGCAAAATATGAACAATTGAAGTTGGGTCAAAATTTGTTATATCTGAATTGATGAAAAAATTAAACCCAGGAGATTTGATTTTTTTTTTTTTTGCAACTTTCTAAGCACATTGGTGCAAAGTTGCAAATATTACATACATATTTATTTATTTATACTTATATTTGGCTGTATATACAAGAAAAAGTATTAAAAACAACACATGTTACATATTTTAGAAAAAAAAACATAAAACTTTTTTATATCTTTAAAAAAAAACTTTGTATTAATTTTTTTTATTATTATTCTGTAAATACAAGCATATTGGGCTTTATTTTTTATATTTAAATGTTGTTGTTGTTTTTTTACTCTTACTTGATCCAAGAGTTTATTTATAGATATTCATTTTGATGGAATTAAAATCCAGTACTGTGAAACAACCATTGTATTTCCAGAAACAACTATGTGTATATATGTAAAGGATTTTTCCTTATGACAATATTTCTAAGAGGAATTTCCCAACAACCTCCTCGACATGTAAAAAATGTCAGTCACTTACTTTTACCTAAATGCTTTTAGTGTTATTTATCATGAACAACTATGAATGCTTTCATGCTGATATCTTATCAAATTGATATGAGCCAGTAGACTCAAGAATATAATATTATCGGCATTGTGTCACTTTCCATGCTCAAATTTTAAGAACATTGAGCTTGAATTTGAAACAATTCCAAACATTAACTACTATATTGAGCCTGATTTAACCCGATATATTAATTCTATAAGCTTGATTTAGGAGGAAAAAAAAAGAAATGACCTGATCAGGACCAAGAACCATTTTTTTTTTAATAAAATGAAAAGTCTTTGTCCATTAATATCTTAGGGAAAAGTTAGATGGGCCCAATTTGTGTGTTTTGGGATCGGAATAATATAAATATGTACATGAAATATTAAATATAAAAAAACTGTTGCTGACACGCAAAAAAAATCGTAGACCTTTATTTATAATTTAGAAAGGCAGATGAATAAATGAAAAGAGGGGAAAAATAATAATTTTGTCATAAACTCTTTTTACAATACTTTTGACGAATGCTATCGACATTTTAAAAAAAAAATACAATAATAATAATAATTAGTGTGGAGGCTGAAAAAAGTATGTAATATCTGTAATTGACAGACTCAATATTCGTTCTATCTCGTTCTGTCTTTTTCATCTATTCTATTCTATGATGTATGTATGTATGTACGTAAATATATATTCTTTCATTTAATGGAAGAATTGACATTGACACGCATTGACTATAAAATAATCTTTATCAAAATGCCGGGGAAAAAAAAAGGAACAAAAGATTTTTCTTTTTTTTTATTTATTTATTCATTTATATATTATGGCTCTGGACTCGCATAGATACTCAAAAGGAAACCCTGAAAAAGGGAAATAATTATAAACATACACCTATATATTATTATCTTTTTATTTCCCATAGTCATTTTTTGACTTTGTACTTTCTCTCTCTTTATTATGCAACAGCAGGAGTATTTGTATCGACAACAAAACATATCATCCTCTAACTGGGTGGTTGTTTGAGCTTTCTTTTTCCTACTTTCACACCCTTGTTTTTTCCTCCGGTCTTTCCTTCCTGTTATTTCTACATGGTATTACTTTGAATAAATAATTGTACTTTATATGATGACAATTTATAAGATCTAATTACGCCTCTTTGTTTCATATTGAGTCATATGAGTCATTATTGAGAAGAAAAAGTTTGAGAAAAGTTTTTAAAAGAAAACAAAGTACAATTAATATTTTTATCATCATTTCTCTTGATTAGAATAGATCAGCTGAACCTTTACTTTTTTATAATCAATATGGGAGAAAAGTTATACATAGTAGGGGAGAGTGGGAAAGTTTGTCTTCTTATAACCTGAAATTAATGTCATATCCAAAACTTGTACGTTCACATTTGTAAGCATCCTCAATACAGAGGTTTGTGAGGGGGAAGATGTCATTCTATACCTTTTCAAGCTCAATATGGGAATAAGCAAATTCAATATGGGAACAAGAAAAGTTCAATATAAAACGTGTTAATTATGAATTCATAAAGAGTATTATTATTATTATTATTTATGATTTTGATGTATAAAAAATATATTAAATCGTGGATTGCGCGCCCTTTTTTTGAATTTTCGAATATTATACACCTATTAACGATTGCTTCGTATATCGGTTGAATTTATCAATGTATCTAAATAATAATCTACTCAGAAATAAAAAGTTAGCTACATGGAAAGTACAGAAGGGTAGAAGCTACCAGTTGTTGATTCAAAAAATTTCGTTCCTTTTTAAGGGTCGAGGTTGCGAGTGGACAAAAAAAGCTCGTTCTGGTATTTGTGTACAAAATAAGTAATTTTTTTTTTGTTGTACAAAACCTCGTATTTGTGAAAGGGACAAATATGGAGAAATTAAATGAAATAGTATTTTGTCAAAATGTTATATCTATGTAGACTTGAATCGGTCTCTTTTAATATGGTAACCCTGTGATATTTGTAAATATATATTTGTACCCTATAATTGACGTTCATCGCATTCACCAACCCATATAGTTCAAGACTATGTTTTTTTGGAAGGAAATGGTGCATGATGCTACAAAGTGAGTGTAAATTCTTTGATCGCATGAACAAACAAAATGTTATTTTTAAAATATATCTACTTTGATGTACATATATATGTATATTATGTAGATGAACTCGTTGATTGACTTTCTTTTAAACGAATGTAGGATATATATACATATATTTCACAATACTATTGTAAGCTTTTCTAAATTCTAAACGTGTAGCATTTTTCAAATTCAATAAATATATATATATATGTATATATATATTCTATCTTCATTTCTGTTAACTTTTGTATTTTAATAAATAATCTTTTGGATATTTGATTATTGATCTGATTAAAGGATTTGTGTGTGTGTGTGTTAACAATTTTTTTACGTCATTCCCTGTGTCTTTTTTTATCGAATATTGTCAATAATACAACATTCTACTCTTTAAAATATGCACCCTTCAACCCTTAAAAAAAATAAAATACCTGAAGGGTGTATGTACATATGGAAGTGACATCATGTCGAGGGATTTTCTACGAAGGGAAAAGTTTTCTTTCTCTAATATTAACATGTTCAATATTGGTTCTACATTTTTTTTTAATGTCTCTATATATTTTGTCCTTTTATAGATATTTAATTGGTCAGTACGTGACTGTTCATGGTGACGTCATTTCACATCTCAACATATCACGAAGCCTCGTTATTGATGGTGGACTCTACTCCTGCTCTGTTATTAATCGCGCTGGTTCAATTGTGCATCAAGGAAGACTTAATATTTATGGGTCTCCTGCGATTCGACCTTGGCCAGAGGAGATTAAGGCCATTGAGGGAAGGATTTTTGTGCTTCATTGTCCTTTGGGAGGATTTCCAATTGAGAAAGTCCTTTGGGAAAAGGGTAAGGAGATGAGATCCGAGAGGGATGGAATCTCATTCAATGTTTCTTTTGTAGCTTTTTACTCTTAACTAAATAGGAGATTGGTGGGTTTTTTTTTTAATATCTGAGTGTGTCCTTGATTTGTTTATTATCATTTCTAGGCCTTGTTACAAATAATAATAATAAAAAAAGCCTGGACTTTTTCTTTTATTTGTAATTGTGTTGGGTATAAACAAATAACTATAGATTCTATTATACAGATGTCCTATATAGGAATCTGTATATTATAATCATCTAGTTTAATGAAATTATATATACATTGACAAATAAGAATGATATCTCCCAACAGGCCCCACAAAGAAAGCCCATAAAAATAAATAAAAAGTAAAATTTAATCTCAAAAATAAATAATTATCTAATATTTAAGGCATTAATTGACAGCCCATCGAAGTGTTTTATTATCCAATTTGATTTATATTTGTTTCTGGGCGAACAAATATTTCTATAAGAAATTTAGAACTTTTTTTAGTTTTTGATGTGTCATAGTATCAATTTCACTTTAAAGCAAAGTTTGCAAACGTAAGATTGTTCAAAATAGTAGGGGCTGTAAAATTAAAATTCACCTCAGAATTAATTCGTTGATTTTTTATTTTTTTTTTATTTTAAGTTAAAACATTACCATTACTGTTATACATAGTTAAGCATTGACGTAATTTAATATACTCTAGTATTTAGTATAATGTCTTCAATAGGCGACAATAAGATTAAATCACACACATAAAGTTGGACTCTTAACCGGAATGTTCACACCAAATGAAATTATGATAAATTCCAAATTATGAAAACCCTGGGAAAGCAATGTTTTGAAATATTGGATTAAAAAAGTAAATGTATGTATCTATAAGTAGTGTTGGGTCAGCCCTAGGACTGAATTCTTCATTTTTCTTCTTTTTCACTCCATCTTTCATGTGGGGACAAAAAAAAAATCAGCAAAAATAGCATTTGAAGTCTATTTTGTTTTGGTTCCCCACTGAAAAGAGGCAGTGGAAAAGAAGAAAGATGAGGAATTCAGTCCTAGAACTGATCCAACTCAACTTATAGTACGTGATTTCTCTATCTGAGAAAAACCTTTAAGGTCTTACAATTATTAAGTAAAATAAGGATTTAATGAAAATGAATAAAATATCATACGAAGTTAAAAAATTATTGACTCAATAATTACCACAAATTCTGAGGAACTTTGATGTTTTTGTAGAATTTCTAAGAAACTTACTCATTCCTAATTTGTCCTTACTCAATGTGGGTAAAATAAATGATATAATATAGTGATATTACTATTTGAAGAAAATTTTGATTCGAGATTAGAATAAATTAAAAATTTAAAATTTTGAATAACTGGCTTTTTTTTTTAAAAAAAACAAAAACTAAAATATTTAAAAAAAAGTATGCCCTAAACTAATTTCAAAATTAATTTTTTACTGATAGAATATGTATATGGTATGTTTTTTTATGATTGGATTGGGGATGAAAACGAAGTTAAAGTCTTTGTATTTTTGAAAGAGGCACTTTTGACGACTTTGCACAACGGTTCGAACTTATAATACAAAAAAATTAAAATTTAGAGAACATTTTGTACATAACTTCCTGGAAACCCCCAAAATGTATCCCATTTACCATGTGAAAATAATTTTGCAATAAGGAAATTTAGCTACAATATGATAGCTATATCTCAAAAATATTCATCCCATGATTACTTTTCCCGTTTTTTTATTTCAAATTTTATAAATTCAAATTGACTAGAATATGTTAATTCATTTGACTGAAAGGAAATCAAAGAGAGGAAGCATCTTTGTGAATTTTGAAAGGGCGTCTATGAATACAAATAACTGATAATACTTTTTTGAAAATGTGACCCTGTATGTATTTATGTAGAAAGGAGCATGTTTAGAAGAAAAAACCATCAATTACAAAACATAAATATACAAAAAATATCTTTTTTATTCCACTTTATAAGACGTGTATTATTACATATATGCTTAAGACATTTCTATTTTGACAACTTGTCGGTTACTGCACTCAAAATAGGCTTTAAAAAAAATAAAGTATTTTATGTTGTTATACTATTACGAAACATGAAACTCCTATATAAATAGATGCTAATTTTTTAAAAGAATTTGTCAAAGTTTAAGCGGGAAAAACTTCTGTAATTCCATTGAGCGTAAAAACCACAACCTCAAAGACTGTCAAAAAATAGTATTGAAACGCTAAATGACACCATATGTATATGACAAGTCGGTCAACCAAATTTGAATCTTCAAAATATGAAGGAATAATGAATAAAAAATAAAGAACTTGCAGATTGTCAACTGACATGTCTTTTGAGAAATTTACGCATGTCAGAATTCTAGAAATTTTTGCATTTCTTGCACTTACTGGTTAGAGTATGATTTAGAGCCTCTAAATTGATTGTTGACGATATTTTTGAAAATTTTGAATCCATTCTATTGAATTCTTTCATTTTGTTTGAACGTTTTTGACAATATTTCAGAATGTATATTTAGATAAAAAATAAAATCCTCTCAAAATATTTGCTTGCCTTGTCGAAACAAAAGTTTTGGAAATTTTGTAATTTTATTTCATATGTAAGCAGTCAACTTTGGTGTCTCGGGACACAACCTCCTATTTTTGATAGAAAAAAAAACATGTTCGTCACTAACATATATATTTGACCTATGAGACAAGTAGTAGCATGCGCTAGATTTGATCAATAGCTCTTACAGTACTTTTTTTTCTATCATGTTTAATTATCTTCTTATCGTTGTTGATGAAGTTGATTAATTAATTAATTACAGAATAGCCCACCCTAACAAAAATAATTATTATAATAATTATTTTGGATTATACGGATTATAAGTCGCAGCAGACTAAAAATGCTTTATTAAAAAAAAAACATAACATATATAGGTCACTATGGAGTACAAGTCGCATTTGGCGGTCAAGTGTGAAAATAAGATGTGAAATGATATAATAAATTG
This sequence comes from Lepeophtheirus nordmannii, assembly GCA_963680855.1. Lineage (NCBI taxonomy): Eukaryota > Metazoa > Arthropoda > Copepoda > Siphonostomatoida > Caligidae > Lepeophtheirus > Lepeophtheirus nordmannii. The sequence continues at coordinate 1,181,675 of OY804519.1, forward strand.
TCAATAATAATTTCACACATAAGTTGCACTCCCAGCCAAACACTGAAAAAAACTGCGACTTATAATCTGAAAAATAGAATAATTCTATTTTTTTAATACTTTGAAGCAGTGGTTCTCCTCAACTCCTAGGGCCGTGGACCGGTCCGAGGATCAATAAGTACCCGGCATGAAAAGAATTAATAAGTTATTTCTGTTTTATTTATTATCTATGTCTGAGACGATAATAAAGGAGAACTTACTACTTTTTCATCTACATACTGTAGAGGCAGAACAAAATATTAAGTATAAATGCAAATTACAAAAGATAATTAATTATCTGTCATTTCCCTCAGATGGAACCGTCTTTTTACAAAGAAACAAGATCAGGGCTCCCATTGATTTAGCGTTGCAAAAGTACAGTTTTTGATATTATAATGTGTTAAACTGTTGGAGCAGGAATGTCTTAATAAAGTTATACCTTCCTAATGTTATAATGGCATTGTATGTAATGTTGGAGCATTGTGCTAATAAAGTTCCATTTGAGTATACAGTGGATTCACATTCATTGTAATTATTAATAATATTTCAACCCCTCGGTCAGTAGTAAAATTGTCCAACGTTGACCGGTCCGACCTTAGAAAAAGATTAAGGACCACTGCTTTAAAATACATACAAAGTCACAAATTATTATTTTTTTTTTCAAAAATGGATTTTTATGGACCTAATGGTATTTTAAGGTTTAATTATGTTTTTGTTTTTACAGGACGAACGTCTAATTTAAAATTAAGTCGAATCATTTTTCATTTCCACTTTTTATATATTGATAATATATTAATTACATCATTTAATTCTACACACTGCTCGTCAAAGTGTGAATCCATTTTTAAATCCAATTAAATATTCAATTTGTATGCAATTATGCAGATAAAAAACTAGAGTGGATACTAATGTGTGATAATACAAGTCTATAAATGATAAAATTATTATTATTATTATTTAATAGTTGGTACTTTTTTGCTATTAATATACCATTATGTAAATGCAATTAAAAATATTAAAAGAAAGAGTTTAATATAATATATATATATATATATAAATAAACTTAATTAATTTGTTAGAGAGTTTCAACAAAAGGGATTCTTTATATATATACTTTTATTTAAAAATTGGTGGCTTTTTTTTTCCTTTTCTTTACACATGAAGGGATTTTCTACGTGTGTGTGTGTGTTTTTTTTAGAAATAATTGATAAATTTATTGATAAAATGTATGTACATATGTATGTATATAGAAGATCAAGATGTAAGCCAAGAAAAAAAAAAAAAATTATTTTTCCTTTCTTTCTTTTTTTTTTCTTTATGTTCGTCGTCTTAGATAATCTCCTTTTGGCCTCGAATCTAAGAAGAAAAGTTTTAAATAATGGGACTTTAATCCTATCAGACGTGGCAAAGGAACGAGATGAAGGCTCTTATAAATGCACAGGCTCTAATCGCCAAGGACTCTCAGCAATGGGTAAAACAAAAATATCTGTCATTGGTAAGTTTCCTTACATTATATGGAGTCAGGTCTCACAGTAATGGACCTTGTAAATGGAGTGATGAAGAGTACTTCACTCCATCAAATACTCGATTGAAGAACCAGCTGTGTTGCCGTGTTATTTACAACATGGTGATAGGGTCCTTCCATGAAAAATTACACTATATTTTTAGGGCTTTGTTGTGGATTTTTCTAATGCACAATTACTGTGTACTGAACGTTGATTTCTTGAATACGTTGAATTATCTCTCGTTGTTTAACGAATAAAAATATTTATATTAATTGAATAATATTCACGTTCAAAGAATGCAAATATTGATTTGAATTAATTTCTATCTCGACGGATGTAAATAATATCCGTTGAGATTTGAACTAAATTAGCACTTTTTTCCCTTAAGTCTCGGAGTATGTTTTTAAATTGACCGTTACTGTGAGACTCGATTATTTATTTGTATGAATAAAAAAAAACCAAACTATAATGCATTGCGAATCCACTCCCTGGCTAAACAAAATTTGTTTCTACGTGATGTGATTTCCTCTTCATCAAATCACTTTTTCCAGTGTCTCCTAAAATAGTCCCCTTCGCTGCACCACCATCTCTCCAACAAGGAGAACGGATCTCACTTACTTGCACTATAGCAAGGGGAGACGCACCTTTGACCCTCTCATGGCTCAAAAATAACCGGCCCCTCACTAATAACGTAGGACAAAAAATCATAAGTTTTGATTCCTACAATTCCATGTTGACCATTGAGGCACTGAGTCTTCATCACATAGGAACCTACACTTGTTTAGCTAGAAACAAAGCGGGCTCTGCAGAATATTCACAGCATATAGCCGTTCATGGTAAAACATTTTTTCATATTTTTTTCTCTTTCTTTTTTTCTCTCTCTCTATTTCCCTTTTGTCCCTTTTTGTATTTTCTTTTAACGACCACTACTACTACTTCCAATACAACCATACAAACAAACATCTAACCTTCCATCTAACATTCATACATGTGACCCCCTCCATCCCTCTATCTCTCTCTCTTTCCTACCTCTTGTTCCAATTCGACGTGTGTTTGCTTACTTCACACACTCTCTCTCTTTCTTCTCTTCTCTCGTAAAGTCCCACCTGAGATCGAACCTTTTACATTTGGAGATAATCTCCGTGAGGGTTCACGCACCAGAGTCGTTTGTGGGATCCTTCGCGGAGACTTACCTATACGACTCTCTTGGCTTAAAGACGGATCTCACCTACTGAATGGACAGAGTAGTGGAGAATCCGGTCTTCAAATTGCTTCTGTGGATGACTTTTCGAGTCTTCTTACGATCTCAAATCTTCGCTATCGTCTCCATTCTGGAGTGTACACCTGCGTTGCGGAAAATCCTGCAGGCCAGGCAACGTTTGACGCTCCTCTCACTGTCAAAGGTGAGAAGGAATTGAGAGCATCGTTTTATTTGTTGTAACCCCGATTTGTGGACTATATTTAGCTTGTTAAATTTATAATCAATTAATAGAAATAAAAAAAAGGCCTCAGATTAGAGGGACTTATGGGCTATTATTGAGTGCCATATTTATCTTTTTATAATTTTAAAAATCGTCAAATAATACTACTTTTCAAAATAAGGAGGTTTTGTGACCCCTAACGTTTCTTATTTATAAAAAGATCACAACTTTTTTCTAAAAAAAATTCTTCCTATTCATTTTTATTTCTGTGGCAATATCTTTGACAAAAAAGATATAATTGTGTCCACAAAACCTTTTTCTTATGAAAAGAAGCTAAAAACAAAATTATGTATTGATGTATAAATTGTCATCAACATTGCACTAAATGAAAGCCCAAAAAGTATTACCAATAAAAAGCTATAGTCCATAAATTACGGTACAAACTTATTATTATTATACATATATATTTTACAGACGCTCTAAAGCTCAAAATCAAAACAATTCACTCAAACTCCTAACTTAATATACATACAAAAGGGAAATTAATTCCTTGGAGTAGGATAGTGAGCTTTCTTTGTGTTGTTTTAATATTGCTTTCGTTCGGGATGAAGAACATGCCTAAAAATATTGTTTGTTCTGGATCCTGGATGTAAAAATATTATTTAAAAAAAAAAAAAAAAAGAATTGACACTCGTAAAGATGTATACTTCAAATTGTACGAGTTAGTTCTGATTCTGCATTAAATATATATATATATAATGTTAGTTTATACATAACAAAATCCTTTTTCCAGAACTTTTTGGCGTTTTTATTTGTAGATTTTTTAATTAATTTTCTAGCAATACTTAGTCAAATCGGTGAAATAAAGAAATATACATTTAAACACAAAATATGATATATCTATTTTATTTTACTATTGGTACACCACAACATGAAAAATGGCTACATAAAACTTTTCTTGATCAGAGTACATTATCTAAATAACTGATGTATAAGAATGTAAATAATATGCAAATGGGGTGTGTAAAATAAAAAGAAAGAGACAATCATCAACCTGGTAACTCAATTGACAATTTGATGAATGTTGAAAGGGAAGCAGCTTGAGCTGTCATGGCGTTTTACTGAGCTACAAGCTGCTATTCTCCTTTATATATACAAATGAAGACATCAATAATAAATAATAACATTATGTATGTATACCATAGATGAGAGGAAGAAAATTAACTGAAACTAATGCCAGGAAATTATATATTTTTAACTAATAATAATTATACGAGGACTTGAGCCCTTTTTGCTTACATTTTATTTGCTTTATTAACCTTAATGCATGTATTCCTTCATGTAAGATCTTTACTATCAGGTAGATGTTCTCCCCTCAGTAACAAAGGAAAAATGATAACAGCTTTGGAAAACAAAAAGTACTGTTAAAAGTGCCAACTCCACAAAATCTTGCACGCGGCATTTTGCATATTATTTTCAATCCTACTGATGTAATATGTGAAATGATACATAGAAACAATGCTAGGATTTTTTTTTTCGAAATGCAGTTACTTGCTGTTGACTATTCTTAATTAGTTGCTCTACAATTTCTATTATTGCTATTTTCCAATTAGTCCTCTAAAAGGACAAAGGACATTATTTTGAGCAAATAATGATCCTTAAAAAGTCATGCTAAACATATATCTAGCAGATTAACACTTGGTATTTATGACATCAAAATATTGAATAATTTAAAAAAGTAATGGCGCAGATGAGAAGGAAAATAAAAAATGAAGATCATCATTACTTATCAATTGGTCCAGTATAAATTATTATTCATCTATTTGGCAAAAATTATTTTCATGCCTCTTTAGAAGGCAAATTCGCACGTTAACCTGTTTAACGTTTTGTAAAAAGGTATGATACATAAAGCATAGACAATTATCTAAAAGATATATTATCAGACATTTTAGAATAATAAAAAAGTCAGTGTCAACTCCTCCTATAAAGTATTAATAGCTAGAATAATGTCTCCTATTTTTTTTATTTTTTTTTTCCAGGATCGTTTCTATAAATCATCTCACATATATGTATACTATTTATTTCTTAGAAAGGACATGGATTTAAAACATGAACTTGATGTAGCAACATCTGTAGACCTGTAATTGATTACATTATCTTTACAAACAATATAGATCGAAAAAAAAAGTTTGAGTTAATAGGGTCTATTATTTCACGATTTTAGCAAAAGTTTGCTACTGATTGTAAATTTTCAAATTAAATAAATATTAAATGTTCGGAAAAGGGATCATTAGTTATTAAAGGGTTTGACAGATTTTTTTTTTTTTTTAAAGATACAACCAAATACTCAACCATCCAACACACCTTTTCTTTTTTCTCATTTATTTCCACTAATTATTTATTTTCATTCAAACAATGCAAACAGATAAGAAAGTGCTGATCAGTTGTTTCTTTTTATTAGAGTCTCATTAAGAGAGACAATAGGGTTAATTTGTTTTTTGTTTTTTTTATCTAATGTTATTGTTCTACAACTTGTGGAAGATAATGAGTGAGCCAGCATGATGATTGGTAAATTATTTTTTTTTATTGTGAAGAAAGCTTTTCAATATATATATATATATAAATACATTTGTCCTTTCTATACTGAAGGACAAATATATATTTCTTTATTAAGAAAGAATGGACATTCAATATGCTTTTTGAAAAAAAAAAAATGGTTCTTGAAGTGGTATGTAGGTCAATAAAGAAAAAAAAAACCTTATAAATTGATGTTTACTTATGTCTGATATAAATATATATATATATATATATATAAGTAAGTAAATACAGACTTGATTATGTTGTTCTGAAATATGACCATATTATTGATTATGGATACATCTATTGTTCGAATATACTTCAAGTTAGAAAATTTGAAAAACTTTTATAAAAATAAATTCATTAGAGGAAATTTGTTTTGTTTTTGAATAAGTTTGAATACTTAGAATAAATATTTAATAATAATAGTTATAATCAATAGGAGAGACCGAACATGTTGTTACGCTTTTTATAATATTTTCAATAGTTCTGGACTTGTTTGTTTTAAGAACTAGAGTTGAATCAATGTGTGTCAAGTCAACAAGAAAGATAGTTTGTTTTTAAATATTGAAAAGGAGAAAATCCACTTTTAAGTAGTTTTTTTACTTCATAAATGTAAGGGCCAAATATTCTATAGGTCATTTTAAGACCTATTGTGCACGGTTTTTTCTAAATTGTTACTTTAAATAGAGAAAGCAAGGATTGTTGTCTATCCAATAAAGCAATCGGATAAATGTTAGAACAGCTCATGGAGTCGATATGGTCCATGAAAGAACGTTCATCTTTTTCATAGCTCCAGAGATTTACTTAGATACAGTTGGTTTTTCTCTTACAAAACAGTTGCAATTATTAGAGTTATTATTTAATCAATCGAAATATACTATTAATAGAAACGAAAGAGAATGTCTTCAAGAATATGAGTGCAGGTCTAACTCATTTTTGAAATATTTTAGATAAACTTGACACATAGTTACTTATCTACAAATTATACGTTTAAACAATTTATGTATTCGAATCATTGAGTATAATTATAATTTTAGATTCAAATCGTTGATATAAATATTGGAGCAGATTTGTCACCAAAAGGGTTCGTCTGTCAGGGAACGTGTACCCAAACAAATGGATAAGATCGATCAAAACACTTTTTATCTATAAGAAAAAAGAGCTGTTGCAAATCTTTATCCTACATAGTGATGACAATGCTTATAGACACAATAGAGTCAAGGAGAAGATTATATTCAATATAATTTATTTGTTCACTAATAAATGTAGGATTTGTGGAAAACTTTTATTTTGATAGACTTACGGTTAAGCAATATGATATGTATTGTGTGTATCAAAAATTAGTCCTTTTCCATTTTAAAAATATACAAGTCGACAGCCTACTCAATCTCAGCTATACTGATTTACAAATAATGTCAGTTTGATAAATTTTTTAGCTAAAAAAAAAAACGAGGTGGAGAACTCATTAATTTGGTTATAAATCTTTTAATTACAAAATTACATATTGAGTGAAAACTTATGTACTGTCAAAAGAAATATATATAAGATTGTGGGTCATATAGAGGCAAAGCTTTTTTTTATCAATGACCTTGGTATGCATAGGTGATAGATACATCTTATGATATACAAACTAGAGCTTTTGAAAATAATGGATATTCTATACTAATTATTGCCTATATATATATATATATATATATATATATATATATATATATATATATATATATATATATATATATAGGTATTTAAAATGTGTCAAGTCAACAAGAAACCATTTTTATCTGAAATATTTCAAAAAGGAGTGTAAACTGCACTCATATTCTTGAAGACATTATCCTACGTTTGTTTTAATAGTATATTTTGATTAATTAAATAATGAAAACTTCATAATCATTGCAACTGTATTATAGGAGTCAAAAAATACCGACCACAATCAAGAATACAAAAACATTTGGTATTACTGACTATGTAGTTACAATTACTATGATTCTTGGTGAGCATGATAGGAGATTTAGTTGATTCTGAATAGTTCTTAAACAGATGATGAACTGGTTCTAGCCAACTATAACTAAATAAATCTCTGGGGCTATGAAAAAGATGGATATTCTTTCAAGGACCATATCGGCTCCATGTACAGTCGTATCATTTATCCAATCACTCTATTGGATAGATAACAGTCCTTGTTTTCACGATATAAAGTGACATTTTAGCAAAAAAACCGTGCGGTATAAGTCTTAAAATGACTCCAAAATATTTGGCTGTTATATTTATCAAGTAAAAAAACTGTAAAGTGGATTTTCTCATTTTTAATATTTGTAAACGAACTTGCTTTCTTGTTGATTTAACACAAACATGAAAGGTCGGCAATTTTCTATAAAAAGTTATTAAAATTCTGAAAAAAATTTCAAAAATACTATTGTATTAAAAAAAAATCAACTGATTAATCAAATATCAGTTTTTTTAATAAAAAAATTGGTATTGATTTAAAGAAATCCATATCAGTTGACCTCTAATACGAACCCATCTACTCAATATTTTTACATTTGTGACAACATAAACCGGTCCTTTTACACTGGATATGGATGTAAATTCAATTTTGAATGTCTCTCAACATTTATTTAAAAGAAATCTGACGATGTACATATCAAAAGTTGGAAACTACAAAGAAAAAATAATGATAATTATAAACTACATAATTTAATTATCCAACTACAATAGAAAGTCTGACTAGGATCAACATTTTTTTTAATTTATGTACATATATTTGCATGTCATTTAAGAAATAATATGCAGGAAATTATATTGGTAGTGATGTCATATTAATGGCTTGAGAATTCCATCATAAAAAATTTATTTTTTAGCAAGTTTTGTCCAGTAGTGTGTCCATTGGGCATGACAGCTGCTATATTGTCCCGGACTCACGAAAATTTTATAATAAATGACAATTAGTGGAAAATTTAATTTTGTATTTCAACTACGCGAGGAATTTGACATGTAATTTTTTCTATTAAAGTATTTTTTTTTACACATGTCGACAACATAAAAACTTATCTTAATTAAAAACACTTTGAGATATGAAATACAAAAGTATAAATATTTTATATATATATATATATGTATACATACAAAGCAATGCTTCTTTACAAGTCATTTGTAGAATCTTTTCCCTTTTTAAAAATCTTGCTTACTCAAGGGTCTTCCTTATTTTATTATAAGAGAGAAATCTTGGCAAAATTCTTCAGGATAAAAAGTTGTAGGCTGTTACTACAATCTTTATTCAAAATATATACTTTATCTTTTTGACATTATTGTTCACATATTCTTCCCCTCTAGTCCGTAGGAGCAATAATTTGAATCTTTTTTTTTTTATGCATAATTTACTGGAAATTAACTTTTGAGGTATGCACAGTGAAAATATTTCTTTTTTTTTTTTGTTAAAGACATGAAGTGATTTATATGTAAATTTATAGAGCCCCTTAAATATGTACCCAAAGAAAAATTTAAAATTATGCATTTAGTTTTTGTTTTTTTTAGTAGTGAGGACTTTTCATGCCTAAGATATATAATTACAAAAGTCAATTACTCTGTCAAATCCTTTCTCATATATATAAAAAAATAGAATTAGTTATTATTTTTAAATATATATAATTTGTGTATTGGATTGATATTTTAAGAAAGCCCTGTCTTTTAAGATATATATTTTTTTGAAACATGAGTTTAACTAATCCTTGTGCAAATTTTTTACGGAATTATTCCAGTACCACCTGCTTGGAAAACGAAGCCATGGTCTACTTCAAGTGTTCAAGGTGAATCCTCCAAGCTATACTGCCAAGCTGAGGGAAGTCCTGCACCCAAAATCATTTGGAAAAAAGAAATTGGTATGTATGTAACCATAGAGTAAATAATGGTGTCACGTAGCCAGTGACTGCATTAACAGATTATTTGTACATACATATACACCTCATTTACATATTTTAATGGAAAAATTTCATGGGTATCATTAATCGTTTTTCTCCTGTTTTTTTTTTTTTTTCGTTTTGTACGTACAAATTATAATGATTAATATGTTTGATCTTTTTATAGCTTCACAGCCCGGGGAATTCCTCGAAATCATTCCTCCAATAAATTCAGGAATATGGATCCAGTCCAACAAAGAAAAAGAAGAAGAAGGGGGAGTCGACTCCCTTCCCACATCCGACTATGGCATCACAAACAGCTCTCTCATCATTGAAAGAACCACCAAATCCCATGCTGGAAGATACCTTTGCCTCGTGTCAAATGGCATTGGTCAGGATTTACATCAATTCTTCAACTTTACAGTCAAAGTACCCCCTCGAGTCACCTTTCCAGATGGATCCTTTGCTTTAAACTCCGCCTTGGGGGATAAAATGGCAAGACTTAATTGTGAGGCTGAAGGGGATAAGCCCATTACGGTGACTTGGATGAGAGACGCTGAGGACGTTGATGTGAATAGCAATGCTCGCTACTCACTTGAGACAATTGCCACGGAGCGTGGAGTGAAAACGATACTCAGCATTCATGGTATCAATGAAGAGGATGAATCTGACTATTCCTGTCATTTTATAAATGCCTTTGGCCGATCCAGGGCTTTAATTAAATTAAATGTACAGGGTGAGCTATTGTCAATAATATTTATTATTATTAATTATTCATGAAAATGGTAATTGCACATAATATCTAAAGAAAATATATAAAAATATATACAAAACGGATAATGGATTTCACTGTATACAACAGCTGATTTATTAGAAAGTACTCTATGCATATCCCTTAATGTGTTCGAATACATATATATTTTATAAATGTGCATAATATACAGTGAGTAATTTGATTCCACTTTTTTTACCACCTTTAATCCAAAACCATAAACGAAATTGAAGAGTCAAATCCTAGAGAGAAGAAATAAAGTACATTTTCCTATTTATATTACTCCTGCTTAGTTGAGTGTATGGCTCTATATTATTATATTATATTATTTATGTACTTACATAATATGAACCAGTTAAATTATATGAGGGGGGTTACAAATATATAAAAATTATTTATGGTTGTTGTATGTGAATAAAAAAAAGAACAAAAATAGAGATGTAATTGAAAAAAAAAAAAAAAAAAAGACATAAAAATTGAAGTTATAAATACTTATATTTTTATGTATATGGGTTGACATTATGCAGACTCTCTGTAGCGGTTGTTAGGGAAACTAACAATTTTTGATCGAGTCAAAAATTGTAGTAAAAGTTAAAAGATGTTGTTGGTATCCGCTGGATGTTGAAACCCTTCAACTGCCATATAAAAAACTACATGTGGTTGTTTGTAAAGGAAAATTTTGTAGGAGTGGGATATCGACTCATTAAAGTTATTTGAATAATTACTCATTAGTACAAAAGAAGGATTATCGTAAATGAGGACGAGCTTTTTTGTACACTCGCAACCTATACACAAAAAAAGGAAAGGAAAAATTTGAAAAAACAACTGGTAGCTGCTACCCTTCTGTATTTTCCTTCTTGCCAACTTTTTAATTTTGGACAGATTTATTTTTTAGATATACTCTACATTAATAAATGTTATCAATATACAAATCAATAGTTACTACTTGTATAATATTCCTAAATTCAAAAAAAGGGCGCGCAATCCTTTATTTTCTATATATTTTTTATACATCAAAATCATACATAATAATCATACATAGGAATGTAAATAATATGCAAATCGGGCTTGTAAGAATCAAAGAAAGAGAAAATCAACCTGGTAACTCAATTGACAATTTGATGAATGTTGAAAGGCAAGCAGCTTGAACTGTCATGACGTTTCACTGAGCTACAAGCTGCTATTCTCCATTATATATACAACAATAAATAATAACATAGATGAGAATTAACAGAAAATTAACTGAAATTAATGTCAGGAAATTATATATTTTTAACTAATTATACGAGGACTTGAGCCCTTTTTGTGTACATTTTATTTGCTTTATTAACCTTAATGCATGTATTCCTTCATGTGAGATCTTTACTATGTTCTCCCCTCAGTTTATAAAGGAAAAATGATATCAGCTTTGGAAAACAAAAAGACCTGTTTGAAGAGCCAACTCCACAAATTCTCGCACTCGGCCTTTTTGCATATTATTTACATTCCTAAATTCATACAAACCCTTTTTGAGTTCATAACACGTAGAGTCAGCTGCTTTAAAAACCAGAAGAGTTAAATGATAAAAAACAGCTGAAGGGAGAAATCATAGCTTTCTCTTTTATCCCAGAAAAAAAAAGCTCGTCGTGAATGTGGATTGAAATAGAATATCTCTAATAGAGACACAGAGGAACACAGAGTTGATCTCTGGGACTGAGTATGATCCCGGAGGGATGATCTCACTCTATACTTGCTATTTGTTCCTTTTGGCAATTAATATAGCTTCATTCCCCCTTGCTTTATTTCTCAAAAGATTGCTATCCTTAAATTTAAATTTTTTTGAGAGTATTAAAAACTCTCTTCAAAGTAACGAGATAAAAAGAGAAACTGTGACGTAAGGGGAAAATTGTAAAGTACACTCCCTTATTAATCTAAAGTGATATAGAATATTAAATGTACTTTTATATATATATATGCGACAACAATAATTAAAAATGCCTCAATCTAAAGGGAATATATGTACAAGCCACGATCGTACACTAAGATTATTGATATTAAGAAGAAGAAGCCTCTCTCTTTTGATGGATGATGATCACAAAAGGTCTTTGACAAAAAAAATAAAAAATAAAATATTATATTTTCTTCTCAAATAGTGTATGTATTTATTCTTTATTGATCCCATTTTCCATATTATTTCATAATAATTTATGTGTATTCTCAATAATAATAATAATAATCTATGGTTGAATGTTTGTAATGTATGTAACATACATATATTTATTTTTAATATTAAAAAAATACAAAAGCAAAATATAACACTCTTGTGATATATGTATATATATATATATCTTAAGCAAAAAGCTCCTTTTTAAATTCCTCTCTCAAGATGCTTTTCCCTAACAAAAAGGAAAAAGAAGAAAAAGCACACTTTAAAAAGTATTTGTCGAATACTTCATTCATTATATTTTATTCTATACGCATATAAGTATATATATATATGTAATATTATCAAATTACATACATCAGATTTGGAAGAAATAAAAAAAAAACTTTTAAGGATAAAAATAATTTAGAAATTCAATTTCATGATCAAATCATTTTTCATTTATTTAAAATTCGTTAGTTCTTTGTATGTACTTTTATATATATATATATATATATATATATATATATACAGGGTGTATACACATTAAAAATAGTAGTAAACGTGATGTTTAATAAGAGTTGTATTATTTCAAAAGTGTAATAGTTATTTACATGTATCATTTGTCTGTTTTTTCACTACTTATTCTCAAACTAGCGCCCACATTGATCCAGGCACTGCTCACAATGCCAAGCAATAGAGTTGCATACATTATAAAAAAATTACTACGATATTTGGGTGCATTCAAGCACTCAATGGCTTTTCTCAATGCAGTTGCAACGTTTGCACTTTTCGTAGTGTAAATTTTGTCTTTTTAGGTGTCCCCATAGCAAAAAAAATCGAGTGGTGTGTGAGGTCAGATGAACAGGAAAGATATTCAATAAAATCTTTTTGTACAATCCACCTGTATGGCGAAACCTCATCAAGAAAGGACCTAACATCTAAAAAAAAAAACTTTTCATCTTCAAAGTTACACTTTTGAGATAGTAAAATTCTAATTAAACAATTATTTTTAATGTGTGCATACATTTTTTTGGGACACCCTCCTTAGATATTAGTTACTTTTGAATCTTAGACTAGTTTTTTCGCATTATTTATTTGTATTTGTATTTTTAGAGCCGCCGTCTCCTCCTAAAGTGATTCATATCGTGGAGATTTCTAGTCGGTTTGTGCGGTTGAGTTGGACATCCAATAGAAGATTGGGGCTGGATCTACCTGTTAGCAAATATGTGATTGAATGGGTGGATCATAAAGGTATGTTTTTTGTTTTTGTTTTTTTGTACTCATGGCAGCAGTAGAGAAACTCCCTGGAGAGGAACTACATATTTTAAATAGAGATGATGCGAAAAGAGAGAGTCCACAAGAGCGTTTTTCTTCTTCTAAATTGACAAGCTGTTTTTTTTTTTTTTTAAAAAAAACCTGCCTTTATTCTTTCTTAACCCTTGCACTACTGAGGCTGCAAATGCTGCATATACCATGGAAACTGAGCGATTTTCAGTAAAAATCCATTTTTTAGGGTCTGTTGAATAAACTCCTATAACTTCCCAAATATTTATATCCAGGAAGTCAATAAGGGCTCATTTGAAAGATAATGAGTTGAATTAATCAAAAAAAAAAAAAAAAAAAAAGAAAAAACAAGAATTATGAACTAGTCTGACTGCTCCCCAGGCCCCCAAACTTCACTATTTAAAAAAAAAAAACGTTGTTCGGTTTAATTTACAGTTCATGTACTTTCATACGAATTAATTCAGAATTATTAGGATGTCTCCTGAATATATCTTTTCACAAAATCTGAATACTTACGGTAGATGCGGAAACACGGGTCAACACACATTGACACATTACAAAGATCACATTCATAAATAGATTCTCGACTAGCACGTTTTTTCTTGATACCATCTTTTTTCATCAAAGCTCTGTCAGCTGGAGCACAAACAACACATACACGGAAAATCTGCTTCTTTCCAAGAGGTGCTTGAATTTTTTGAAGAAAATGACGAACAGTAAGACGTTTGTGTAAAAATGAGTAAAAAAATACCCTAAAATGAAGAAATCTACTTAAAATTTGAGCCATGTTGATCCGTGTTGAAGGAGGATTTTGTATGACTCTTGAAATTTCTAATGTTTTATAAATAAAAATAACATTCTTACAAGTAACTAGCTATGTAAATCAAAATTTTGAATAAAATAACTATTTTATATAAATAAATAATTTTTCCAAAGTGTTTATAAATTCTTCCTTAAAATTATTATTATTATTATTTATCGTTCAAAGAGAAAAGAGATTATACAAATAAAGAATTTTTGTATCTTTTCCTTTTTGATCTTATATGATTAAAACTTTATTTAAAAAGGGCTTTTGAAAAGTAAAATCATCTACTTTACTAACTAAAAACTAATCTTTTATTTCGTTTACTACCCCTCTTGTTTGCTTTTTATTACTGGCATTTAAGATTTTTAAAACTTTCAAAACGTTGGTGTACGCCATTGTCTGAAGTTCAAATAGGAAAACGTTCAACTGATTTTTTTTAAATATTACATTAGCTTGTCATTCTAATCTATACTTGAAGGGATTTCAGAGGAAAAGTTTTCCTTTAATTTCAAGGAGAATGTGTTCTCTCAAATTACACTGGTCAACAGTCAAAAGTCCTAAGGAGTTTAAGCACAATAAAAGTTATTCAGTTTTGCACGTTGATTTCATGTCTTTAAATTTTTTTTCGAGAGTCTGACGGTTTTCGAGAAATCGGACCCTACTTTATTAGCTTTCTTGGCCCATTTTCTAACTTCAATAAGTCTAGAAGGATACTCATTTTGTGTATTAAAAAATAATTATTCGCTA
This sequence comes from Lepeophtheirus nordmannii, assembly GCA_963680855.1. Taxonomy (NCBI): domain Eukaryota; kingdom Metazoa; phylum Arthropoda; class Copepoda; order Siphonostomatoida; family Caligidae; genus Lepeophtheirus; species Lepeophtheirus nordmannii. Next base: position 1,196,828 of record OY804519.1, read on the forward strand.
GTGCGTTTAATGCAGATTTTAATTTCTGTCTTTGTTTTGACGTAAGGGGGGTCCTAGGGGTGGGAGTAGGCCCAAAGACGGTTAAAACGTTAGTACTTAAATAAATCCTTGAATATTACATGAAATGGATGAATATGGGATGCATGCAAGAGCTGAGAGCCAGAGCATTCATACGAGATGTCAAGCGTCCGATAAAAAAATCCTTAACTAAGAAGAAATCATTCAACTAAATGTGTAAAGTTTCATTCAATTTCGAGCACAAATCAATGACACACAGTAGAGTTACTAAAAAACAAGTACGATAGACTGAAGTAGTAGCACACAGAAGAATTTCAGCTGATTTCGTTATTGACTAAGCAATATTGAACAAATCTTCAGGCTTTTTTTTAAAGACTTTTTCTGATATTAATTGAGAATAGCTGCCTTTTCTATTTTTTACTTTTGCCAATATATTGAAATTTTAATATTATTGCCCTCTTCAAAAAGTTTTGATATATTGTTCACAACTGCATTTGCACTAAGGCATAAAGTTTGTTTCTGATTTTAATGGTAGTTCACTAAATTCAGTAAGTTCTTCAGAGGCACTAACAATAAATAAATTACTTCCTCAATAGGACTTTTTTCTAAGTTCATATGATTTAAAACTGAGATCAAGTATGAAGAATTTAAACAGATCAAAAATAATGTAAATATATATTGTCATATGATATCAATTATGTTATTATGAGCTTCTCTTAATATGCCAAAACGAAAAAATTATTATCCATTTCATGAATATTTAATGAAAAATATATACATTTTGACTTTCATAAATTATTCTTAAAGAAAGTTTTGATCCTATGTGATGTTGTATAAAGAAGGACAACATTGCAATTCTCAAGTTTGACAACAGTATAATATTTGTAGTATTTTTTGGCAAATTGTTCTGGATAGAACTCTTCAAACAAAAAACACAAATACACATTCTGACAAAAAAGTATTCGGAAAATTGAAATAAAACGCCAAAATCTTCATCTTTTTTCAATATTTATTGAATCTCCCTCAAAATATGCTCCATTTCAAGGGATACACACATGTACCAACGAGATTTCCAATCATCGGCCCATTTTTTATAGGCTCTTTCAGGGATGGCCTTTAGCTCCTTCTGTGAATTTTCTTTTAAAGTGCCTATGGAGTCCAATCTGGTTCCTCAGAGCGGCAATTTCAGTCTGGAGAAAAGAAAAAGTATTATTCTTTCCAATGTCGTGACCCTTTTCATATGTTGAAGTACAGTGTGACAAAAAACATTCGGAAACTCTCATTTAAATTATCGTCGTTGAGTATTTTGAAGTATTTTAAGTGTCTGTATCTTGGTAGGACTGTCCTTAATTACGACACCAAAAACGAGCCCTATTTGTCAACTAGCTCGTTTACGACAGCTGTTGAAGCCAGTTGAGCTTAGTGTTACTCTTTGTGTTATTTTCTTTTATGGCGTCTATGGAGTCAAATCTGGTTCCCCGGAGAAGTAACTTCAGTCTTGAGACATGGAGCTTCATCATGCGAATGAGGCGGCTGGTCGATGGTATTTATTGAGTCTTTGGTCTTAAAAGCGTTAAGCATCGTGGCTCAACGAGATGGTGCGTTATTGTCCTGTAAAATCCACGAATTGTTTTTGTCACAAGTCCAGACGTTTACAGCGAATATTTTCATGCAAACGTCTAAAAACAGTCAAATAGAAGTTCTTATTCACCGTTTGACCTTACGCAACGAATTCATGATGAACCACACCACAAATATCGAAGAAAGCAAATTTCCAGATACTTTTTCGTCATAGTGCATGATTTTTAAATTGGTGGGCTTTCATTTTCTTGAATTTTCGTATCCATTCTCTCAAATTTGACACTTGTTGATAGAAGCATGTATGAAAAAATTCACAAAATCAAAACGTTTTACATGTGGTAGATAATTATGTAAAAAAAAAGGCCAAATTTAAGAAATTCGTCAATATATATATATTCAAAGTTTATGGATTATTGAATAACATAAAAATATATGTGTTATTCACATCCGTGTCTTTAATTTGATACCAAACATGACTGGATTATTTGAGGGGGAAAAAGAGTTGTATATATTTTTAAATTGTATGGCTCTAACAAAAAACAAAAGTGCTCAGTAGCCATTCAGGACCCCCTCCGATTTTGTTGATTTTTAGTAAACATGTTTTTTTCTTGCCGATTGTCACATTACACAGAATATATATTAAAAATTTAAAAATCATGGAACGTTTAATGCACGATTGATATAGCTTTTATAAATAGATAAATGTATTAATCTGGAAGGAGAAAAAAAAATTGGGATTTCTAAGAATCTATGGTAAACATGTTCCTCGAGTTTGCTTGTTTACCAACTGCACCCATGGTATAAACTTATAAAATAATATATCACTGATTAGCAGCTTTTTCCAGAGTATATATTAATTATTGAATTTTATTGTATAGGGCATTTTTTATAGCTAAAATTAATTATTATTAATATTATTCTAATTATATTTCCCATGAGTGTAATCGATATTATACATATATTATAATATTAAAATAATATTTTGAGCTTGAACTCATAATTAATCTAGTGTCGAGTGAAGAGCAAGTCAAGGTTTTTTATAGGTAGCACCTATTATACATGCAACAAAGACTTGTATTATTTCCATATAAGTACAACGTAAGTAGTTTATTCAATACTAACTTTCATCATAAAGTTGAATGTACTAATTGATAGATATCCAACGTTTTCCCTCCATTCTCAGAAACATTAATTTCTAAAGTAGTACTATTATACGATGACTTAGTAATTATGTAACTGCAAATAAAATAAATGTGCTATAGGTTTTTTCTTTGAATAAATAATATTTTGTATGTAATCCTCCGAGTATGTATTTCCCGAGAAAATACTTGGGATAATATTGGATAAAAACGAATCTAGATATTTCAGAAATCTAAGGAACATATAACTGTTGGCTAGACACATTCTACGTACCAATTTCCCCTTCTAAAGATCCACGCATATGTAAGATCACCACAATGTGTCATTGACAAATGATAACTGATACTGTAACAAAGGACTGTATTCAAGGACACACAGTCAAGTACACGGTCTCGTAGCCATTTATAGCCGTGTACGGCTGAGATATTGTAATCATAGAAAGTCCAAGAGGGATACTAATAAAGTCAGATGTAAACCAACACTACTCTTATTTACTGTCGTATCCAGCAATAACAACAGTCTCAGATGACAAGTCCTAAAAAAAGTTTCTAGATAATCAAATAAAATTAATTAAAGTGTTTTGTTTTGTCAAGCATTTTCCTCAGGAAATCCAGAGTAAACAGCGATTTTTGACTCAAAGTTTTCAAGATCAAATAAAATATTTCAGATCCCCATGATCAATTGCGTACATTTTGCTGATTAGGATTTGTAGCCTATATATAGCTAAACATCCATTTATCTACCATATATTTAAGTATAATGTTCTGAGGTGGGTATTCATAATTTTAATGGTGAGTTCATAAAATAAAAAATATAATTAAGTTCAAGACTTTTTTTTTTGTTTTAAGTGACTCTCTCCTCCTCCAACAGTAATAATAATAATTAGAATTAAATGCATCTTTTATTACATATATAAAATTAAATTTATTTATATATCTGGCTCACAACATTTTGTTCAAAAAAAAAAAAATAAAAAAAAATAAAGACAATAAATGATTTATGTTTAAGTGCTCATTAAAAAAAAATAAAAAAATGTCTGCTCAACTCTCACAAAAAAAAATAATTTTTTCTGGATGCAATCTTTAAAAAAATTAAATTAAATAATAAAGAATGAACAGAGTAGAATTGAGGATATCTTCCTATATAGAATGAAGGGAAGGACATCATTCTCATCATGTTGTGAATCCTCTTGGGAGTTGCATGTATCAAGGAAGGTACAAAAGAGGAGGAAAGCAAGTTTCTTCTCTAGTACCTAACACAAAAAGAAAGGAGAAGAGAGTTCAGCAAAGGTTGATGTACACACACACACATAAATGTGTTCCTATTTAATTAAAGTCCTGAATGGCTTTCATTAATGACCATACATAATTTATTAATACGGCAACTGCTGCTTCAAATAATAATATTAGTAATATTTGTTTGTTTTTTTTCTTTCATTTTTTCCTTCATTTTATTTAATTCAAATTTATGATGTTGTATGAAAAGAGGTGGCGGCTCTCACGTATTCGTAAATGTAATTATGGCTCTTATTATGGGTGAAAAAATATATTTATCTATCAGAAGAAATCATTTTATATACATACATATGTGTCAAGTAAACACAAAAAACCAAGTTTATATATCAAATATTTCAAAAATGAGTGTGAACTGCACTCATATTTTTGAAGATATTCTCTTTCGTTTGTATTAATAGGTTATTTCGATTAATTAATTAATGATTCCAATAATCATTGCAACTTAATTATAGGAGTCAAAAAATACCGGCCACAATTAAGAATTAAAAAAACATTTGGTATTTCTGACTATGTAGTTACAATTACTAGGACTCATGGTGAGGATGATAGCAGATGTAGTTGATTCTTAATAGTTCTTAAACAGATGATGAACAGGTTAGCCTATTACCAAAAAAAAATTGAAAGTATCCATACCATATGTGTCAAGTCAACAAAAAACCAAGTATATCTAAAATATTTAAAAAATGAGTTAGAACTACTATCGTAGTCTGGAAGACATTCGTTTGTTTTATAATGACTCCAATAATTGCAATTTAATTAAAGGAAAAAACCAACTGCCACTAAATAAATCTCTGGGGTTATGAAAAATATGTACGTTCTTTCAGGGACCATATCGGCTCCATGTGCAGTCATAACATTTATCTGATTGCCCTATTGAGTAGACAACAATCCTTGCTTTCTTGATATAAAGGGACATTTTAGCAAACACCGAACACAATAGGTCTTAAAATGACTTCCAAATATTTGGCCGTTATATTTATGAAGTTTAAAAACGGATTTTTTCCTTTTCAATATTTGAAAACAAACTTGCTTTCTTGTTGACTTGACTGTTATGTACATAAAATGAACACATTGATCCACACGTATAATTAGAGCATGAGTAGAGCTTCTTTTATTAATCCATACAAACTCAACTAAGTATCCATCAAGTACATTTCAATCGTATTCCCTCAACATCCCAAAATTCTTAGGCTCTTTTTGGTGAGCCATTGATTTGTTTGCTCACTCCCACCATATACTATGTAGTGCTCTGAATTTTAATTTGTTAATCTCGAATTATATTTTCCTAAGGAGTGCACATATCTTTAAGCTACTTAATAAAGGATCGAGTCCAACAATAGGAGAAAATGACGTAATTGTCTAACAATTTGTTGGGTTCTTTCTCTTTTTGAAGTAAAGGTTTAGAGATAAAATGAGCATGGCTATGTGGTGAGCAGGGGCTGGAGCAACAATTTATGTGTGGTCAAAGAGCAAAATTGATAAACACAATTTTACAATTTATTCCCTCTTCAGTCGTTTTCATCAGTTGACTCTTCACTGATTTAAAGCAGCTGACTCTGCGTATTATGAATTCATAAGGGTATTAATACTTTTTTGCGTACCCAAGAGGGGTATCATGGCATGACCAAAACTAATCAGAGCTATCATAAGTTGGTGTCATTTTTTTTTTGAATTTTTGATGGTTGAGGTTGCGAGTATACAAAAAAGCTCTGCCCTTGCTTTGTACTTTTTTATCCATGATTGACTCGTAGTTTATTTATGTAAAATAAATTATGCATCCAATTTTTGGAAGTAGTTATCAAAGCACAAGAATCTAATTGGTTCTTGCATCAATGTCATCTGAGAAAGGGACAGTCAAGTTATGATTCTTGGAATTATTCGCGTCAGTGTTGAAATTGGTTTGTTGTCTTTACATTATTACAAAGTTGTACAAATTGACTACAGAGTATAAGCATCAAACTTGTCAGTGAATTGCTTTTGGTAGCCACAATTGACATTTGTAAAATAAATTATCTTCCTTTTGATGATCCAAAGATCACTAGAAATAACGCTATTTATCATTCATATTGAACACAAACCTATCTACAGAGTGTTTAAAAGCCTCACAATTACTGTATTACTCAAAGTAATAATATATGGTAGTAAAATGTTTGTGTTTTTTCTATTTATAGACAAAGGATGTCAGGGTCCTTAACTCAAGATAATGTAATTGTTTATATCATTAAAAAGGTTTTATTGAGACGACTAATAAAAAAAAAAGATTTTTTTTTCGTTGGAATTTTTTCTTCCAAATCCCATCTCTCTCTCTCTCTCTCTCTCTCTCTCTCTCTATTTTTTATGATGTACCAAAGTTATTTTTTACAAATAAATATACAAACATATTATTAAACACAAGTAATGAATACCTATACATTATTTTGTGTGGTTATTTTTATTTGTGTGCTCATATTTTGCAGTTTTGTTTAAATAAAGCATTTATATAAATGTTGCTTGATTGTCGTTTTATAAATATACTTCAAAATAAAATAAATTTCAATAGAAATTCTAAATAAACAATAAATACTTTTTTTTCTTTCTTTCTTTTTTAATATAATTTATATAGTGATAAATCCTATTGATAAAATGAAGTTTTTGTCTATTTATTTTATTGATTTTAGCAATTTTGATTGCGAAAAAAGCACAACAATGTTATATTTGTTTATAAGAAGAGAAAAAAGCTTTCTAGAGGAGGCTCTTAAAGTTTAGAAAGCCTTTAATAAAGTATACTTTTATACATAAGAAATATTTTATGCAAAGAGACTCATGGGATAGTTGTACAGATTTATGCTATGATTGGAAACGTTGGTTTTAGTCTGGAAATTATGTAGACTCAGGGTACATTTTGGCATTTCCTTTTTAAGTATTATTCATTACAATGTTGCTACCCTTTTCAAATGTTGAAGTACACTGTGATAAAAAAAAATATTCGGAAGTTCTCATTTAAATTATCATCGTTGAGTATTTTGAAGTATTTTAAGTTTCTGAATCTTGGTAGGACTGTCCTTAATTACGACATCAAAAACGAGCCCTATTTGTCAACTAGCTTGTTTACGACAGCTGTTGAAGCCAGTTGACCTTAGTGTTACTCCTAGTGTTATTTTCTTTTATGACGTCGATGGAGTCAAATCTGGTTCCCCGGAGAAGCAACTTCAGTCTGGAGACATGGAGCTTCATCATGCGAATGAGGCAGCTAGTCGATGGTATTTATTGAGTTTTTGGTCTTAAAAGCGTTAAGTATCGTGGCTCAACGAGATAGTGCGTTATTGTTATGTAAAATCCACGAATTGTTTTTGTCACAAGTCCAGCCGTTTAGAGCGAATATTTTCATGCAAACATCTAAAAACAGTTAAATAGAAGTCCTTATTCACCGTTTGACCTTACGGAACGAATTCATGATGAATTGCACCAGGAATATCGAGGAAAGCAAATTTCCAGATACTTTTTTGTCATATGTACAATTTTTTTAATAGTGGGGATATTCACAGCTTAACGAGAAATAATTTGATTTTAATATTAGTAAGTGCATTTTACAAGAATATCTTTTATCTTGAGATCAATTTTTAAGTTTTCCTTTTATTTGTCCAGACTCCAAGTAATTGTTGATGTTTTTTTTGGTTTTTTTTATACCATTGTGTGTGTACACTTCTAATTAATTGTTGATTTATGGAGAAGACAGTTGATAACGAGAACTAGCGCATATATATTTTACAAATCGAAACATAATTGCAAAAGTTGTTTAATTAATTACAATGGATAACTAAGACGTTTATTACGTTATGTTATTTAGTTAGACTTTTTATACTTCATAATATATGAGATATATATGTACCTACATGTTAGTAAGTAACTACTCTACTTTTTAGATTGACGTTTAAGTGAAGGCAATATCTTGTTTTATAAGCCATATACATAGAGACTTTTTCATAAGTTTTAAATGTATTCATTAACGCAATATTTAATATGAGACAAAATTAAATTTAGGAAATAGTAATAATGATAAAAGTTCTTGACAATATTTCTATGAGTATTTTTTATTATAAACTCATTCAATATATCCCCCGTCATACGCTGCTACGTTCGATAAACTTATTTAAAATGAAATAGTCTGTACTTCTTGCGTTTGCTCAGAGAGTTCCTCCATGTTTCTTCGATGGATTAGCAGAGAAATTGTTCCTAGTTAAGATATGAATGGCCCTCAACATTCAAAACTAAATTACTCTAACCAAAATAATCGAGTGTGTTCGGGTATGGACTTGAAGGAAGCCATATACAACTTTTGTCCATACTACTAGATATTTTTTTTCTTCAACCATTCCTGTGATTTTGAATTAGTTTGAGTTGAAACTTCCTCTTGGGGAATGTGTTTAGTTAAGTCATTTCTATTAACCCTTGCACTGCGGCTCCCGGATATTTCCGGGAACGAACTTTGGTTCATAAAAACGGCTCCCGGAAAAAAACGGGAATCGACCTTCCTTCCTTCCTAGATAAATAACTAGATAAATAAATACTTCTAGAGGTTGTTTATTGATTGATTGTAAATATAACATAAATTTCCGTGTAATTCAATCGGTTGCCGGTCCTATCGTTTGTTGGAAAGAAGCAGATTTCCTGTTTATGTGTTGTTTGTGCTCCAGCTGACAGAGCTTTGATGAAAAAAGATGGTATCAAGAAAAAACGTGCTGGTCGAGAATCTGTTTATGAATGTGATCTTTGAAATGTGACATTGTGTGTTGACCCGTGTTTCCACATCTACAATAAGTATTCAGATTTTGTGAAAAGATATATTCAGGAGACATCCTAATAATTCTGAATTGATTCGTATGAAAGTACATGAACTATAAATTTTAACCGAACAACGTTTTTTTCAGACTAGTTCATAATTCTTGTATTTTCTTTTTTTTTTTGATTAATTCAACTCATTATCTTTCAAATGAGCCCTTATTGACTTCCTGGATATAAATATTTGGGAAGTTATAGGAGTTTATTTAACTGACCCTATAAAATGGATTTTTACTGAAAATCGCTCAGTTTCCATGGTATATACAGCATTTGCAGCCTCAGCAGTGCAAGGGTGAATCATCTTTTGACACGATTCAAAAATTGTGATTGAGTTTAACCCAAGAACTCAAACAATTAAAATATGGCTTCTCTCAAGAAAAGAAAGTATTGTTCATATCTTTAAGCTTGAATTTTAATTTTTTTTAAAGAATACCCACATAATTGAATGTGTATCTCTATATTTATTGTTGCTATATATGTATGTATACTGTACATAGAAACATATGGAAGTTGCTATGAATATGGAAAACTCTACACAAGCAGTTCATTTTCCCTCTATCAATAAATCCCAAGTTATTTTATTGCTAGTTACAACTCTATGTAATATCAGTTTTATGGCCATGGTTTCTTATTACCCGTATTTCTTATAAGAAATATATATATTTAATATTCTTTCTGTAAAAATGATGTAGAATTAAATGGTACTACAAGGAGTATACAAATAGAGAAGGATTTTGAAGCTCCATTTATAAAAACTGTTCTTATAAAATAAATTGGAATAGGAATTCAAAATCAAACTATATATAATATACATTATACAGTCATAATTAGTCACTCATGATTATTTTTTTAAAGATCAATACTTGTGTTTAGTTTAATTTTTTTTTTTTTTCTTGACTCACTTCAAAATAAATTTTTATAATAATCTCATATGAGGAAAAAAAATAATATGGACGATTTCTTCTTAATTATGGATTCTTATTGGGCGCTTGACATCTCGTTTGAAAGCTGTGTGTCTCAGCTCTTGTACGCATTCCTTATCAATCCATTTCATGAAATACTCAAGGAGTTGTTTAAATACAAACGATTTGGCCGACTTTTGGGTCTATTCCAGTCCAGTCCAGGAGTACCTTTAGGTCAAAATAAAGGCTGGAAAATGAATTTGCATTAAATACACTAGCGAATCATTATTTTGTAATGACCAAAATTAGGATCCTTCTGGGCTTAAATTGAAGCTGAAGAAACTCTTTTAAAAAAATGATTTTTGACCATTAATTAGATTTTTTTGGTTTTTTTTAAAAAAAAAATAGGATAATCCCACATGGTTAGTTAGTTAGTTAAAATATTTATTTACAAATAAAAATTTATTTACAACTAACCTTAAATTATGTGGTAAATTGTCTTTATTTCATAACTATGTCCATGTTGATCATCACTCAAAATATGTCATTTACTTATTAGTATAGATAAAATAACAAAAATCTTTAAAAGTTCTCAAGAACTTGACTGTATCGAAAATATCTTCAAAGTGAAAAACTATTAAAGTTTTCCATGCTACAATAATTTTTGAGTACTTATGTGTATATATCAATGGATGTCTATAAAAAGAATTGCATTTTTGCAAAATAACAAGGAGTTAATTCATACAACATATGTTTTTGTGTACATTGTACAATAGAAAGAAGTTGCTCTTTATATTGGATAGAAAGATCCCCTTTTTTTGTGTTTTGTTTTAGTTTGAGCATTTTATTTTATTACATAATGTATACATTTCTTTTCTTTTTTTTTTAAGTTCCTTGGGAATTGGCCAAGATAAAAACAATAAATGGAAGAAAGGAAATTGAAGAAGACAGGATGACAAAAATTGAAGAGCAAGTTCGTTTGGATGGGCTGAGACCTAATATCTACTACAAGGTTAGAGTCTTTGCAGAAAACTCTCTTGGTCGAGGAAGATCTAGTTCGGAGCTGAGGGTAAGATTCGAGAAATAATAAATATTTATATGTTTCCTTCATGCAAAAAAGAAAAAAAAAGTTTTAAGTGATCATATTAAATGCAAATTTTGGTTGTGTTTTTTTTTGTAGTTTCGCACAAGAGGTGATAAACCAGATGGTAAGCCTGACCGAATTCAAATTCTGGATGGACCAAATCCATCGACTCTCATTGTATGCTGGGAGGATCCTGATGAAAATACTTGGAATGGGCGCATCACATCCTATCGATTGGGATGGAAGTTAGAGAGGTTTATTAAAGAGTAGCTCCTCATCTCGAGCAGTCAAACTAACACATAATTCTTTCTTGATCATAGCAGTGGCCCTCCATCCAATAGCCATCCTCATGAGGGTCATAAAAGTTTAGGAGGAGAGAATTACAATTGGACAGCTGTTGAAAGACATGATCGTAGTGATTTACAAACTATTTTGCGGGGTTTAATACCCTACTCCAAGTATGAAATATTAATACAAGCACAAAATCGCTATGGATTTGGACCAGTGAGCAAAGCTAGTGGATCTACTGGAGAAGATCTTCCACTAACCCCACCTCGGAATATTATATGCACTCCAATGAGTTCCACAAGTCTTCAGCTAACATGGACACCACCAGAGGTGTCGGATATAAAAGGAAGACTCCTGGGTTATCGACTTTACTACCAAGATGTTAATCATAAATTTTTAAGTAAGATCTCCTGTAGATTTACTTTTTGAATACTCCAGTTTTATTATAAAATATTGATAAATTTCCATTTGTGCTACAAAATGGATCATCTTTGAATTAATTTAATTATCTTGGAGCTAAAAAGCAAATCATATACTAACTATGTATATATGTGTGAAGTCAACAAGAAACCAAGTTTATCTGAAATATTTCAAAAATGAGTTAGAGCTACTTATCATATTCTTGAAGACATTATCCTTCGTTTGTATTAATAGGTTATTTCGATTAATTAAATAATGACGACTCCAATAATTGCAACTTAATTAAGGGAAAAAAATACGGGCCACAATTAAGAATTAAAAAACATTTGGTATTTCTGACAATGTAGTTATTATTACTATGATTCATGGTGAGCATGATAGCAGATTTAGTTGATTCTTCATAGTTCTTAAACAGATGATGATCTGGTTTTAGCCATCTGCAACTAAATAAATCTTTGGGACTATGAAAAAGATGGTTGTTCTTTCAGGGACTATATCGGCTCCATGTGAAGTCGGTACATTTAATTGATTGCCCTATTGGGTAGACAATAATCCTTAGTTTCTCGATATAAAGTGATATTTGTGCAAAAACCGTGCGGTATAGGTCTTAAAATGACTTCAAAATATTTGACAATATTATTTATGAAGTAAAAAAACATAAAAGTGGATTTTCTCCATTTCAATATTTGTAAACAAACTTGCTTTCTTGTTGATTTAACACAAATATGAAAGATCGGCAATACATTTATCCGATTACTTTATTGGATAGACAACAGTCCTTGGTTTTTTCGATTAAAAATGAAACTTTATCAAAAACCATGCGCATTAGGTGTTAAAATAACTTCAAAATATTTGGCCGTTATATATATTTATCAAGTAAAAAAACTGCTAAGTGGATTTTCTTCTTTTCGATATTTAACAACAAACTTGCTTTCTTGTTGACTTGACACATATGTTGTCTATAGTAAATGCATTTATTTAAATTTATCCAATTTATTCTGTGTGATCAAAAGATAAATTTTTATTATTTTTTTATTTAGGAAAAAATTAAATTGATTATGTATAATTTACTTAAAATTTCTTTTTGAAATTATAATGAAACTAATTAGATTTAGTTTTATTCTTTTTGCTTTTTTTAAAAAAAAAAAAGTTTGATAAATAATATGTAGAATATAAAAAAAAATATATATATATTCTTAAAGAAATAATCTTTTATCAAGAACATTCATCCCTAATTAAAAGTTATTTTTTAAATATATATTTATGTAAAAAGTTTTAATATAGGGATATCCAGGTAGAGTAGTACGTACGTACTTATAATATATTATTCAAATATATATATATATATATATATACATATAAATGTGAGTATTAGTAGGAATGTAAATAATATGCAAATCGGGCTTGTAATAAAAAAGTGGAGTTGGCTCTTTAAACAGGTCTTTTTGTTTTCCAAAGCTGTTATCATTTTTCCTTTATTACTGAGTGGAGAATATCTACCTGATAGTAAAGATCTCACATGCATTTAGGATAATAAAGCAAATAAAATGTAAACAAAAAGGGCTCAAGTCCTCGTATAATTATTATTAGTTAAAAATATATAATTTCCTGACATTAATTTCAATTATTTTTCTTCCTCTCATCTATGTTATTATTTATTGTTGTATATACATATAATGGAGAATAGCAGCTTGTAACTCAGTAAAACGTCATGACAGCTCAAACTGCTTCACTCTCAACATTCATCAAATTGTCAGGGTTACCAGGTTGATTTTCTCTTTCTTTTTTTATTACAAGCCCGATTTGCATATTATTTACATTCCTAAGTATTAGTTATAAAGTTTTATCATGAGTGTAAATATATAATTCATTATTGATAAGAATGTTTTTCACTTCATAAAATTTACCTACATCATATAAATATTATTTTTTCCCCTTTAGATCCGGGGACTAAGGAATCCATGACACCAAGTGTGATACTCAACTCCCTCAATAAATTCTCTAATTATAGTGTGATGATGGCTGTTTTTAACTCTGCGGGGGAGGGTCCATTTTCTTCTCCTTTCTATTGTTCAACCAAAGAGGATGGTAAGTTTATTTTAGAGGTTATTAAGGTAATGAAAATAGTGAATGTAGAGAGTGGATCAGCCAAGGTATCGATATTCAAAACATGATTGATTATGTCTATAATATATAAATACAATATGTCAATATGATATTTATATCCATAAACGAGTTTTTGATTGTGCACTCGCAACCTCGACACACAAAAGGGAAAATTTAAAGAAAAAAAACATATGTGAGGTGATACATAGAAAAAATGATAGGATTTTTTTTTGGCGAAATGTAGTTCCTTGCAGATGACTATTCTTTATTAATTGCTCTACAATTTCTATTATTACTATTTTTTAATTAGTTCTCTAGAAGATGCGATTTGAGGCAAATAATGATCCTTAAAAAGTCATTTTAAATATACATCTAGGAGCAATACTTGGTACTTATGACGTCAAAATATTGAATAACATATAAAAAAGTAATGGCGCAGATGAGAAGGAAAATAAAAAATGAGGATTCTCATTATTTATCAATCGGTCCAGTATAAATTATTATTCGTCTATTTGGCAAAAATTATTTTCATGCCTCTTTAGAAGGCAAAATCGCACGTACATATGCATAACGTTTTTTAAAAAAGGTATGATACTTAAAATATTGACAATTATCTAAAAGAAATGTTAAGGAATCTTTTAGAAATTTTGTTTATAAGTAGGAAAATTTATAATAATAAAAAAGACTATTTTTTTTCTTTTCTTGTTTTTTTTTTTTTTTGTCCTGGATGGTTTCTATGAATCATATCACATATAGTGTTTTTCTTATTGCCAACTTATTCATTCTGTACAGAGTTAATATTTAGATATACTACATATAATTTGATAGATTTTACTAATATAAAAAAAATCAATAATTAGTACTTAAATAAAATACAAAAGCTTAAAAATAAGGGTGCATAATCCTTAATTTTAAAAGTAATATTATCTTAATTGGTTGGATATAGACTGTGAAATTATAATTTTTCATGTACCAAAATTACTATTTTTTACTCCTTGAATTACAATACAATTTCATGTTTATATATGGGGTTTGTAGTATGTTTTTAGAATAAATTGATAAATAGCTTTTTTGTTGATATAAATATCGAATAAAATATTTTTTTATTATTTACAAATTTCAATACTCTATAAATTGCATGGGTAATTAATTAATTAAGATAAAATTTGTCCAATGGATAGATAAAAGACTTAATTTTATCTATCAATTAAATTTGTATAATCCAAATATACCAACCATAGACTCTCCAAAGTCCAATTTGAAGGGATAAAGTGACTGGAGCTCCTTCATTTGCGTCGGATACTTTTTTTTTTTTTCTTTAATATACCAAATATATGTGTCTATATCAAAATTATATAATATAATACCTTTTGAGTTTCTAATACGTAAAGTCAGCTGCTTTAAATCAAAAGAGTCAGCTGTTGATGAAAACAGCACAAGGGAGTATTTTTGTTTATCGAAAAAAGCTCATCTCTTGATTGATTTACTTTTGCCTTTTATTTTCTGCTATATAAGTGGAATTAAATTTTGTTAAATAGTAACATAGAAAATTACACTGGATTTTTTTGTCGGCTATGGATTTTTTTTTACTGCTCTATCCCCTTATTAGTAGTCTGACTGTCCATTGGTTGAGCTCGAATTTGAAACTCTTGTGGACAATAGGATATGAGTGCTCACTGTACAATTTTTTTACTATTAAGGCACCAGCATTTTTGCATCATTTTACGACTATGAATGTTTGTTTAATGAGTTTGCTTAAGCCTCCTGTCTGTTTCTCTACATAATATTAAATTAGGAATAATTCTTCAAATTAGCGATAAAAAATGAATCAAATACCATCTGATTTTCTTTTTTCTTTTTTGTCTCTTTTTTCCGAGAAGAGGTTACAAGATACAATAAAGTAATGTCATAATGCATGCAAATCAACGAAGGGTTCTATACCAGTGTTTCTCAATCTTTTTTTACTGATAGAATAATCTATAACATCTTACAAGTGTAAATACAAATGTACACGTAAACATGAAATGAAACCCCAAATATGTATTAAAAAAATACAATCAATTAGTTATTTTAAAAACTTTTATCCCATCTAAAACCAAAAGTCAATACCCATTTTTCATATATTGTACATTTGGAATAACTTTGTGAAGCATCCATGAACTGTGGCACACACTGGTTGAGACTCACTGTTTGAATAGATGCAAAAGATTAAATGCTTCATTCTTATTTAAATTAGTAATAATTATACGGATTAATTTTTATTAATTAGTAATTTTGAGGACAATAAAAAAGTTAATTTATAGATTACTCTGCTATGTAGTTTGAGTTTTAAAAGGGAAAGCCCCCCCCCCCCTCCTCCCATTCATTTCTAGTTTTGAGTCATTTAAAATATCGAAGGAGAAGGAAAATCTAATTTATTATTTATTTTTTAGAAATATTATAGAGAGAGCAAATACAAGTACAACTCATTAAAACCTAATTGTCCATAACGAGATATGAAAATCATTGAGTTGGAATGATCAAATGACTATAAGTATTATCTTGTACGATAATACTGGATATTAAATAACTTTTTTTATTATTGAATTCCACCACTGTGTAACATAATATTTATGTGCATCTATGAAGAACTTACATAAATATGGAGCTACATCAGCTTACATTTAAAAATTAATATTCTACCTATTAATTATTTTACATAGTTCCAGGACAACCCGCTCAAGTCAAAACATTTCCTCTATCTGACCGCTCTATCCTAGTCTCCTGGCTTCCTCCTCAAGAGCCGAATGGAGTTATAGTGAGCTATACTTTATATACAAGAATAAGAACGGGAACACCATCACCTCATGGAGAGCATGAGGGAGGAACTCCAATTCGACGAACAGCACGACATTTTGTTGTAAACGGGCTGAAACAATCATTCTACTATCAGTTTTGGATCACGGCCTCCACAAAATTTGGCGAGGGTGTAAGATCCGAAATTAAAGGGGAGAGAGTCATAGCCAATGGACGAGCTCGTCCATTTATACATTCCATTGGCACTGAGATCTTTGGAGAAGTTGGTGAGAGCATTAGCCTTCCTTGCCATCATATGGGGCCGCCGCGAACGGTCAGAAGACAATGGATCTCTGATGGAATCAAACTTGGGAAATCCTCAAAAATATCATTTGAGGATGAGTGTTTACACATTCATGAGATTGAAGAGTCGGATGAGGGGAATTATTCATGTACTATTGAGAGGCCATTGAGTCATGATCGAATAGTTTATTCAATGAGAGTCAAGAGTAAGTCTTTTTGTATTAAGCCACAAAATATGCACGTGTATTTCAAAATTTACTTTCATATATCATAGGAGCTCCAAGTCCACCGACTACAGAGCTCATATCCGCTTCATCAAACACCCTCTCTCTTTCATGGACAAGCAGTCAAGACAAGATTGAGAGTCCCATACTGGGAGCTATTATTCATCATAAGCGAAAATACGGGGCACCCTACGAAACCATTATACCTCCATTTTATAACTTTACCCTTAGTCATTTAAACTGTGGAACAGAGTATACACTTTATATCACATTATTCAACGCCATTGGAAGGAGTGAGGCAAGTAATGCTCTGACCGTCTCCACCACGGGAACTAAACCCTCATCTTCAAAGAACGGAGCTTTCATATTTCCATCCAATGACTCTGTGAGATTGGATCTGTATTCTTGGGACGTGGATAATGAGGGATGTCCAGTGAGATACTTTGTTGTTGATTATCGACAAAGTAGTGCTCTGTCCCTACGGGACTCAAAGGGAGCAGCTCATCATCAAAATTCACCAAGGTACTACAGCAATCATATTTTAAATAAATTTTGACTGTGACAAAATGACAATAAAATAAATACATCATGTATGCATACACAAATGTCTGTGTTTTTTTTCCTGTCCCTTTTAAATCCTTATCTGTCAAGTTGTCACTAAAATATGTACATGAGATCTTAAGAAATGGACTTGAATTTTTGACAACTTTTTTTTTTCTTTTTTTTTTTTTTCAAAAAGGATTATCTACTTTTTGTCTATCATTTTTTTTTATATATATATAATATGTACATAACTTTAAGATAATTTTTTTTATCCGAATGTCATATTGACTTGTGTTTTACCCCCCTCAAAAAACAAAACAAAACTATTTTACAAATTTATATTCTAATTTACACTTTCTTAGTTGGAGTTTAATTTCAAACAATTTACGCACTACAAGCCGTCGATTCACGGTTCGTCAACTTCAACCAGATACACACTATGAGCTTCGAGTTGTAGCCAATAATGAAGCCGGCTCCACTTCAGCCTACTACAAATTCAAAACTCTTTCGAATGTAGAAGCCGCTGCTAAAATTGCTGCCGAGGATGATGAGAGAGGACTTCACTCCTCAAAAGAAGCATCTTCCTCATCATCTGAAGGACGAAGGGAATCCTGGATGTCTTCCAAACTCATTGCTATACCTATTTTTGTCGCTGCCATTCTCATCGTATCTACCTCCATTGGTATTGCTCTATGTATTAAAAAACGTAAGATTATTATTTTTCTAACTACATATATGTATAAAGCGAACCATTTTATTCGTCTCCAATCTATTAAGCATGATATATGTACATAGTACTATTTGAAAAGCCTCAAATACTGTAGTAGTATAACCTTACAATAAAGGACATATAAAATATTAGCCAAAAAACTTTCCAACTTCCTTTTATTATCTTGCTAATTTATTATATAAAATGGACTATATATGTATATTAATAAAATGAATGTTACTTAGAATAAAGGGTAAAAAGGAATTTATTAATATTTAATAGTGTTCCTTCCATTCAATATCTATATGAGAACATACACATATGATATATATATATATATATATATATATTTATATATATATATACATCATATACATTAAATGTGACTCTCCGGATATTATATATATATATATATATATATATGACTGGCTATTAATATTCTTTGAATTTACTCGCCATTTGCCAAATTAATAATATAATTAATATTAAAATGTTTCTTTCAAAAAGAAATTCTTACATATATTGCATAGGAATGAATACATACAAACTTAGTTGATGATTTTCTTGCTGCGTAGTAACTGATATGTTCCTAAAAAAACTAAAACTAAAGAGAAAGGAACAAAGAAACTAAATCAATCTATCAAAAAAAAAAAAAAGTTGAACAAATCTTGGAGCAGTAGAACTCAGAATTAATTCAATAAATTATTACATATTATGATAACCTAGGGATTTGAGTGTTTGGTTTTCATGATTGAGTATTCTTAAAGAAGGATTTCACTCTTTTACCTTTATATATTACCTAAATATTTTCTTGGTTTAGTTTCAAATAAGAAAGAAATAATATTTTCATATGTATAATCATATTTTCAGTCATTTCATAGTAATTTTTTGGAAGGCTCTTAGGGGCATGGTTTGAGGGACTCTTAATTTATTTTGATTTATCAAAGCCTTTCTATTAGAAGGGAGGTAAGAAAGAGCAGATAATTACACAGGTCAACAAATTTGAACTTGCAAAAACCCTAAGGCTTTCAGTTTTGCACGCTGAT
This sequence comes from Lepeophtheirus nordmannii, assembly GCA_963680855.1. Lineage (NCBI taxonomy): Eukaryota > Metazoa > Arthropoda > Copepoda > Siphonostomatoida > Caligidae > Lepeophtheirus > Lepeophtheirus nordmannii. The sequence continues at coordinate 1,216,080 of OY804519.1, forward strand.
TTCAAATCTATAATTTTTTAAGGAACACGAAATCAGCTGAAATCCTTCTGCGCGCAATTACTTATGTAGCTCTACCGTGAGTCTTTGATTTCATGCGAATTTTTGCTTGAAATTAAATGAAAGTTTACACATGTAGGTGAACGATTTCTTTTTAGTTAAGGACTCTGATCGGGCGCTTGACATCTCGTTTGAAAGTTGTGGAACTTAGATCTTGAATGCATTCCTTATTAGTCCATTTTATGTAACATAATAATATTCAAGAAGTTATTTAAGTACAAAGGATTTGTTCTACTTTTGGGCCTACTCCCGCCACCTATGACCCCAGGAGTCTCTGTAGGTTAAAACAAAGACTGGAAATGGAATTTGCAATAAATACACTGGCGAATCATTATTTTTTAATGCAAAAAAAATGAGTATCCTTCTTCTAGGCTTAAATTGAAGTTGAAGTTGGGAAATGGCCCAAAAAAGCTAGATAAGTAGGGTCCGATTTGTCGAAAACCGTCGAACTCACGAAAAAAAAATTACAGATTTGAAATCAACATGCAAAACTGAATAACTCTTATTCTACTTATACCCCTTAGGATTTTTGACTGTTGAGCAGTGTTATTGCTTATGTCAGTTTATAGTATCAATATTTTGAATTTTTCATACACAATTAATTAACTTTGATGCTCATGTTATGGTGGTCTGTTCTATAAAGGATGAAACGTCTGATTTTTATTTAAAATCTTGTAACTTTCAAGGTCATTTCAAAAAGGTGAATAAAGACTTAGTCATTATCCTGTGCTTTTTTGTATAGGAGTATTTAATATGTAGGAATGTAAATAATATGCAAAATGCCGAGTACGAGACTTTGTGGAGTTGGCTCTTCAAACAGGTCTTTCGTTTTTCCAAAGCTGTTATCATTTTTCCTTTATTACTACTGAGGGGAGATCATCTACCTGATAGTAAAGATCTTGCATGAAGGAATACATGCACTAATGTTAATAAAGCAAATAAAATGTAAACAAAAAGGGCTGAAGTCCTCGTATAATTATTATTAGTTAAAAATAAATAATTTCCTGACATTAATTTTGGTTAATTTTCTTCCTCTCATCTATGTTATTATTTATCGTTGTATATATAAAAGAGAATAACAGCTTGTAGCTCAGTAAAACGTCATGACAGCTCAAGCTCTCAACATTCATCAAATTGTCAAAGTTACCAGGTTGATGATTTTCTCTTTCTTTTTTTATTACAAGCCCGATTTGCATATTATTTACATTCCTATTAATATGTTACATAAAATAACGTTTGTAATAACGTTATGGATAAAAAAATAATTATTTATATACTCCACTCAGGTCGACATGTAAATAAAGGATTCTACTTAAGACCCGAAGATAATACTAGGAGTCATTTAGAAGATACACTCGCCAAGGAAAACATGAAGAACTTTCAAATGATGAAGGAAGAACAACTCTACGCCACCATTGGAGCTCCATCATCCACAGGGTCAATACAACCTCTTCCACCTCCGCCATCCTCTATAGATGGAGTTGATAAATCACTATTGCCTCCCCGTGGAAAAGATGAAATAAATCCATACGCTACATTTGTGCTACCAGGTGTTGCCCCTGGTGAAGAAACCCTGCGCCACATTGTGTATCATGAAAACCAAACACTTCCCATGTCTGATGCATACAGTAAATCAGTAAGAAATATCCTAATCTTTTCCTTCATTTTCATGGTTGTTTGAGCACACAATTATTCATACATTTCCTAGAGCGAAAGCAATATTTACACTACACTGAATCATCAGCCGCAACAAAACAAAAGGAGTACACAGAGATCACGTCGAAAGCCCTCAAAATCCTCAGGTGGAATATTTACAGCGCCTAAGAAGAAGAAAAAGAAAAAACCTCTTAGGGAATTGGATTCTGATTCTCCTGTAGGTGTATCTTCATCTCCAACACCCTCATCATCCAGTTCGAATGAGGCACAATTTATTGGTGGATCAAGTAGAACAGAGTCTGCTGATCAACTGGATTTTATTCAAGAAGTTTCATCAATTGAGGCCCTTCCAAGACCTATTAAGCAGCAGGGTACTTGTACAGGTTAAAATACATATACCTATTAGTTTTGATATTCATTGCACCTTTATTCCAGGGATTCCCCGTACGTTTGGACAAGAAGCAGACACAACAACCGATGATGAAATATTTGTCAAACGTGGAAATCAGTTTGTTTCCCTGAAATCCAGTCACTTAAAGGGCCGTTTACCAAAAGATTTACTCAAGTTAGTTTCAGAAACAAATGGAGGAGACAAATCTGTTCCATCCGGATTTGAAGACTCCTCGGATTGTGATATATCGTCGAATAATCCTTATTCGTACGTTGACGTATAACCCGGTCATCTTATCAAACATTTATGTATATGAATTCATATCAATTATTATTAATGATTTTTATATTATATTAATGATGCTACTATCTAAATACTTAAATATGTATATAGATACATACATAACTTACTTTTATACGTACAAACTTGACTTGCCATTTCTTTGATTGACAAATTATTATTATTATTAATATTATTATTATTATAATTGATTACAAAATGATGGTCTCGTCTTTTGAATGCATTGACATACAAAATATAAATAGTCTACATTTATTTTTTATTTATGTTTTTGGCAATCACTTTTGATCAATGTGGTGATTAAGGGACATGAAACTACAAATATGGAGGGTTAGTTGAAGTGTACTTTGTGAGTTTTTTTTTATCTTGATTAGTCGTACTACTAGGAGGCATTCAAAAGTGTTTTACTACCTTATTGATACCTTCAACTCAACAGCAATAGTTATTTAACTTTCTGTCATCCTTTGAGGAGTTATTTAAGAAAGAGGAGAGTCCTCTTCTCTTCAAACTGCAAAAAGTGAGTTATATTATTTAAAAATATACTTATTTATTTTCGGCATTATTACTTTTGGAAAAGGGATTGATCCTCTTCCCCTCGTTTAATCCTCTCCATTACCAAATGAAGAAGAGCTTCAATGGCCTCATTCAGACCCTCTCCCGTGTTTGCAGAGGTTTCAAAGTAGAATAGATTATTACTATCCGCAAAAGCATTGGCCGTCTCTTTAGATATAACCCTTTCCTTCTCCAAGTCTGCCTTGTTCCCACATAAAACAATATCTGGATCCTCACAGTAGGCATGGGTTCGTATATGCTCTAACCAAGTAGTGGCATCCCGAAAACTTTGTTCCTCAGTTATATCAAAAACAAGGATGAAGCCCATGGCATCTCGTAGGAAGGCAGTAGTTAAGCTACGAAAGCGCTCTTGCCCTGCTGTGTCCCATAACTAAACGAGCATTCGAAAATAATAATTAACATTCACTTTAATAGTAGGCCATAGGATTAAATATAATTAAGTTTATTTTTTTTTTTTTAACAAATAATGAGTATGTTTGTATGAGTGGTGTATTAAACAGGACTATGCCAATTCTAGTTTCTGAAAATTAAGGTGAAAATCAGGTTCAAATAGATTGTAAAAATATGAGAAAGCGTTTATTTTTATCTATTGATCAAAGGGAAAGGTTGAAGACGTCTGATCTTGACGATCACCAACTACTATGTCATAATCAGTGATGTAAAAAACGGCGATTTTTAAGCGTGCGAGTAGCCCCTCCCCTTGATGACGTCAAAACGATAAGGTAACTATGAAAGCTAGCTTATTTGCTGTCGATATAATACTATGACTGAAGCTGTGACAGCCTTGCTCCAGGCTCAAAACAGCTCTTCTTGGACTTATAGTTATTAATTAAATTAAATTAATGTTTTAGAAAGATATTATTCAAATCAAAGTTGTAGATATTACTTTAAATAAACAGGAAATTTTCAAAATTTCAAAATCGGTTCATTAGTTTTGGATTTATTGCCATTTTTGTTAAAATTTCATTATTTGAACTAATTTTTAAGAAAAATAAGTACATAAATAGTAATCTCTGCTCTGAATATATAAACTAATCTTCAAGTTTTTAGTTTGATAATAATGGTCATTTATTCATCAACAAAATAAAGCTTTAAGTTTTTAGATATTTGAATATTTTAAAAACAATGATTGAAGATTTAATAATGATATTTATAATTATTCTACCTTTTCTATAACACAAGAAAATGGCTGAAAACATATTAAAAATGTCAGCAAATGAAACATTTTATAATATAGAAGTATTAATATTTTAGTTCGAGTAATTTTTTTTCCATAAAGTCACTTTTTTGAGAGATATTAACATTAAGAAAGTTTTCAACCAAAATTGAAGGAAAGGTTGTGTGATACTATCCTAACTTTTATAATAGATAATAAATATACATATAATAAGAATTATTATGTCAAAAGGAAAAGGAAAACAGCTTGATGATTTGTGAGTGATGAAAGAATATTATGTAGGGTTTCAACTAACGGGCATTTTGAAAACTACTCGCACGCTTAAAAATCGCCGTTTTTTACATCACTGGTCATAATAATCAGTTACGTAATTTTATTCTATTTTTGTTCATTTGGGCCAACAAAAATTTCACAATTTGTGGCTAATATTATGGATTATATAATGAACCAAATTTTAGAGCAATCGGAGATTATACAATAAAAAGAATTCTATACAGAGTTATTAAATTCATTGAATTTAGAATTAGAATCACAGATAATCCCTTGAGGCTGGAAATTGGTTAAGAAAAAAATTAAATAAATCGTATGCAATATGTTACTTTTTACCTGAAGTTGAATCCTTTCATTTTTATTTTCTTCTTTAGGCTTGTATATTATCCGTTTTTCACGGAAATCTGTAAATAAATTATACAATTATGAATGAATTTATTGGGATATATGTTTAAAAGAAAAATTTTCTTGCAAGTGGCCACAATATAATACCTAAGAGCCTATATTAGCAGATTTAGGAAGAGACAAAGTCAGTTCCTGTCCTTTCCTTCTTTTGATAATAATTAATTAACTGAATTCTGATATTGAAAAATATTTATTTATTTATTTTTTTCAAAAAATTAAAAGGGCTTCATTTAATACTTTAACTTTACACATTAGTCTAATTGTATTTCATTCATTTCCCCATTGTTTCCCAGACTATTTCTGATAGGCCCTCCTTGAGAGTATAAAAAAACATTTCGCCCCTCACCCACCCCTAAAAAGTAAGAAATTTTAAATTGCCAAGAAGTGGATATTCTTTCCTATTGCCACATCCTACCTATGTGAGATAGGGTTTTCTCCAGTGGCTTTCATGCTTCTTGCCAAGAAGTGGGCATTATTTCTCCACTTCAATCTAAAATGAAACCAGTGTCTATGACTGAAACTGTAGCCTCAAAGTTGAGTCAGATATGACATCTATAAACTGTTCCTCCTCTGATGTATACGACGATGGTTTTTGGGATAACCAAAAACACACTGTATTCTCCCTTCAGCTGATTTTCATCATTTGACTCTTTTGATTTAAAGCAGCTGACTCTACGTGTTACGAGCTCGAAAAGGGAATTATTATTATTTATGATTTTGATGTATAAAAAATATATTAAATCAAGGATTGCGCGCCCTTTTTTGAATTTTGAACATATTACAAGTATTAACAAGTATTGGTTTGTATATTGGTTGAATTTTTAAATATATAATATATCTGAATAATAAATTCTGCATAATATTAACAAGTTGGCAACAAGGAAAATACAGAAGGGAAGCTACCATATCTTTTTCTAAATTTTTCCTTTCCCTTTTGTCAGTCGAGGTTGCGAGTGGACAAAAAAGCTCGACGTGGTACTTAAATCTGCAAGTTGAAGATCCATTGAAGGGATCAGGGATCCAATAAAAATTCTTTAGGGTCTCACATCAGGAAATGATTCTGAAATGTTCCTGCAGGGCTGAAATGAGTGCTTCCATGCATGGAATCACTGTGTTCTGCAGTTTATTGTCTTAAATGAGTGATTTTAGTTTCTCTAACGAGTCCACATGTTTAACTTTCACTTGCTCCCTCCAAATTATAAGTTTTACTGATGAATGATGTGATTTTATCTATGGTATTAAATGAGGGTGGTTTGTATTTTTACCCTCTAACTGTAGATTCATTTTGTTGAGTTTCAGAGGCATGTTACTCAGATTTACAAGTTTCACAAGGAACTGACTACAGTAAAAATATTGGACAACATCAAAAGATAAAAAAGTGTCCTCAGTAAAAACAAGAACTTTACTACAATAATATATGTGTCAAGTCAACAAGAAACCTAGTTTATTTGAAATATTTCAAAAATGAGTGTGAACAACTATTATATTCTTGAAAGCATTCTCTTTCGTTTGTATTAATAGTATATTTAGATTAATTAAATAATAACTCTAATAATTGCAAATGTATTATAGGAAAAAAATACCTGCTACAATCAAGAATAAAAAACATCTGGTGTTTCTGACTATGTACTTACTATGACGTAAGGGGTTCTTAATAGTTCTTAAGCAGATTTTAAGCAACTGCAACTAACTAAATCTCTGGGGCTATGAAAATATGGACGTTCTTTCAGGGACCACATCGGCTCCATGATAAGTCGTAACATTTATCTGATTGTTCTATTGGATAGACAAGAATAATTGATTTCTATATATAAAGTTACATTTTTGCAAAAACCGTGCGCAATAGGTCTTACAATGACTTCAAAATATTTGGCCGTAATATTTATGAAGTACACAAATTTAAGAGTGGATTTTCTCCTTTTCAATATTTGAAAACAAACTTGTTTTTTTGTTGACTTGACACATATGTTCCTTGTCCCTTTTTTCTTTTCCCTTATTGTTGGTACCCTGTAGCCTACATTGTACACGTGTATCATTTCCCATTAATCGTTAATAGAGAGCAAAACGTTTATGCCAACCAATTTCACGGATTTTTTTTCATTTATTTCTGTTTGCCGTTAAGTCCGTCAATAGATGATTAAATTTTGTACACTCAGTGACAACATTATTATTATATGCATTTTAATTCCAAAATGTCCTACAGGTAATGGATTACAGTGTAATTGATATAACCATGTCTACTATATGTGTCAACACAACAAAAATTCGTCTAAATATGCATTCATGCAATTATTATATACATTTTTTGAGCACGGGAACAGGAGAGGCCATTGCCACCTTTATACAAACAATAGCGAGGAAAAGTTTCGTAATTATCGTATGATTAATACATAGTATGACATCATTTTTTTTTTTTTTTGTAAAATTGCCTCACTATAAATTGGTATAATTACAAAGTAATTTGACATTGTGTAACTTCTATATACATAGAACCTTTTTCATGTCTCTTTTTGACAGTTATTTTTGACAAATTTGACTTTTATTGAGTCTCAAAGCCAATCAAACCCTTCTACAAATTTAATATTCTATGATCAGCTAACATTAAAATAAAAAAATAAATAAAGAACCAAAGGAATGTTTAGGATAAAGTAAGTCCAAGAATAAAATTGTGACAAGGTCAAATAATATGTTGTTTACAAATAATAATAATAATTAATTGATACTTACATCATCTAATATTACATGAAAATAATAGACTCATCAACTGCATTATTATGAATATATTGTTTACTTGAGGAGTAATATAGTTGTACAACAAATTGTTGTTATATTGAATAATAATCAAATTATTCGATATGAAACTAAGGATGAGAGTAAATTTTACTATTTTGAGAAATTCATTGAGTTTGATATTTGATTATAGGGGTATACAACATAGATAGGATGCGTTCAATACGAGTCTGCTATGAGTAGTTTTTTTTAGAATTTTGTAATTATTTTTTATGTTTTCATATTGTATGTTTCTCTGCTTGTGTTGTTATAAACCTTTTTTATGAGCGAAAAAATGGGATAGGTCGTCATCATTCCATACTAAGAAAAAGCAATGTATTTGTCAAAAAAAATCCATTCAAGGGTTGAATTTTGAAATGGATGAATAATAATAACTCCGTTTGGAGCAAAGTATATTTATTTGAAGTGCAAATATTTTATATTTTATTTTCAAAAGTGATTTAAAGGGTCAAGCACATGGATGAGCAACCTTTGTTCAATTGTGGGCCAAATGATGTCTTCCAAGACTGACTGCGGGCCAAGAGCCCTAATTATATATTTGCAAAATATGGTTGCATACACAGTTCTACTTATTTTATAATAATTTTTTTTTAATTTTCTTTGAAATTATAGATTTCAAAGGTCTCCGCGGGCTGTAGGTTGCCCACGTATGGTCTAGCATATAGATGGGTAGCTCAAGGGTATTATGTGATTTGAGGCACAAATTATTCGAGGTTAAGTGCTCAGGTTTTTTTTTAATTCCGCGAGTATGAACAATATCGTATAAAAAAGGAAGTAACTAAATACAGATAATAACAGGTAACCTATGGAATTTTGATAAATTATAATGATATCAAATCTCAATGTCATGTATTTGCATAGTAAATGACCTAAAGCTGTAAAATGAGTCACTTGAGGTAGCTCAAAAGAAAACTCAAAATAAAAAATGGTCAAAGAGAAGTTCCACGGAAGTCCATAAAGTGGGGAACTTCAATTTAATTTATGTGTAGTCATAAATAAGAATAAATATTTGACATGAAAATTCAATCATTTTAGGGATCCAATAAATTATAAAAAAACAAATAATGAATTACCGATTCCAACTGTCGAAAGAAATTTTTTCGAGAATTTTCCTTCCACATACTGATGAAACAAACTCGTTTTTCCAACATTTGAATTTCCTAGAGCTAAAAATTTTAGCAAGTAGTCAAACTCCCCTTTGAAGACATTCCCTGTTTTTGTACGCAGCATTCCAGTGTTCAATTTTATAATTAGAGGGCCGTTGATGAAAGGATTGACAAATCTAAGATAAATAAATAAAAGACTGGAGTGATGAAAGGATCAAACCTTGGACAAGATACACACGGATACATCACCTTTGCAATGAAATAATAATAATAGCCTCCGATGATACGTGTGTCCAGGGACCTTGTTCTAAACAAAAGGAGTGATATCCTTTCGATGATTTTCACTTTAGATCACTGATTCAATTGAAAGAGCACATGAATGTTGTTGCTCTATATTCAAAAGTACATATATATATTACAAAATAAAACATCTGTTTCTGCCTATTTTCCATAGAATTTACTAAAAAGAGCGGCAATGCTAAATATTGATGTTGATGTTTCAGTTGATCGAAAATGAGCCGGCTTTTGATTGAAAAGAGTGGACTTTTTCCTTCCGTATTGAATCACATTTTTTTTTTACAAATGTGCTTCAAACGAATTCAATAATAAGCTTAAAAAGAACTTTCAAATTTAATTTAGTGTAAATATTAGAAAATATCAAATTTATTTATTTATTTTTACTCCGAAAGGTGCTGTAGATTTTAAATGCACCTCTCGGAGTAAAAAATAAATAAAATAATCTAGGAAGTTAAAAGAACCGACTATATAATTCCAACAATATTAAGGGCCCAGCTCCGCCAACAAGTTAGCTTAAATGCAGCGAGGTTTTTGCAGCTACAATTTAATTCGGTGTAATTGGACCTAAAGTCATGAAATAGGATTGTTTCAGCCTATTCTATTGTTAATATTATTACCTTTCAAACACATTAACTAAAATCCTGTATTCAATTATCATAATTTAAATTATGACGAGTAGCTAATTACATATATGTATATATATATATATTAATTAATGCAAACCACGATTCATTAACAAAGTGATTAAATTTTATTTATAACATTTAATTTATCAACATGAAGCACAGGGTAATTAAAATTACAGGGAGCAATTGAGTCATTATAATATTTAAATTTAAAACTAGCATACGATAGCGTGATTGTCAGCAGCATATAAAAATTCTTCTACATGTACAATGTGATCAATCCCTTTAAAATTATATAGCAATGTCATATGATAAATCTTTGACGTGACGTGTAGAATAACTTATCCAAGTAAAAATATATAATATGATATCTGACAGTCCTTTTAAAACTCTTAGGAATCTTGGTAAACTTATGATAATATTAGTATAGTAAGAATATTACGAAGAAACGAGATAATCGCAGGATTTTTGGAGTAAAGGAAGGTACTTTCACTTCTTATTAAAGTCTATAAATACGTCTCGAACACTACTTTGTCTTGAAAATCTAAAAAGTTACTCTACGTTTAACAATGGTTGAAGCCGAAGAAATCGCCACGGAGAACGGGTAGGTTTTTTTGCCCCCCTTTGTAGTTGTTTTAGGAGTACACGAGGCGTTTACACGTATGTATATATTTCTCCTAGAAACGTGGTCGAGGAGGAGCCCATCGTTGAAAAGGAAACGGGAACGGAGGATGAGTCTGTCGAGAATGAAACTGATGAAAAAGACGAAGATTCAAAGACCAAGTTGAAAGAAAGGAAGGTTTTAGTTTTTCCGAAGTTCCAGGTGTTTGTCTCTCCAGACAAGGATAGTTCGATGGTCCAAACAACGACTAAAAGACGAACCTCTGGCTCTTCAGTCTCTTTCATCGGTAATGATCCATATCGTCCCCCGGAAATGTCTCCAGAAACGACTTTGATAGAGTTTATCAGTAGCTCCGCGGCATTTCATGGCGTCAAGAAGCAAAATATGAGGCAATTAGAATGGGATATTCTGAAGGTCTTTACTAATAACGTAATGCCAGCAAATGCTGCTGCTTGGTACATGGCTAAAAGACGTTATTACTTAGATAATGCCTGGGAAAATCAACTTCTGCCTTTTTTGCTTAAAAAGTATCCCGATAAATTCTATGTTCGTAGTCAGACCGTTGAGTTCTTGGACGTTTGTACAAAAGATGTAAGAAGTATGATATTTTTCGGATTCTTAGCAATTTTTATACAATACTTCCTCTTGTCCTATGTGTAGGTCGCACGAAAGAAAATGAACTTCATGGTCAACCAAGGACTTTATGCTTATTTTTCGCATAAAGCTGACGAATATGGAGTTTACTTCTTCGATCCTTATTACTACGAGCATACGGAGCCCTTTCATGCCAATCTTAGAATTGTGAGTTTTAGCTTTAAATGAGAGTAAAAAGTGTGTCTTAATTACTTATATTTTTGGGTGTTAGGCAACAAACACCCATGTTGGACATAGAAGCAAACTTCTTCCAACATTTTTTGGTCAATATGAGAGCAGTTTCGTATTTACTAAGCACAATCCGTACCTTGTTTCTCTCTCTAAAGTATCCACACCAATTAAAATCAATACTACCGGTATTATAGTCAAGATGATTGATAAGATCTTTGGACTCATTCAATTTCCATCTGGATCCAGTACCGAAAAGGCTTTGTTTTGTATAAAATCTTTATTTGTTGATGGTTGGCAGTATGAGAGTGATCCGTTGAAGCTCGATGGTATTATTTGCGTTAAAGATTTTCAGGGTTTCATTTTTTAAAATTATTTCTCTCCTGATAGCAATAAAGTTTGATGGGTACCATATTCCTGGCCCAGAAGTTCCAGGAAGAGACTACACATGGTACGCAGTTCTCGTTTGGGGGGGAAGGAAGCCTTCTCCAAAGTTCTGTGCTACTAAGGATGACTTAACATCCTCGAAATTAATATCTAAACAAGATTCGTTCTTCCCATCTCCAGCCCCCGGTTCACCCACTTCCAAGTCTCCATCAAAAAGTGGAACGGGTGTTGACGATGGAATGATTATTGGAGAGGTTCGTTTTTGATTTATCTAAGGTGACTCACTCTTATCATCTATTTTCGCATGTAGATATCCGAAATCCGCAAAAATGGTGCCGTTGTCACAATGAGAAGTAAAGGGACGGACGAAAAAGCTTTCATCATGGGTTGGAGACAAGAGAGTTTACGTAGAAAAGGATATTTTCTCACTACAACCCAAGGTGTTAGCTTGGCTGTCAAGGACCTTGTAGGTTTCTACATCGATCCTAATCATAAAGTTGAACCTTTTTCAACTATTGCACACCAAATAATTGTCTTAAAACATGCTGAGGAAGCCGTAAGTGAACTACTGATCATTTCTTTATAATTTGTTTAACATATTACTTATTATACCTCATTCATTTTTGCAATGGGAGAGTCATGAAGACTTGCTCATGAATGTTGGGTTAATTTTTTCCTTTTTCTCACGAACGTAGGCTAGACCTAATATGATTACTCATCCCTTGGGCTTGGATGTTGGCAGTCCCAATACTCGGAATGGTATTTTGAGGCAATTAGCCAATATAAGTGCTAGATCCGGTGGTAGTGCATCCAATCCTTCCTCAACAAATATTGTTGCTGCCACTGAAATGAATACATGGAAAATATTGAAAAAACTTGAGCTCTCAAGATATGCTGAGGATGAGGATGAATCGTATAACCCCGAAGGGAATTCCGTCTACTCTTCGAAAGACTCATCAGACTATGACTCTTTTGATGAAGCAGAGGAAGTCACAGATGGAGAGTTAAATTTTCTAAGAGATGGCATCATGGATTTGATCGTTCAAGAGAACAAGGATTTCAATGATTGGCGACTCTCTTTCCTACAAAAGGTAATGATGAGTACGGGGGAGGGGGAAGGAAAATGGTGCTGCTCAGCTGTACTTTTAAATTTAGCGCTCATTTTGCCATTGAAGTAATAAATTATTGACTTTTTAGATAATGCAAGAGACAAATAATCTAATTAATACTCGGAGTCTCCGAAGAGGAGTTATGAAGGGTCGTCCTGTGACTCCGTCATCCTCCCATGATTCTGGAAATGCTACTTCTGCCGAGGTAACTCCTACCGGAGTTTCGGGACGGAGTAAAGGAAAAGGGGCATTTTGGAGAATGGAAAAAGCTTTCAAGTTATTATCTCAATCAATTATTGTTCTTAAGAGTCATTAATAGTATTATTATTTTTGCTATTTTCTAGAGAGCTGGAAGGGGACTATAATACAGACGATGATCCGACCTACAACCCTTCGGACGCCTCCGATTATTCATCCCGTAATAGAAAAGGAGTGAGGAAAAACTCCTTGGTTACTAAAAAGCCAGCTCCTCTGAATTGGTCCGAATCCATTGCCTCCTTTGTGGAGGTGAAATATTGCTGCCATACAAAAAAATGGATTCTGAACCCATCCCTCGATTCGGATGACGAAAGTGATCGAACATTTACAGTCAGGGATCGTTTTGGAGATGATGATGCTGGTGGTGAAACAGATGATGAAATACCCGAGAATGAATTGGAACTTCTTATAGAAGATGCAAAGAAAGAGCCTGAAGGTATTCCAGAGGATGCCCCTGAGCCCGAGCAATCTTCAGTTGATTCTGCCGACGGTGGGGATAGCAAGGAAAAAAGTCCTAAGAAGCCGCGGAAAGTCAAAAAGATTAAACAAATTCCTTTGTGGATCCGGTAAATTATTTGTTAAGTTCGACTTTGACGGATATTCATTCTTCACTCTTCACTTTAGATTCATCGGCGGCTATGGGAAGTATAAAATTAATCCAAAGAGTTCCAAAGAGAAAAAAGAAGAGAATAGTGTCAATGAGGAGGGCTCTACAACTACCAAAGAGTCAAATGAGTCCTCTAATGTTGATGTAGAAAATAAAAACCCTGAAGTGGAGGGGGCCTCCAAGATTGATGAGACTGATCAGCCTACGAAAACTGAGGATACCAAGGCAGACGGAGATGAAGAGTCGACAAAAATTGAGATTCCAATAGACGACTATGATTCTGATGTGGATCCAGAGTATGTTCCCCCTCCATTACTTGATTCTGATTGCGAGTACGACGAGTATTCGGATGCAGAAATTGGTGAGGAAGAGATGAAGCTTTTGGAAGTTGAAAAGGAGGCTCCTCTTGATTTAGCATTTGTTGGTCCATGTACTTGTGCAAATACGACCAGAGTTAAAAAGGAATCTAAGAAGACTTTGGATAAGAAAGGAGAGAATGACTGCACAGATACAGTTCAATCCGGCAAAGAAGTTACCATAATGGACTCTAAATGTGAGGATGTGGAGAAACCTGACGATAATGGTAAGAAAAATCCTCCTGTTGAGGCTGATTCTTCGGAGACTAAAGCTGGTGCGCCCGAGTCCGAGATACCTACTAAACAAGAAGAAGGTGCTACTAAATCTTCAGAAAGTGTTGTTGTTAAAGAAGACAATGAAGAAGTTGAGAAGACAGTAGTAGTGGACGAGGCTGCTAAAACAAAAGATACATAAGCATTAATATATGTTAGAAAGTGAAGCTAACAATCAATTAACTTAGAAACTAAACGAAATTTTGAATGTTTATAATTGTAAGTCTTCTTTTCGAGAGAAATATAGAAAGAAAGAAAGAAAAAACCCAAAGAATACGAATCAATTTATTTATTCTACATAATTTTATAAAAATGAGATCTTCATATTAAGAGGTAAATTAGTTATGAATAATGTTGACATGGAAATGATTAAGCATATATTTTTTGGCATCCGTAGATTAGGATTGTCTTCTCCGTGTGTTGTAATATCATTTAGTTACTTTCATCGAATAATTCGACAAAGTCAGCAGTCCAATAGAACGCATTATAAATGCAGAAGGTAACTGGAAGAGTTACCATAGCAATGTAGTCGATCATTATGAGTGATACTGGTCCAACTCTATAGTAGTCCTCCTATAATTAAGATTGTAAAATCAGTGAATATAAAAGTAGGAGTTATTTTACTTTTGGATTATTCATGGGTTACCTTAAGGATATATTTTATTTTTCGTGGTGGCGGAGGCTCTTTATCCCCTGAATTGTTTTCCTGAGCGTTGGTTGTATCTTCTTTGTTATCATCGGAGTTATCATCATGAGCTACTGTGGCTGTTCTTTCGTTGTTTTCCTGCTTATTCTCGTATAAATTAGAGCTGAATGGAAGTCTGATGTCAAAGAATGAATTAGGAGATTTCTTATAAAATACTTCGAGTTCCTCACTCGGAGGAACGTACACAGCTGTAGAACGTGGTTGATTAGAAATGAGGGATTTTCGCTTCTTACGTGCTAGTTTCTGATCTCGTGACTAAAAGTATAAAATATATTCATTTACTAATGAGGAAAAATCAATTATTCATGTGCAATGAAAACTCAACATCTGATATATTTTAAATCATAATTAATAATTCGGGTATAATTGAGACTGAACAATAGAGACAAGTCAAACAAAACACATTATCCATAAAAGATAAACTTTGCTAATTGATAATATTGTCCTATTTGTTACTAATATTTGTATGATACAGTTTAATATTTTAAAACATAATACAATAATGTAACAATACCCCAAAATTAATTTCGTGGATATACGGAACAGTTAAAATCTAAAATTAGTTAGTTTTTCGGCATGTAATCAGTGGATTTAATTGAGTGATCTTAAAAATACAAAACCATATTATAGCCACCAAACCGAAATTGATTCAATTCCAATTAACGGGGTATAACTGTTTTAATTGAATGAATGGTAACTTATAGAGATGGATGGCTCTCATGATGTGAGATTATATCTAGATACATTCTTAATAAAATATTACATTTACAGTTAACTTGGTTAATACGCACTACTTTTTCATACGATTCAAAGATATTACGAACCTTAATGATAAAGAGAAGAGCAGCGTATTCAAATAGAGCAAGAAAAACCATGCATATACAAACGACTAGGTATGAATCAATTGCATTAAGTCTTGAAGAAGCAGGAACTGGAGCACTTGATCTGAAAATTCAAGTTATTACAGATATTAAACGACTGACTTGGAGGTAGATATTAAAATGAATTACCTGACAGTATTGAAAATATTGACAAGGACAAGAAATAGTGTGATGAGCATCCCCATTCTTCCAGGCACACACTCTGGACGAATCAAAAAACTAGCCCATGAAACTGCAACAAATAATATGCAGGGAAGATAGATCTGATAAATTAACTGTAGCCGCTTTCGCTCTAATGTTATTTGGAATCCACAGGCCGAGTAACTCCCTGAATGAAGAGAAACATATATTCAGATTAATAAATACAAGGACTCCGAAAAAAACAACAACATAATACCAGACAGCAATTCCATCTTCTTTTCCTCTGGTTCGAGATCCTGAAATTTGATAAAGTACTGCAAGTTTCTTTGACGAGTTGGTTCATTACGAAGTGGATCTGTAAACTTTGAATCACAAGTAACCGTCTCTTCAGTGTAGTAATCTATGTATAACATTAAAAAAAGCAAAATGATTAAAAGAATCCAATGAATAAATCATCCATAAAAGTCTCACAGCTTCCAACTTGTAAGTAACATTTGTGTCTATCGAAGGGATAGTTATCAAATAGCATTCTACAGGATATTTTAACATTCACCCTAAATATCAAAAAACAAAGAGATTGGAACATGCATATCAAAATTTTACAAATTAATTATTAGTATTATTACATGGAATTGTATTCAATGACTTTATCTTTTCCGATACGAAGGCCAGACATTGACTTCAAAACACTTTTAGCTCCAAAGTCTTCAAGTCCATAAATTTCCAAATCCGGAGTCCAAAATTCATCCATGAGTAAGGGATTTTCATTGACTTGCTAAATTGAAAAAAGAATATAAGAATCACACTCAATACTTCATTTGGATATTTTAATTGCATATATTTTTTTTAAAAAATATTAAAAGAATAATATGAAGACTAAATATTATTTACTAAACTATATTTTTCTAAGTGATTTAAAGATACTATTTTTACGTTTGTAGGTCCAGTAATACTCTCATTCCAAGATGGATCTGATTCATTTATCCAGAGTCTATGTTCCCTCCATGCAACAGAAAAATACATAGGAATAGAGAGAGTCTGCCTCTTATCATCCACTTCACTAATTTCTCGAACATCAAAATTGAATATCAATTTTAACGTGTTATGTCTTGCAAATCGACTTCGGCCATTTCCTGGATATGATAAGAAGTTGTGTAAAAAAATTATTTGGCTCTATGTGTATACTACAAATATAATTTTAAGGAAAGGCAATAATTAATTCATTAAATAATGAATAAATTATAAATATATAACAACTAATATTTCAATTCGAAGATAAATAAGTATCTCAGATGACTTATTATTATAAATTTTACCAATAAACGGGGGTTTCTCCCTGTGATAGTCACGAGGTATACACCAAATGAACTCATCCCATGCATCATCTTCTTTAGATTCGGGACATCGGAATGTTGGAGTGACATTAGGGGTTGAAATCGCATTTCCACTCAGTTCGCTTAAAATCAAGAATAAGGCTGAATAAATATAACAACGGAAACAGGCCCAGAACAATGTAACAAAACCACATCTGAAAGAAAAAAACTGGAGTAAATCATTTGCTAATAAATATAAGAATAAGTGTTTTAGATGTCAATTGATCAAAAGATCATATTGTATATTTAATCAATCTGAAAAAAATAAACTGCATATTAATATGCAGTTTTGATATGCCAACGCATATAAATATATTAGTATTTTCGAGTACACGCAACTTTAAAGAAATAATAATCACACAACCCCGTCATTGCATTAGATACTATGATATTAGTTATTTAGATTCGATAGTATATTAAATATGTATATATTATCTTTTTATGGAGAAAAATAAATAACAGTTAGAACGAAGTTACCTATCTTTATTTAAGGTGCATAATTATTGCATCATATTTGGCAAGAAATCAAGAGATTCAAAGTATTTCCTTACTTTATTATTACTTTTGCATTGAAAAATAAGACAAATGAATTAAACGTGTGTTTTTTTTTCCAAATTAAGAATATTTTCCTTATAAAATTGTTAAATGAGAAAGTTATAAATTAATTATAAATATGTACAATGGTTTTAAAGTATTTCTTTCTGATGTATGTATTATTTAAAGGAACTATTTGGAAAATAAAAATAAGAAAAGTGTTTAAATACCGGTATACAAAACTATTTTTTGTAAAATGCAATAAAATGACCCATTAACGATTAACTCCTTTCTACTTTATTCATATTAATCTACAATTTTATATTATATTGAAATAAAGGAGCAGAAAACTAAATACAAATAACTGCCTTGTAATGTATCCGTTTTCAAGGACATGATTGTATTTAAGCATTATAATATTAATTAAGAATAAAGATGTCCTTCTTTGGAGAATGTAGATTTGAATAAATTGTGGTTGTATACATAAGAATTACGGAAAAAATAAATGTCCTTTAATGTCCTTTAATTCCACACGAAGAAACAAACAATACAAATGTGTCAAGTCAACAAGAAAGCAAGTTGTTATTCAAATATTGAAAAGGAGAAAATCCATTTTTAAGAGTTTTTTTACTTGATAAATATAACGGACAAATATTTCGAAGTCGTTTTAAGACCTATTGCGCAGGGTTTTTGCTAAATTGTCAATATTTATCGAGAAATCAGGGATTGTTGTCTATCAAATAGAGCAGTCGGATAAATGTTTCGACTGCATATGGAGCCGAGTTGGCCCCTGAAAGAACGTCCATCTTTTTCATAGCCCCAGAGGTTTATTTAGTTGCAATTGGCTAAATCCAGTTCATCATTTGTTTAAGAACTTTTAAGAATCAACTACATCCGCTATCATTCTCACCATGAATCATAGTAATAGTAACTACATAGTCAGAAATACTAGATTGTGGCCAGTATTTTTTTCCATATGATACATTTGCAATTATATTAGAGTCATTATCTAATTAATTGAAATAGCCTATTCAGACTAACGAAAGAGAATGGCTAAAGCCATTTGTTTAAGAACTATTAAGAAAACTACATCCGCTATCATGCTCACCATGAATCATGGTAATAGTAACTATATGTATAGTCAGAAATACCAGATATTTTTTATTATTGATTGTGGCCATTACTTTTTTCCTATAATTAAGTTGCAAATATTGGAGTCATTATTTAATTAATGTGAATATACTATTAATACAAACGAAAGAGAATGTCTTCAAGAATATGAATGCAGTTCACACTCATTTTTGAAATATTTCAGATAAACTTGGTTTCTTGTTGACTTGACAGAAATGAAGTCCAAATTCTGATAAAATATTAAAAATATTGAATTTTTTTACACTCTAAATAACATACGTGTAACATAGTTACATGCGTGTAGGTAATGACCATATGATTATAAACCATTTCCACACAATAATAGATTGTGTTGGATTTTTTGTTTTTTTTTGTAGAATGCTATGATTTACATCACAATTTTTCTTATTCTTTGGGGATTTTATGAGTTCAAAAACCTTTAGAAACGACTCCTCATGGCTATGTATAATTAAAAGAATTTTAATTATACAATTAATATACACACACATTTTCGGAAATACTTAAAAGGTTTCAAAATAAATGAAAATTTCTAATAATTCCAAGAATGTTTACAACAACAACAACGACACACACACACAAATAATTGAATATTATTTCAAATATTTGAGTCATTAATTAACATATTCATTATCAAGGGGGGGGGGTCATACCTTTTAAGTTCAATTTGCTCATAAAATGAAGGCTACAACTTTTTCAGATGTCAAAAATATGAATATTTGGGCGTTTCTCCAAGATTTGTGGTTAAGCCTAGTAGGACTGGATAATAATAATAATAATAATGACTTAAACACAATAAGTTGAACGATTGATTGTATTCACGGATGATTTATTTATCATATCTTGTCCACAAATGTAATGTTCAATAAACACATACATAATATCCTATTTGAAATAATAAACCTTCTTCACATTTCCTTATGATTTTATTTGGACTTAATATGTAGCATATGCGCACAGATATGGACCTAATTTGGACATTTAAAATTACTTCTTTTTGTAAAAGAAATAATTAATTACATACATATGTATGTATGTTTCTGACACAAGTGTTACATAATATATTACCATAAGTACAAATTATTTTATTCTGTAACTTCAGGTCCCGATATATTATTTAATATATATTATTTAGAGTAAGTGCTACAATGTTGTAATCACCTTAAACAAAAGTTCATGGAAATAAATATTTCTTTTTCTTTTTAGAAGTTAATGCATTTTAAAGTGCTTTAGACTCAAATGAAGGAAAAAATTATATATATATATATATATATACATATATTACAAACTCTCATGAATTTACACAGGGATATTGATAGACTTGGATTTTTGTTAAAGCTTACAATCAGACGGATGTGGAATTATAAATATTTTCTTTATATGTTTGATTTATTTGTAAAGCAACATACTTCACATTGTATGCGTATGTTAATTAATTTGAATTCAATTGTTATTGATTTTTTTTTAAACGATAACGTTGATTTGAGAGAAAAAAGTAGACCTATTGACCTATTGATCAGTCGATTTTTTTTTTACAATATAATATTTGATACTTTACAACAATTTAGATATGTACAAAATAAATTTCCTAAATTTCGTAAAAAAAAGGATACTTTTGAGGCTTTTTTTTTTACTCATTATCCAAGAATTTAAGGCTTTTTAACTTTTTATATTATTTATTATATCTGTATGTGAAGTTTTTGCTATGGACTCCTAAACCCCTTGACCGATATGGCTGAAATTTTGCATGCTTGATCTTTTAAAATCCCTTAAATCTTCTTGGCTATGGATCTTTCCTTAACTCCTGACCGTTGGGCTAATATGGATACCTCTGGGACTCAAGATGTTCCTCTTAACTTGAGTACTCATCCAGCAAGCTTAGTTAAACGAATGCACATCAGTGTAAGAATGTAAATATGAGTTACACATATTAAATCCTCATCGAGAGTAACTGTAATGAAGCTTTTTGTTTATCTCTTTCTTCCTCTTTTGAATAAATCCTAAGCAATCTTAGTGAATATTACTAACCAACAACGAATTATTTTGTAGATCCTTAGCTCTGCCGGTACGTTAAAAAAAAGAAGGGCGAAATTTGATCTGGTAGCCCTGACAATTTGATGTTTTTTTTAAAGCTGTTATGAAATTTTACTATATCAGCTATTTTCTTACCCTTTTACAGGGAAAGACATTCACGTCGAGCTTTTTTGTTCACTCGCAACCTCAATTGACAAAAGGGAAAGGAAAAATTTGGAAAAACAACTGGTAGCTACCATTCTGTATTTTCCTTGTTGCCAACTTTTCAATATTGGGAAGAGGAGTTATTATTTAGATATACTATTCATTGATAAATTGAACCAATATACAAACCAATCGTTAATACTTGTATATCAAAAATTCAAAACAAGGGCGCGCAATTTAATATAATTTTTATGCATCAAAATCATAAATAATAATAATACCCTTTTTGAGCTCATAACACGTAGAGTCAGCTGCTTTAAATCAAAAGAGTCAATTGATGAAAATCAGCTGAAGGGAGAATACAGTGTGTGTTTTTGTTATTCCCAAAAAGCTCGTCGTGATTGACGACAGTCTTTGAGAGAAAATAAACACAAATTCATGCCTATCAGAAGATAATATTATATCAACGACTCTAGGTTTACTCGACTTGGCATTTTATTGATTCATTATTATTTGTAGATGGTGTTTATGTCTCTATCAAACGTATTAAGTACTGCACATTCTCCCTTCAATTATAATTAATTAAGGGATAATGAGAAAATATTTGGAAAATAAAAAATAACAACGTACAAATTGCCAACCACTTAAAATATCGCACACGAAAAAAATACTTAGAACTTACAGCATCTTGATATGTAAATTATGCAAATAAGAAAAAGTAATACATCGAAGTATTTTAAGTAAACTACAAAAAAAAAAAAAAAATTCCAATAATATCTCCAAAAAATATTCAGGTAACATCTAACATTTGAACCCTCAACATTCTTTTTAATAGATTTACATGCTGATAAATTAGTATACACATCATCACCGTTTAAGCATTCTAAAAATGTCACTTATACACAATATAAGTATATTTTTTTATATTAGCCCACAAAAGGATATCTTTAACAAATCAACAAAATTTTGTTTTGTATGCTGTCAATTTTATACTTCTCAGCTTTATCTTAAAAGTTTTCTGAATGTGAATTGGTTTACCTCGAATGTGCGTCTGTTAAACTGCAAACAATTCCCATTCCTACTATTCATTTATTAAATCGATGATAATTTTATTATTGAATAAAAGTTGGTAAGAATATAATTTTTTTAGCCTGTTTTTCTTTTTTAAAAAGGAAAGATTGACAGATGGGAGGAAAGTTGCTGAGTGTTGAACTATTAAATTGAAAGAAAATCCATCTAAGAATTAGTTTTGTAAAAGGATTTAATTCAAATAAATGCACAAACTTTATTTCCAATGTATTGTGTCTATGATGTGTGCTCCTTTTGTACATAACAAGTTGACCAACTTTTCTCTTTTTTCACAGGACATGTCCTCTCTTACATCCAAATTAGGTATCTATACATAAGAATGTAAAAAATATGCAAAATGCCGCGTGTGAGCTTTTGTGGAGTTGGCTCTTCAAAGAGGTCTTTTTGTTTTCCAAGCTGTTATCATTTTTCCTATGTTACTGAGGGGAGAACATCTACCTGATAGTAAAGATCTCGCATGAAGAAATACATGCATTAAGGTTAAATAAGCAAATAAAATGTAAACAAAAAGGGCTCAAGTCCTCGTATAATTATTATTAGTTAAAAATATATAATTTCCCGACATTAATTTCAGTTAATTTTCTGCCTCTCATCTATGTTATTATTTATTGTTGTATATATAATGGAGAATAGCAGCTTGTAGCTCAGTAAAACGTCATGACAGCTCAAGCTGCTTCCCTCTCAATAATCATCAAATCGTCAGAGTTACCAGGTTGATTTTCTCTTTTTTTTTATTATACACACCCCATTTGCATATTATTTACATTCCTATCTATACATATATACAGGACTGGCCAAAAATCACAAGACAGTAAATCAAAACCATTTTAACTTTTGTTTATTATTGATTACCTTGATTTATTTTTTATCTTTGTTGATTGATTGAATGCTGTGACTTAAAGTCACCTACTCTTTTGTAATAATCTTTTAATAATTATTATTTGTTTTAATTCCAGGTTTTCAATCCATAAGCATGAACAAACTGAATCTGCAACAAAGAATCTTTGTTATTGAAAAATAAATATTTCCAATATGGTAATGCAGAAAGAGTCTTGGAAGAATGGATAAACGAGTATGGTGATGAAATAAATCCTTCTCAAGGAGATATTATTCTTCATCTATGGGATCGATTTCATCAAAATGGAACTGTGGCCGATTTACCACGATGAGGCATACCACGTTGTGTGAGAATTCAAGAAATGGCAAATTATGTGTCCACTGCTATTGAACAAAGCCCACAAAATGATCAAAAATAAACTAAAGGTAAGATGATTTTAACACACAATAAAATGGATTTGATTTACTGACGGGTGACTTTTGGTCAGCCTTCTATATATAAATTCATGACATGTCCTGATTTTTTGCAGGACAAAGAGATGAAAATTGATTTAGAGTAAAGAAAAAACCAAAATCAATTTTACAAAAAAAAAAAAACAGATTCAAAAGAAGAATTATTTAACGTAGTCTTAATTTTGATCGATATTTTCAAAATATTCACACACAAAATATGATTTGAATAACATTTCTTAAAGTAGTAAGCATGAACTTTGAGGACAAGGTACATATATAAGTAGTAAAATATTAGAAGAAATAGCTACCTGAATAATTTATGAGACCGTTGTTTTTTGACATTGAAAGCCAAGTAATATACAAAATGATTGATCACAGAATTCAAAAATATCATTTTCTAAATGTTTTACTATAATAATGACTCTGTGGAATTTTGTCTACTTTTTTATTTTTAAAGTATGTCTCTTATTATAAATAAATGATTTGTGATACAAATCTTGAACAAAGAGTGTCTTTGTATTTAACACAAAGTACCTCTTTGATATTTTGACTTACATATGTACATACTTGTAAATGATATAAGATATTTCATGCATTCTTGTTCTTTACACTAGGTACAAATTGAAATGCACTTTATAGAGATGCACAAAGTGTTTGTCATTATTTACCTATTTGTACTCACATCCAAATAAGTGCATTTTTAAGCCGAAGTGGAACAAGAGTCTCAAGTAAATGTTAAGTCTTTAAAGCTCAAGTTCCAGTCAGTCAATTTCTCATCCTTCAGTATTTGAGCAAGTTGGTCGAATAGCAAGTCGTATGTATGACTCGATTTTAATTTTTTAACGGTATTAATTATATTATACACAAATAATTATCATTGATTATTTGACAGTACTCGGACGGTGTTTCTGTTAATATAAAGCTCTTCTTTTATCATGTTTTATGTCTATCACTAGCCCAAAGTTTACTGTGCTTCTTTTTTTCATTTCTTTTTTTGTCAAATGACGTATCATATACTTTTATTTTATCACTAACAATCTTTTAAAATTAATGTAATGCATTCAAATAAAACAAAATAGAATTTGAAGTCAAATAGATCAGTGGTCCCCAACCTTTTTCTAGCTGCAGACCAATCAACGCTTGACAATTTTACTGCGGACTGGGGGTTGAAATATTAATAATAACAATAAACGTACTCCAACATTATAATGCTATTATAACCTTAGGAAGGTATAACTTTATAAACGCATTGCTTCTCCAACAATATAACATATTATAACATCAAAAACTGTCTCTAATGCTAAATCAATGGGAGCCCTGAGCTTGTTTCTTTACAACGAGATGGTCCCATCTGGGAGTAATGGCAGATAAGGACACCCCCAGTGTGTTGTTTATGTCCAGTTTACTCCTTTGTCTTGTTTTGGTGGCTGTCATTCCAGAAAACCCCACTTCACACAGATAGGATTTTGGAAATGGCAACAGGGTTTTCAGAGCTGTGTTAGCGATATCTGAGTATTCTGCCATGACTTTAATCCAAAACACCGGCAGAGTTATTGTTTCGAACACAGTTTTAAGACTGCCGTCATTTGCAATCACCAGCGGTTGGTCTTCTTCTTGTATGGACATGCTGGACTCAGCTGGTTTGAAGACAAATGAGTCACGTATCCATTCCTTGGCCGTACGTGGGTCCTTTGAGGTTTGTAAATAGAAAACAAAAATAACTAATTAATTATTGTGTGGCCCAGGGGTTGGGGACCACTGATATACATGTATGACTTTTTTCGCTGACATATATTGTTCATGTTTTGAACTACGAGTAACCACTTTCAATTAGGAAAAAACGTGTGGTATTTTAGAATGATGCTTAGATTATATATTTCAGGTACTTCAGGCCAATCCTTTAACTTAAGATGACAATGATGTACGATACATTCCATCTACATATTTCTAGATGCATTGAGGCTTTCGACTGAATAGTCGTCAGTTTAAACTTACTAGCACTTTGCATACACAAATTTATACAAATTTGTAATTTGTATAATTGTATATTCACCAATTGAAGAAAATGAAATGTAATGAGGTCATCACCAGTTATACATGTGTACATGTCCACTATATAGGATACAGATCATTGTCCTAATTTTATAAGTTTTATACCACTCAGTTTCAATCTGTTTGTTTGAACAAATAAGAATAGTGGCATGTCCTAAAGCATTAATGAAATTAATTGATCAATCAGATGTAATTTTGCTCGGATTATAATACAATTAACCTCATTATTATTATATTAAGTACAATATAATTAATTATAGTTTGTCAATTGCATATTCGATCGTAAAATCTACATTAATTCTTTGCAAAAACAAATATCAAAAAAATTAATAATGTTTCCATTTAATCAGCATGAAATGAATCTAACTAACTCATGTAGTCATTCCATGCTCAATCACACAAGTAACTTAGAATCCTTGATATAAATATTATCCTCTGATAGGTATAAAATTTGTGTTTATTTTCTCTCAAAGACCGTCTTTCCCAGTAAAAGGGTTAGAATATAACAGATATTATAAAACGTCATGACTAATGAAACTGTTTATCTCTCAATCATTTATAAAATTGTTTGGGTGACCAGGTTATTTTTTTTAAATATACTGACAGAACTTAGAATTTACTGCTCTAAGGTGGCATTTCCCTCCCTTTCAGAGAAACTGATCCCCCAAAAAATAGTTTGAGGTCCCTTCCTTCCACCCCTAGAATGATTCTCTAAGGATATTACATTTGATTGCTTAAACATATACATTGATATTTTAATCAAATTATGTCTTATTCTGAGAGGAAATTATCCTATTTTGGGAGATTAAATGTGGAATTATCCCCGATTATTTCATAATTGGAATTTCAAAGGAATAATATAATCATAAAATGTAATAAAATATATGTTAGCAATACTTGATCCTTAGGAATACACATTTCAAGACATTAAGTTGTATAGTTCGAATACTGTAAAATATGTAATGTAATATATTTCGTACTGTTCTATTGCTTTTTTGGGATTTTGTATGGCCAAAATTAATACATAGAACGAATTGTGGCTCAAAGACATAACTGCTTGCGATGAATAATAATGAATATTTTTAATCGATAAGTTTAGACATACCTCGAATGTTATTTTTTCTTAATTGTTCAATGTAACAGAAAACCATACTATCTAATGAATCAATATAATTGAGTCAAGTCAACAAGAAATCAATTTTTATTTTTTTTTCAATATTGAAAAGGAGAAAATCCATTTTTAAGTTTTTAACTTCATAAATATAACGGCCAAATATTTCGGAGTCATTTACAGACCTATCAAACACGGTTTTTGCTAAAATGTCATTTTATATCGAGAAAACGAAGGATTGTTGTCTATCCAATAGAGCAATTGGATAAATGTGTCGACTGCATATGGAGCCGAGTTGGTCCATGAAAAAACGTCCATCTTTTTAATAGCCCCAGAGATTCATTTAGTTGCAGTTGGCTAAAACTATTTCATCATCCTGTTTAAGAACTATTAAGAATCAACTACATCCACTATCATGCTCACCATGGATCATAGTAATAGGTACTACATAGTCAGAAATACCAGATGTTTTTTATTCTTGATTGTGACCGGGTATTTTTTTCCTATAATTAGGTTGCAATTATTGGAGTCAATATTTTA
The DNA here is from genome assembly GCA_963680855.1 of Lepeophtheirus nordmannii. Classification (NCBI taxonomy): domain Eukaryota; kingdom Metazoa; phylum Arthropoda; class Copepoda; order Siphonostomatoida; family Caligidae; genus Lepeophtheirus; species Lepeophtheirus nordmannii. The sequence continues at coordinate 1,243,206 of OY804519.1, forward strand.
TTAATCAAAATATACTATTAATAAAAAACAAAAGAGAATGTCTTCAAGAATATGAGTGCAGTTCACACTCATTTTTAAAATATTTCAAATAAACTTGGTTTCTTGTTGACTTGACATATTATGTCCAATGTAGAAGTATGTATGTATATAAAACAAATATATATGTACATATATATATGAGACTAATTCAATTTCGATACGCATATGATCATGTAAATAAATTGGGATCAATAAAGACCAAATAAATAACATTACTTTAAAGTTAATCTACTTTAGATCAAGTAATGACTAAGAATGAGAATGATGATAAATACCTGGCTATATGGCTGTATATTACAGTATACCTTTTTTTTTATAGGTACTCCCTATTAAAAATGTAAAAGATTGTGAAAATAAATGTAGGAGATGCCATTTTATTTGCCGTATTATGTTGCTATTTTATTGCTTTTGGTACAATAAACAGTAGTTTATGGTTTGGATATGCAAATCCTTTTTTAAAATTTGTTTCTTCTTTGTACTTCTTATTTGTGTAAGGAAGGAACTTTTGATTTTGTATGCGGATAAATGAACGTGTACAATTACACGGGCAACATAGTTTAAATCCCTAGACTCTTGATTTTCCTCCATTATCCATATACTTTAAAGTTATGTAAATATCTTTAGCGAAATTATCAACATAATAATAATAATCTGTATCTTACTTTAAAGGTTCCAATTTCACTGGTAAGTCTTTGATTTCTAGCGAACTTTTGCTCAAAATTGAATGAAAATTTACACATTTATATGGTCAATTACTTCTTGGTTAAGGATTCTTATCGGGCGTTTGATATCTCGATTTGAAAACTGTGAGTCTCAGCTCTTTTATGCATTCCTTAATATTCTATTTTATGTAACATTCAAGGAGTTATTTAAGTACAAAGGATTTGGCCGACTTTTGGGCCTACTCCCATCCTCTACGCCCCTAGAATCCCCCTTATGTTAAAACAAAGGCTGGAAATGAAATTTGCATTGAAATCAATGGCGAATTATTACTTTTTAATGCACAAAATGAGGTTTCTTCTAAGGGTTAAATTGAAGTTGAAGTTGGAAAAGTGGCCCAAAAAAGCTCAAAAAGTAGAGTCCAATTTCTCAAAAAATGTCGGACTCTTGAAAAAAAAAAAAAAGATTACAGATTAGAAATTAGCGTGCAAAACTGAATAACTTTTATTTTACGTATACCCCTTAGGTAAAGTTCAAATTTGTAGACCTGTGTTATTTTCGAAATCGTGATCCATAGGCATTATTCATTGTTAGATTTAAAGACGATTAAGATATTATATATATATTTCTTGGTGGATTGAAAAGCTTTTGAATGATGAAATAATATTTCAATAACTACTCATTTGTTATTTTTTTTTTCGAGGAACAAACCCAGAAAAACAATCATTTTGAATGTGTACCATGGAGTCGAATTGGAAATAATAGTTACCGTTATTATATGTATGGGAAGATGTCCAAACACACTTAAATTATTCATTCATAATAACTGGTATGGATATATATTATATATTTATATGTGTGTAATATATCACTTTATACGCCTCAATGTAATGTCTGGGGTTTTAGAACGTGATAGTTTTGTAAAGTCAGAGAGCAAAAATCAAGAACAAAAGTGACGAAATGAGAACCAACTGATCCATTTTGTCCAAATATAGTAGAATGTGTGACAATTTTTTTTTTTTTGCAGCTAGTGGTGATGACTCATCACTGATGAGGATCCCATGAACTATTTCATAACTAACTCTACAACCTCCATGAATTTATCTATACCTTTTCAAGTTCAATATGGGAATAAAAAATAAAAAAACAATATTCAAGAAAATTTATCATAATGATAAATTTTATAATTAAAGAAAATAAAAAAATTGGATTCAGTATAGGACTGTAAGACCCAAGTCTTCAAATATTGTGAATTGAAAGCTCTTCTTCATTCAAAACATATGCAAACAATTTAAAATATGAGTCCATTTGTATCATATCTTTCCTCTCTTAATAATTGGATACAAAAAACCTTTTTTTTTTTACCTAAATTCATTTGCCAAAAATTGAAAAATTGAAAATTGGATTTAGGCCATTACAAAAGAAAAACCATATTTTCATCTCTACCTTTTCAAGTTCAATATGCAAATAAATAATAATAAAATAATATTCAGGAAATTGAACATAATAATACATTTTATAATTAAAGAAAATAAAAAAATAAATAAAGATGCAAAATTAAATATATGTAGTTATTAAAAAGTCATATTTCATTTCATTTATTAGAATCTCATGTACACACAATTTATGATATCTATATACAAAACGATTCTGGATGCTAGCAATACAAGCACTACAAATCATTGAGATAATTTCATTTAGTCCTTTTTTAATTAATTGTTTCAGAGCTCTCTAAATCTTTGCTCCAAAATGCTGCAAACACTTCCTTTAGAAATTAAAATATTCTTCATTTTTCTAGCTAATTCTCTTATCACAAAGGCATTCAAAATTGACTAAAATATATGCTCAGTTGAATCGAGCATAAGGACTGTAAGGCCCAAGTTTTAAAATTTTGTAAATCTCTTTTATAATGAAATTGCTTATTCCCATATTGAACTTGAAAAGGTATAGTTACTTCAAAACAATGTAAATTCTGCGAAGGGAAGGCAAATATAAAAGCTAAATAATAATTCTTCAAAAGCGCTATCTGGTGACGAAAAAAAGTTGTAGCCAAGGAAGGATCTCCAAGCTTTTGTAACTTTGTTTTATTAGCTTTGGTTGGGGTAAAAATTGTTGACCTACTCAATTTTTTCTGTTTCTTTTTTATGGAAATTTTGAGTGTATATTCAATGAAGATCCCTTTTTCTTTCAAGTAAAGAAAAATATTTGCAATGACATTTTGACTGTGTATGTATATTCAATAATTCAATCTGATAGATATTATTAAATTGTATATACTAAGTTATGCTTTATTTATGATGATATATCTTCTATAAGGTTTTGTATATTTGTCCTCATATCAAAGCACCCATGGAAATAGATGAATGGAACACTAGTGCAATGCACATATATGCATCAAAAGCAAATATATAAATGCAAAAGCTGTTAAATATTAACAGCACTAAAAAGTCCATAAAATTATTTGACTAGCGTAATACATACGTAGAACAGACAGTTTGTTTCAAATGTGTAACTTTTTTGTCGAACCATTTTGACGTGTTTTTTTTTTGTATCTTTGTAAATGAAATTAGTTGAATGGGTTAGTCGATTTGTGGTTCAAAATAATCATTAAATGTGTTTTTTGATTTATTAACTATTTTCTTTTAGGTTTTCATTTTATTTAAAAAAAAGTATTCTTAAAAAAGTTTATCTTTTTATCCATTTCGTTAACTTTGAGATAGTCTTGAATATAGTGGATGAAGTGTTTCTATATAAATTAGGAAGGATAAAGTTACGATCTTTTTCCTCTTGATAATGGATAAATGACCATGGAAGGTGAGTTTCGAATTGCTAGTTAATCATACTGTCCTATCAAGACAAACCAGACATTTTGATAATTTTGAGATATGACAGTATATTTATGTGCTTTTGCTATAGTCACAAAAAAAAAAAATAATAATATTTATCTCTTGTCTTGGGATAAAATGTTTTACTTCTAAGGTTATATTAATTATATAATGTAAAAAAATAAAGCACTCTTTTCAAAAGTATGTGTAACTTCTTAATTTCTCAAAAATTGTTCTTAGAGTCCTTTTGCCATTATTGGCAGTATACCCATCAAAAGTTTAAATAAACAGTCTGAATTAATTCAACTTGAATCATAGAGAGTAAAGTATGATTCTTTCAGACAAACAGTCTCAAGGATCAATAGAACTTTATATATATTTTTATAGGTTGGACTGAACTGAATCGAAAATTGTGGGAGCGATAGGGTACAACTGATAACCATAGTTTTATGTTATATATACAAATATCTAAAGATGTGTTTTAGAAAGACTCATGGTAGACTTATAGTGATGGGTCTGAGTCAGACCTTATATGATATATGGTAAATTCATGAAAATTTGCTCTAATTTTGTATCTCGCCTTATTTGAAGGGCGCCTTATACGCCAAAGTATACAGTACTTTAGAATATCCCGATTTCGAAAACTTTCAAAAGCCCATTTCTCAAAACTATACGATTACACCTGCATATTTGCTCCATTAATGCGATTTCTAAATAAACAGATCCATTAAATAATAACAACAATATTCGTAAATTTGAATTATGCATATTTTACGAAATGACAGTTAAATTTTAGCAGATGTAGTAGCTCTGTTCCTTATGTAATTTCAACGTTGAATAACAATCAATGTTAGATAATAAATTAGCATAAGATCATAAATGTATGTATGTAATATCTCTATATGGATTCATAGACTTCGTACATATATCGAATGACGTCATGAATCCTTAAAAATACATTCAAATCTCAGGGTGTCCCAAAAAAAAAATGTATATATACAGATTTAAAATATTTGTGAATTTGCTGTTTAATTAAATTTTTTTTCACTGCTTATTCTCAAAGTGAGACCCATTTTGATCCAGATTTTGATCTCACAACGCCAAGCAATAGAATCGCACACTTTATAAAACAATTCCCTTGGTATTTGGGCAGATTCATTCTAAATGGATTCTCTCAATTCAGCAGACTTTTGCAGGTTTTGTAGTGTAGACTTAGTCTTTTAAGTATCTCCATAAGATATAATCAAGTGGTATGAGGTCAAGCGAATAAGGAGAATATTCAACAGAGCCTCTTATTACAATCCAGCTGTTTAACAAGACCTCATCAAGGAAGGACCTAACATCACCACGATAATGTGGCGTGTCCAATCTGTCTGAAAATATAAATCCTTAATGTTTTCTCTAATTTTTTGGCATAACAGATTGTTGTAGCAAGTTCAAAGTACCGGTTATAGTAACTAGAGTTAAAAATGAAAGAAAGGGTCCAATTGATCCTCTTGATGATAAACCATACCACACTGTGTAAATTCCTGGTAAATTGGCATGACGTTTGATAGTAACACGTGGATTCTCAGGTCTCTAAAAGGTACAATTATGGTGGTTAATGAGTCCATTTAATTTGAATGTGACCTCATCAATCCATGCAATCTTTGTTGAAAGTCTGCATTTGCCTCAAATTGTTCTAAATACCACTCGTATTTCTGTATTATTATTTGGTCTGAATCATCGACATTAAGAGCATGGAATACACTTGGAAATGAACTTATCCAATTGCAAAGTTGCAGAGAATGTGATGAACAAATGATTTTGAAACTTAATTAAACACCATGTGCTTACAAATATCTGTAATCTATGAGTATATATTTTTTGGGGGGACAGTTTGTATGTACCTTAAAGGTGAAGAATAATTGCTATAGTTTATGACATTGTGTTTATGCATGAAGAGTAAAGTTTCCAAGGAAGTTTCCTTATCAAAAAAACAAACAAACAAAACAAAAAACAAGTAGATTTGATAACTTAAATTTTTTCTCAAAAACCACGAGATAAGATTTTTAAAACCTTTGAACTTAACTAATAAAAAAAATAACTTTGCAATATCATACAAATGATTGTAGTGTAATTAAAAAATGTATATATATTTTAACTCTTTCCTACAAAATTTGAGTTACATAAACTCTTGCCATGAATATTCAATTTGTTTGCTTTATATTATTTATTCATCAAGTGGAGTCAAGAGATTTGCTGGGCTTAATAGTCGAGCTATTTTAGATACAAGAATGAATTATAAAGTATGTTAATGTACAAATACAAAAAATGAGTTATACAATATCCACTTTTGAAATTCTAAACAAAATCTTCTCCATTAGTTATAAAAAAGAGCTTTTAAAGATTGTATTATGTTCATGCTTAAATATCATGTTTCCCTTTGTAAACAAAAATCTATTCAGACAAGGCTATGTCTTCATTTGATGAAGAGAGAAAAAATCGTTTGTATAATATTAAAATACAAATGAGGCTAAATGTATTGATAATAAAATCTATATACTAAATATTTGAAATACCCACTGATATTTGTAGTTCAGCTGATTTGGTTACTTTTACTGTCGTATAATATTTGAGAGGATTGGGTTTTGTAACAAGACTACTGTAACTTAAAGCCATTTTATTTATCTTTTTGAAGACATTTTTCTATTAATCTTAACAGATATTTTGGTGAGACATTCACAACATGCCCCTCAAAATCAATAGAGTACAATATATTTCGCAACAATACTTCTTCTCTGACTGCCTTACAAAAAATCAGTACCTAATGAATATGGAGGAAAATGCAGACTTTCACATAACGTAATATTCATGATACAATTTTTATGATCTTCAAACTTTAATAATAATTTTCCATTCTAAAAATACGGAATTTGTGTGACTCCTAAGTTTGTTTGCTTATAGCGAGAGTTACATATATTGAATGTCACGTTTAGTGACTTAAGCTAGATGCGTATCTCAGAATCAAAAATATTCCATTCAAGGGTTGAAGTTCAATGTATATATCCCTCAAAACTAGATCCATAGGATGTTTAGATATTTAAAATCTTTGTTCTTCAAATGATTAAAAATTGAATGACTCTCAATGAAAAAAATATTGACTTGACCTCTATGTGAGTAATATGAACATACATTGACTAAAATGATTCCAAAATTCACATGGCAGTCCAACTTGACGATTTCCATTAGAACCCATACTATTTTTAAACTATCCGTGAGTACCTTGAGCAATCTCCACTGTTGTGTAATTAATTTATTTATATCATTTTTTGAAATACGTGGGGTGTCTATTTATCAAGTTACATATTCTCCGAATTGCATTTATTTTCATTCTCTTTAAAAAGATGGAACAAAGTCCAAAATGAGGTGTCAAACCGAGACAATTACCTCATTATTATTAACCGTTGAAACATTCCTCAAAGTATTCAATAACTTGCCTTGATATTATTTGAGTTCAATTGATCTACGTTAAGAAAACTCGGCTTTATTCAATTAACCATAAAATGTACTATTTTTTTTTTTGTTAGCTGTTGATCAGCTGTTGCTCTACCATCTTGGGGACATAAACAATCAAGTTTTATAAGAAAAAAATTTTACTACTTAAAAATCAAGAAAAATAGTGAATTAATATATGAGTTTGGAAGTCAAAATGGGAGTTTAAAATTAAGACCCTTCTTTCAAAAATTTATCACTTATTATTTTTTTCATTTTTGAAGACATTAAATGAACTTTATTATTATTATAAATTTAGAAATTGCAATTCTCATTTGAAAATTGCTAAATAGCCTGTCATTTTAGGTAGATATTTTCAACTTTTTCCCATTGGATAATAGTAGCTGGCAATTACAAATGTACTTACTTACTTTTAATTTAGTGCATTCTAAGACTTATACTGCTATGGATACAAGTTAATACATATTTAGCAACCTTTCTATTTAATAGTATTTATAGCTAAACGAGAAATAATTTGAGTTTAACAAATCCACATTTTCAACAGAAGAGTAACATAGTTTGTTTTTCAGATCCAGGGAGTGAAGTTACCTATTTTGATATAGGTACTATAAAATATTTACATATATAATATGAAGCTTGGACTTTAAACTCTAACCCTCTAAATTTATACAGAACTTTAGTCTTTAAAAATAAATAATAGGAATGTAATAGAAGGATTTAGACGAGGATTTTTTTTTCTAAGTTGTGGTTTCAAAACGTATTCATTTCCATCTACGTCAAACAAATTAAAAGGCACTTGGACATTCACTCCTTTGATATAACACATTGCTCAATGACTTTTATGTCTTGTTAGAAAAAATATACAAAAATTCGTTTGGATTTTTGAAGAAGTGTGTCTGTGAATCTATCATCTTTTTGCTATAGAGTCTCAAACCGCTCGACTTATATAGCTGAATTTGGCATGCTTGATGTTTTAAATCCCCAAAAGGTTCCCGGTTATAATTACTTTCCGAAACTCTTGACCGTTGGGATAATATAGCAGCTACCTGTGAAACCTGGAATGTTCCACATGAGATATAGTTAGATAAATGCACATAGGTGTATATATATTATGAGAGTTATTCAGCTGATAATTTCATCAAGAGTAAAATATGTAATGTAGTTTTTTTTTTAATTTGTATCTTTCCTTCTTTTGAATAAATCCCAGACATCGACAGGCAGCCCTGCTATGGTGTATTTAATAAAGTAAGGATCAACGTATGTTCAAATTATTTGACTCATTGTAACTCTGAATGCCTTTTATGCATATAGCCTTGATCCATAATTAAATCCAGGAGGAATGTATCCACCCTCTCCCCCATATGCCCCTGGGGAGGAAACTATACTAATTAACAAGAGACAACAAGTACATGGGAGTTGTTTATTTATATAGGGATATATACACTTGCAACAACAGTAGTACAATCAATTACAATGTTATTCTAGAATGATTATAATTACAAACCTAATCAATTAAAAACGTTTTATTATTATCAAATAATAACAATATCATTGCGATAAAACAGATGTCAATGTACTTGCGCGTATTGATTCATTTGATTGATTCGAGTGGCATATCTATTTCCAGAAACAATGATACTTCTTCGCCCACATAATTAAAGTAGTTATGTATAATATTTATTCAGCACACAGCTATGTATAATATATCTACAAACTTAAGTACGTATATATATTATGTAATTGTCAAATACATGCATGACGCTTGTGTGCTTGTTGCAGTGAGCTTCAATTGACGAGTGAACTACGAGCTCATAATGACTGAATGTAAGGGTCGCTCTTGATATTTCATTATTACATATGTATTTCATGCATAATGAAGAAAGCCTTGAATTAAAAAGTGCATTGTGATTGTTGATGTACATTTTTCAAGGTCGGAGACACAAACAAATAGAAGAAAATTATTATATTATTGTTTATTGCTCATTACATGTTCGTTTACATAGTCTCTAGGTAATTGTTTCAAAAAAAGTGTCTATTAAGAGCAAATTAATTATTAATTATTATTAATTAAATGAATGATCCATCCCAACACGAGTGGCTAAAGATTATTATCAATATTAAAAGATAGATTATTATCATTAATACATATTATGTTATACAAAGTATCTATTTATTTCCATTTGAGAAGTTTGAGCTTGTAATATCGTACTGTTAAATACATATTTATGTAGCGTGATGATATATTTATTATATTAGATTTTAACAATAGTACTTTCTCTCTCTCTCTCTGCCACAACTCTTTCATTAAAGTGTACTAAAATCAAGTCTATACATTGATAAGATTTTTTATCAATTTTTTCCTTGTGAGAAAATTTCTATGAAATATTATTTAGCAAATCACTCTTTCTTGTATATGTATATAGTTTTGTACTAAATGCATGCATATCTCCGCAGTATTTTTATGAATGAATGCAAAATATAACTATATTTATACTAGATGATTCCATGCATAATGAATTGTATGTTTAACAAAAAAATAAAATCCTTTCATGCACTAAATTTTAGTTTTGCTGCTGAGAGTAGTGTTGGATGGGTCCTAGGACTCTGATCCTAATCAATATTTCCTCTATCCGCAACAACGAGCTTTTTTGAGATAAACAAGAACACACTGTAATCTTACTTCAGCTGTTTTTCATCAGTTGACTCTTTTGATTTAAAGCAGCTGATCCTACGTATTAAGAGCTCAAAAAGGGTATTATCATTATTTATGATTTTGATGTATAAAAAATATATTAAATCAAGGATTGCGCGCCCTTTTTTTGAATTTTGAATATATTATGAGTAGTAACGATTGGTTTGTGATTGGTAAAATTTATAAATATATAGCATATCTAAATAATAAATTCTGCCAAATATTAACAATTTGGCAACAAGGAAAATACAGAAGGATAGTAGCTACCAGTTGTTTTTCCAAATTTTCCCTTTCCTTTTGTGAGTCGAGGTTGCGAGTGGACAAAAAAGCTCGACGTGACCCCCTCACAGTCTTTTTTTTTTTATAATCGGTTCAATCTTTTTCACATATAGTCCTAGGACCGATTAGTCAGTCCTGAAGAATATAATCAAAACAAAGACTACTCAAATTTCAACAGCTGAAACTACGTAATACTGTAAGACGGACCAAGACCGGTCCTAGGACCAATAAAATTAATACAGATAGGATTGAAATGTCTGTATAGTCTTTGTAGACCTATACAACACTAGCTGCCAGTTAAATGTATCACTCTTATTATATTTATGTGATATTTGATACCAAGAGATCATGTCAAATAATTATAGTTAAGTTTTGGGGCAAAATCTTATTCTCATTTTATCTAATTTAAGCATTAAATAAATGTGTGGGATCGTAAAAGGAGATCTTTATATATATATATATGTAAAAGGCTTAATATCAGTAGATAATTATTATTGTTATCTATTAGACATATCAAAGTATTAATATTCATTACATAGCAAGATATTGTTCGAATTATAAGGAATTAACGTCATAGAACTAATATGAGACAAGATAGTTCGTAATTTCTTATGTTACATAAGTTAAGTATTAGAAATTATAGTGTGAAGAAGATCTTCCTCAATCAATTCATTACTCATTATTGTATCCGTCCTTTAACTTTTTCGAAAAATAGAGAAAGAAAAAACAGTCCAAAATCAACTGATAGTTAGGAATGTAAATAATATACAAATGGGGTGTGTAAAATAAAAAGAAAGAGAAAATCAATCTGGTAACTCTGACAATTTGATGAATGTTGAGAGGGAAGCAACTTGAGCTGTCGTGACGTTTTACTGCTATTCACTTTTACATTATATACAAATGAAGACATCAATAATAAATAATAACATTATGTATACCATAGAAGAGAGGCAGAAAATTAACTGAAATTAATGTCAGGAAATTATATATTTTTAACTAATAATTATTAATTATACGAGGACTTGAGCCCTTTTTGTTTACATTTTATTTGCTTTATTAACCTTAATGCATGTATTCCTTCATGCGAGATCTGTACTATCAGGTAGATGTTCTCCCTCCCCTCAGTAATAAAGGAAAAATTGATAACAGTTTTGGAAAACAAAAAGTACTATTGTTCGAAGAGCCAACTCCACAAAATCGTGCACGCAGCATTTTGCATATTATTTACATTCCTATCAATTACGCCGTTCTCTCCAACTTTGACAAATACATATTTATTACTTGATGGTGTAGGAATATTCTATATTAAGGCAGTTTAATTTATTTCGGGTAACCAACCCTCAGATAAGAGGTGAGAGTAGACAAATCAACCCAATCACAAAAAATTACATGATTTTTGATGTTTTGGAAATACCATTCTGATAATATATGCTGTACAGATAACGTCAATGGTTATGTTGTCTCTTTGTATACTGGAAATATATGTTTATCCAATAATAACTATAGTAATTTAATAATAATTATTTTTTGTTATACAAATTCTTTAATTAATTATTTGATTAATATCGGATAATATTCCTATAATTATATACACATATGTATACCTCTTTGAACTATTATTAGTTTAGTTTCCTAACATTTCCTAACAAACACACTATATAGGATTATTATGTATGACTTGAAAATTTCAGTCGTATGAACATGGTCGCAAAAGATCGTAGTTTTGTGTTTAATAAATTCAAATGTTGAAAGTTTTCAATAGATATATGTATACTATAAAGTTGATCAGAATTATGTTCCCTAAGGTACTATAAAGTACTTAATTAGTTCCGAATTTTAACGTCAGGTCCAAGATATCATAAAGACACATTAACAAATACTTAACGGAGTTCCTAGCTATACTAAGTGAATATCTAGTGCCCCTACAGTGCTCCATTTTTTTCATATTATGTTTCCTTATTTTCTTTTATTTTTTTTCTCTGGGGCCCAAGAAGCTCAACTGATCTGCCTTCCAAGATTTCAGGCCTTAAAGGTTAAAATAAATGACTCTCTAATTCCAATATGACATCCTTGAAAGAATGTTCAAAGAAAGAGAAATCCCTACAGCACAGTTTAATAAGAGAAAGGGCCCTCGATAAAAGATCCTCCATTTGTCATTAATAATAATAATAATTTATGTTTTATTCAGAATTGGAAATTATTTGCGTCTCCTTATATACTCATAGTTAATACCAGATCATTAAAAACGTATTCTATCGCACCATTTGATATTATTGGAGAAACAATAATCTCCAAAATAAGTAACATTTGGTGTCACAAGAGAGATATACATACATTAATATTGGATCATTATTTTTTACAGAATACTCCTTCGTGCTTTGCTTGTAGATAACTATGAACATTGAACATAATATACAGTATAATTAATAAAACTAATTCATTTGTAAATATTCATACGTAATATATGTGTCAAGTCAACAAGACACCAAGTTTATCTATCAAATATTTCAAAAATGAGTGTGAACTGCACTCATATTTTTGAAGACATTTTCTTTCGTTTGTATTAATAGTATATTTGAATTAATTTAATAATGACTCCAATAATTGCAACTGTATTATAGAAAAAAAATACCGGCCACAATTTGGTATTTATGACTATGTAGTTGCTATTACTATGATTCAGAGTGAGCATTAAGTGGATGCAGTTGATTCTTAATAGTTCTTAAACAGATGATGAAATAGTTTTACCCAACTGCAACTAAATGAATCTTTGGGGCTATTAAAAAGATGGACGTTCTTTCAGGGGCCAACTCGGCTCCTTGTGCAGTCGGTACATATATCCGATTGCTCTATTGGATAGACAACAATCCTTGATTATTTCTCGATATAAAGTGATATTTTAGCAAAAACCGTGCGCAATAGGTCTGTAAATGACTCCTAAATATTTGGCCGTTATATTTATAAAGTTAAAACACTGTAAAGTGTATTTTCTCCTTTTCAATATTTGAAGACATACTTGATTTCTTGTTGACTTGACATATATATATATAGTTAAGGGATGTCAAGCTTGACTAATATCAGTTACTCCATCCATGGATGATAAAACTTAAATAAACAAAATAAGAAAGCCCTTTATTCGTACATTACTTATTCATTCAGTTGATTGTGAAATTGTCTGTGAGGCCCATTTAGATTTGGAATTTAATAAATAGAACATGAGGAAAATATATGCATATTATACATATCTATAAATACATTTAAAAATATGCATATTTGAGTAGGATCCTGGAGTTTTAAGACGGCAAACAATCCTTGACTTTGAAATAAGCAACCATTTATTTTACAATCGTTCATTGGAAGCTATGTGCAACTTATAAAGAATCAAGTATAGCTACATATTATTTCGTCTTTTGTCACTCTCAATTTACAAATATCTTAGATATGTATGCGTGTATGCTCCCAGGCATTCTTTGAAGCTATATAACATTCTAAAGTTATTTATTTAACATCCTAAAATGTAGGATTTATTAATGGTCAATGCAGTTATGCTATTTTTGTATTGTGTATGTACTATAGTCCATGCAATTGCTCATACAAATTTCATTAACTGCGTCATTAAACGATTTTTTCATTATTCTTTATTAGATGTGCGCGTAAGTATGTAGAAGCTTATATTCTGCATGAACATACGTATTTATGTTGAAAAGTAGGAGGCATGTTTTGTGAGTGATTACTTTAATTTATTGATTAAAGACATAGTTAAGAGCTAGGGTAATGGGCCTGAATTGAAACAATAACATAGCTTATAGCAACATGATTCATAGATACCTTTCTAGAAATCATATGTATATTTATGTCTACAACCGGATGACTATGTAGGGATTTGAGTTTTAAGAAGTGTAAAGAGAAGGCTAGGAATAGACATATGGTACTATTGATTGAAAACCTTTTTTTTAAAAATCAGCTGTCCAGGGTGTTATCCCACTAAGATAAAAAATTATAGTTTCTTTTCAACTGTATATTTTTTTACTTCCCTAATCCACGACGCAGTTTTTTCATCAGTTGACTCTTTTGATTTAAAGCAGCTGACTCCTCGTGTTTTTTATTCAAAAAGGGTATTGTTATTAATTATAATTTTTATGTACATATCTAAAACATATTAAATCTTCGATTGCGCGCCCTTGAATTTTTGAATATAATACAAGTTGATTTGTAGATTGGTAGAATTTATGAATGAATAGTATATCTAAATAATGCCTCTAACCAATATTAAAAAGTTGGCAAGAAGGAAAATACAGAAGGGTAGCTCAGAAATGTTTTCCAAAAAAATTTCTTTTCTTTTTTGAGAGTCGAAGTTGCGGGTGGGCAAAAAAGCTGGTCGTGATCTCTTCCCCATTTCAGTGTTCTGAACGTTGATCAGTTGAAATTGAATTAGCTCTTTTTAATTTGTAAACATTTATTTACCATTAAATGAAGAATAATCTATTATTTAAGAGGAATTGGATAAAAAAAAAACCTATTTTGGGTCTTTTTATTTTTATAACGTTGTCGGGATATGATTTTTGAGGGATAAAAATACATTACTGCTCTAAGGAGGATAATCATCTACATTTAAGATAGCATCAGTGTAGAAAAAATATAATTTAAGCTTTGAATGTTATAAATGCATGATAAACTTTGTGGAACTCAGAAAGAAACTTCCATATTTATCCATTCTTCATTTAAAAAAAAAATACTTTCATCCAAACGAAATAAGAAGGAATTCAAATCGATTCATAAAAAAACAAAATTACTAACCGTTTTTCCATTTCTAATCAGTAAAATGTAATTTTTCACCACAAAAGTCGCATTTCAAATAATAACATGACGTATATTCGTACGAATTAACAATATGGATATCAAAATAGGAACAATTCGTGTTCTTTTAAGAATGGAAATGCGTTGTCAGATACGAAGATTAGACATATTTAAACAATTTTATGTGGAGTTTATTTGGTTAATATTTTAATCTTTAGTCTAAGTATACATATAATTAAATAGGCGGATTTTTTTATTATAAAGATGTGGCCTCCAAACATTGTCATGCCTCTCCTCTTGTTAATGTCTTACGAACGACATTAAAATATTCTAGGTACTACCAGAACCCCCATGTAAATATTCCTCAAATCCACCAAACTGCAAAGTTAGAACCTTCTAGTTCATAAAATATTAGAAGCCCCAAATAAACGACTAAATTGCATACGAGTAATTTTATTCCTTGTTTAACTCATAATTATGTGATTACCTCTATTAAAAAATAATCATATTATTCAATTTGCATGCCTATAAATTTATATATTTTTTTTATTTGACATCATGGAAGGATTTTGTGATCCATTCTTTGAGATGTAATGATCTGTTAAACTAAATGAATTCCTTAAATAAAAGTCAATGATCTTTATGAAACTCAATTTATCTTTTTCCCTTCCTCAAACACAATAATAATTAATTAGGAATGTAAATAATATACAAATGGAGTGTGTAAAATAAAAAGAAAGAGACAATCAACCTGGTTGTAACTCTGACAATTTAATGAATGTTGGGAGGGAAGCAGCTTCAGCTGTCATGACGTTTTACTGAACTACAAGCTGCTATTCTCCTTTATATATATATACAAATGAAGACATCAATAATAAATAATAACATTATGTATACCATAGAAGAGAGGCAGAAAATTAACTGAAATTAATGTCAGGAAATTATATATTTTTAACTAATAATTATTAATTATACGAGGACTTGAGCCCTTTTTGTTTACATTTTATTTGCTTTATTAACCTTAATGCATGTATTCCTTCATGCGAGATCTGTACTATCAGGTAGATGTTCTCCCTCCCCTCAGTAATAAAGGAAAAATTGATAACAGTTTTGGAAAACAAAAAGTACTATTGTTCGAAGAGCCAACTCCACAAAATCGTGCACGCAGCATTTTGCATATTATTTACATTCCTAATAATAATTATTAATAATATTATTATTTATTTATTGACAAAAGAACCGATCCGAATATTTGAGTGCGTAGAAACTGTGTACGATTTGTAGGTACTATTAAGCAAACAGTTCTTTATCAAAATATGTACATATATATATATACATTGATGACTCTGTAAGCGGGGAGATGTAAAGTGTGAAACAGACTTTCTATGTAGAGTGTTGTTAATTTTAGCTAAACTCAGGGAGCAACTTTCTCATTGTCAATACAGTTCAATAACTTTGATGTATGTATGTGTGTATGTTATGTTAATTTCTACATAATAATATTCATTGTACATACAACAGAGGAGTTATGAACAGGGATGATATCATTGAAGCAGATGATAATCCTCTCAATATTGATGCCCTTTGAGAGCTGAATACAATTATGTACATATAATGAGATTATTTTTTATTACTTTTCATATTCTTTTTGACTAATTGATGTGGTACATAGAGTGTGTCATTAACGATCCAACTAATGGAAAATAATAAATGCAAGTAATGATATATTTAATGAATTTACCAACCAATGAATGGACTACTCACATTTGCAAAGAGCAGTTTAAACACATTTTTAAAATATCTAAAATATTTAAAATACAAAGTTTAGAAAATATTTTTACATTGCTCTTTCTCCCCAATTGTTAGGCTTAGAGAACTTTGTTATTAAAAGTTTCTGTGAATTGTAACTTAGTAAACAATAAATATTACTGACACTTTTTTCTTACTCGTTGCCGTGGGCAAGGAGAAGAAAATCCGTGAGCGTATATCGGACCTCCGCGACGCCAATGTTAATAAAAGGGAGATTGCTACCATCGTCGATACGTCCCTGGCTACGGTGTACAAAGTTACCAGGGCTTGGGATAAAGGTACAAACAGGGCCTGTGGCAGTGGTGACCACAACTGGAAGAGGAATAGAGACTTTTTAGCAGCCCTCAAGAACAAGATGAAGAAGGACCCCATCATCTCAATCAGTCTACTTTCCAAGGACATGAACGTGAGACTAAGAACCATGCACAAGGCTGTTAACCAAGATCTGGGCCTTAAGTCGTACGCAAAAGTTCCTATGCATCTCCTCACGACAAAATTAAAGTAAAGAAGGCTCGAAAGGTGTCACAAAATCGGAGCCATTCTGCGTAGAAGATTGAACACAGTAAAGATCTTCTACGACAAGAAAGTCTTCACCTTGGACCAGGGTTACTTCCTAGCCCAGTCAATAGAGGTGGTCAAGGGCATACACAGGAAAAAGCATCCTGGGCAGGCGATGCTCCTGGGGGTCGTGGCCTCCGACGATAAGGTCATGTCCCCATATTTCTTCGGAGAAAATTAACAACATCTACACCGAGGTTCTGAGGTACACTGTGCTTCCGTGGCTAAAAGCCAACTATCCCACTGGCAACTACACGTGAACTCAAGACGGAGCTCCTGCCCATACCAGTCAGAAGGCTCAAGATTTCAGATTTTCTAAATTTTGGGTAAAAACCCTGTACATAGGCCGTACATGCATTATTTGCAATCTGCATGGAAACTAAAAAATTAATAATCTCTATACAAAAAATTTTCACAATTTCCAAATATTGATATTTGCATAACATGAATTTCCATGTTATTTTATATTCAAAGCATCACTATAACACATTTAAGTCTATTTTTGAGTCCATCACATTAAAAAAAACACACACTAAATATGTATACTGAACGCCATTACATTAAGATGTCATTAATATATATATTTTGCTATAAAACTCTCTGATAAATCTATTGTAACGTTAGTATAACATGCATGCATGAGTATTAAATATGATTCTTTATAATGGGTGTTTTTTTTTAATAGAAAACTGCACTTAAAAATAAGGCAATATACTTATGACAATAACGTCTTTAATTTATCATGAAAGTAAGAGTCTATTTTGATATTCATTATTTCGTTTCTGCTCTTATGTATGTATTTTGAGATTGTCCAAGACTTTGTATTATTCATAGAGGCTAGCTCACTTCACATAATTTTATGTGTTAATTTATGAGCCCCTGCATAGTTGACATAATCCTCAAATTGGACCATGGAAAAGTAGAAAGGCATTGAACATGTACAACATTTATAAACCTCACAAATAATAATGATTTTGATCAAGGTCTTTGAAAAACCGACTCTTGGACATAAAATAAAGTACAATACATGCAGTGCTATAAATTGCTTGTTTTTTTTTGTTGTTGTGGTTATTTTTGCACCAAAAATATGATAAAAACTACGTAAATTTAACTTTGCATATATGTACATTGATTGTGTGTAATTTACTAGGTTCTAACATGTGAAGAAAGAAAAAAAAACCCGTCACATTAATGCAGTTGTGTAAGTCAATCAAAAAAGACCTATAAATTTTTAATGCAGTGCTTAAACCTACATACATATCCTTGTATTAATGTTTTAGAAAGCTTTTATTTCTTAAGTTTCAAGAGTGGAGCTCTTAGGTATATTACATATATGAAGTTTTTATTCACTTTCAAGTAAATATAATTATTTACACTCTAAAGTTTTTAAGAAGTACTTGGCTAAAAATTATTATTTCAAATAATTTGTTATTATGAGTCAATTAAGTAATAAAAAAAATGTCAGACTACAAAAAATACATCATCAAAATGTATATTTAATGAAAAACAAAATTGCTCAAACGACTGTATATATATATACATAAGTATAATATCATTTATAAAAAATAAAA
The DNA here is from genome assembly GCA_963680855.1 of Lepeophtheirus nordmannii. Classification (NCBI taxonomy): domain Eukaryota; kingdom Metazoa; phylum Arthropoda; class Copepoda; order Siphonostomatoida; family Caligidae; genus Lepeophtheirus; species Lepeophtheirus nordmannii. Next base: position 1,261,931 of record OY804519.1, read on the forward strand.
TAATGTACTTACCATTTGGAAAAGTTTTATCTTAACTTATTTGATCATCTTGGACAAAATGTGATCACATTAGGTATATATTAAACAATGACCAAAGGGAAAACAACTTATAATTGAATTAGTTGAAGTTATATTTTTATATGTATATATGTGAGGAAAGTAATTTTACCATGACTTGGAGCTCAATTTGCTCAACCTATTAGTTGTATATTTTATTCATTATATATATGTGTACATATAGTATAGTGTTATTCGTTATTTCACGTTGAAATCCCTTTAAAATACATAGTCTTTTAACGTCATAGATTTTTAAACCCATGGAACTGAAGGATTGGAATTTGAGCTTTATAATTAAATACGGTATTCACTCACAAAATGCTTTCTGCATTTATTAGTTAATAGGTGAAGTCAATGGGTTAGTAGCTATTCACTTATTACTATTAATATATTTGTTCATTTCTTAAAAAAATAGTGTAGATGGAGCTGTACTTATTTTTAGTTACGTAGCATTTGAGTCCCTTGTTACTATCACACGACGATCTTTTTGGGATAAACAAAAATACATTGTATTCTCCCTTCAGCTGTTTCTTATGAGTTGACTCTTTTGATTTAAAGCTGTTCAATCCACTTGTTATGAACTCACAAAGGGTATTATTATTATTATTTATGATTTTAATGTATAAAAAATCTATTAAATCAAGGATTGCGCGCCCTTTTTTTGAATTTTGGAATATTATACAAGTATTAAATATTGATTTGTATATTCATAGAACTTATCAATGTTTAGTAGATCTAAATAATAACTCTTCTGCCCAATATTAAAAAGTAACAAGCAACAAGGCAGAAGAGTAGATACCAGTTGTTGTTTTTCAAATTTTTCATTTCCCTTTTGTGAGTCAAGATTGTGAGTGGACAAATAAGCTCGTCGTGTTGTTACTTTCAAACTAATACTAAAAATTTATACTGTATTTTAGGTCAAGTGTTGATTTTGTAATAATTTTCTGAATGTCGATTGATTAAATTCGAAATATATCTGGTTAAGTTGTGAAGAATTCACTGCTTTAAAGGAAGAATAAGTACAATAGCTGGGGAAAATAGGCTGACTGCAACCGGGTTTTGAGGACATGTATAAAAATACAATAAGGATCATTTTGTAATTTTATCCATTGTCTAACTATATTTAAAATTGACGTATAAGCAGTATAACTATGAGAGCCTCTATTTTATTCTTTTTGTACAAAATATGTATTAGGTAATCAGAGCCTTCCCAACACTCCCACCTAATCAATGACAGCTCTTTTATTATTTTTATTATACTTTTTGCTTTATTTTCGTATTGTTCTCAGTTGGGAATACTAAATGAATATACATACATAGCATTAAGATCTTATATACATTTTATTATACAAGCAAAATGTACCTTCAATTAGCATAGTAGTTAAAACTACTTTCACTTTCTTTTATTGTTACTATTACTGTACATGAGTACACAAATGTTATACAAATTATATGTATACATTTCAAAGTTGTTTCAATATCTGCAATGGTACCTTGTTACCTCTCTGCAAGAAATGAATAGCCTATTATTACCTATAACAACTATTTTTTGATTCCTGATTTAATATCAAATTGTAATCAAAGGAAGTTTTAAATTAATTGTATCTCATCAAATAATAAAAGTAATTATTTCACAAATCATTATATTTGTCAGCTCTGGATTTTTACACTCATCATTGAGCTCAAATTATTTCTTTTTACTTACATATACGCCCTGATTATTCATAGTATTTAGATATGGGGAAAAAATTGAGATGGTGTTGAGTTTAAGGAAGAAAAGGAAAATATCAGTTGGTACTCCTTCTACCTTGATAATTAATCAATTTGAATTCAGCCTTCTCAGTATCATTGTGAGGAGAGTTTGCTACAATGTTAGTTAGTTATTGTGTACTATTTAACATTGTCAAATAAAAATGAGCAGATAAACACAACGAGCTTTTTTGTTCACTCCCAACCTCGACTGACAAAAGGGAATGGAAAAATTTGAAAAAACAACAACTGGTAGCTACCCTTCTGTATTTCCCTTCTTGCCAACTTTTTAATATTGGACAGATTTATTATTTAGATATACTCTACATTAATAAATGTTATCAATATACAAATTAATAATTAATACTTGTATAATATTCCCAAATTCAAAAAAAGGGCGCGCAATCCTTTATTTTCTATATATTTTTTATACATCAAAATGATAATTGATAAATAATAATAATACACTTTTTGAGTTCATAACACGTAGAGTTAGCTGCTTTAAATCAAAAGAATCAACTGATGAAAATCAGTTGAAGGGAAAATGCAATGTATTTTGTTCATACCAAAAAGCTTGTTGTGAAAATGTAAATGCACCAGAAGGTAATTCCAGGCATGTTTTTTCACCTTAACAAAATGCAGATCCAATCATTATATTAAGTAGAAAATTGTCCTACAGTTGGGGATATCAGTGTGATTGGCTCGCAACCTTATTTGAATCTTTAATATTTTTATTTTTGGAAGAAAGGTTGAGGAATATAATGAAGATCTTCAATTCATTTATAGTTTGGTGACAATGACACAATTTTATGAGATGTTCATTTGATTTTTAATTTTTGCTTCTTTCAAAAAACAAATTTAAATAAATTGCAATTTTTTCCTTCTTTTTCTTTTCTTTTATATGTACAGATGGAGCCACGAGACATTTTCATGTTTATTGGTTATAATAGCTGGCTAACGAACGAACAATAATGAAAGTACTAGACCCACCAGGATTTCAGTAACCTTTACTTCTATAAATAACTTCATTTCATGCTTAAGTTAACTTTATGCTGCCTTAATATTATAAATTAAGTATCAACAATTTTTAGAGAGTCATTTTTCTGTCTAACTGATGTTAATAATTATTCCCAAAAAGTTATTTAAATAATAACGCATTCCTACCTTAAAGGTATATACATCTTTAATTCATATTAGTTATTATTTGCAACAATGTATAACTATTTTGAAAAATGAATTTTTGATGGAAACATTTTGTAAAGCTTTATTTAATAATAATTTGACAACTATAAAAATAATTTAATTTATTAATCATTTTTTTGTAATTTTTGAAATTAATAATTTTCCAAAAGTATGTCAACTTTATTAATGTTTGTACATTTTAAAATGTAATTTCATTTTAAATAAATAGGACTGGAGTTTACAAGAAAGGACTTCAATAACAATGTATAGCCGATGTTTTGCCTAAAAATATTGACATATTCACTCAATATTTAAGAAAGAAACTTTCTAGTATTTATTTATTGGAATTCTAATTTTGTCAATGATAGTATCAATCCTCATTTGATCTGATTTTTAACTGCTTCAAAAATACACTCAAATGCACTCTAAATTTCCATTATTTTTGTTTGGTTTTTAAATTTGATTTTGTACGTTTTTTGCCAATACCATAACCAGGCCTATATCTCAAGAGGGGCACTCTAATTTCAAGGGGGCTCTATTAAAAAAAATATGCTATGAAAGACAAGATTCTAGGGTATGGTCAGAATTGTTAGAATACTAAATGAACTCATGGTCTTTAAATGCCTCCCATAGTTTGGATACTGATTGTTACTTTTATAAAAAGGATTTGTGCAAATTTATTAATAGGAAAAATTATAAAAGGTAAAGGATTCATATGAAACTTTAATTCCATGGGTTAAAATTTAGATATTTTGATTTGAACTCATTGGTAAAGTTGTTTTGTAAATTGCAAGTTTGATATATAACACAGGTCAGCAAATTTGAACTTTTAATAATCCTAAGGGGTATAAGTTTAATAAAAGTTATTTAGTTTTGCACGCTGATTTCAAATCTGTAATATTTTTTTTTTCAAGAGTCCGACGGTTTTTGAGAAATTGGGTCCTACTTTTTGAGCTAATTTGGCCAATTTTCCAACTTCAACTTCAATTTAAGCCTAGAAGGACATTCATTTTGTGCATTAATCCGCTAGTGTATATAATGCAAATTCTAATTTCAGTCTTTGATCTAAAGGGACTCCTGAGTGCATAGACGGCGGGAGTAGGTCCAAAAGTCGACCAAAACCTTTGTACTTAAATAACTTCTTGAATATTACATGAAATGGATTAATAAGCAATGTATTAAAGAGCTGAAACTCACAGATTTTTAGCGAGATGTCAAGCGCCCGAGATAAAAATCCTTAACTAAGAAGAAATTATCCATCTAAACGGGTAAATTTTCATTCAATTTCGAGTAAAAATTCGCTAGAAATCAATGACTAACGGTACAGCTACTAAAAAACAAGTGCAATAGACAAAAGTAATAGCGTGCAGAAGGATTTCAGCTGTTTTCTTAATCCTTCTGCGGGCTAATACTTTAGTTGCAAGTTTTATATGTAAATATCCCTTACAGTGCATCCATAATGGAAGATTAATTATGTTTTTATGAACGTATTTCTCAATTAACAAAGTCTCAGAGTTCATTTATAACCATTAACTCTATTAAGTATCCTAATGGGTTATATATACATATAAAAATATACTTTTTGTTTGTCCATATTTAGTTGACGTGAGGATTTATGTAGAAAGCATGGGGAACTCCTAAGCGAAATACATGGGTCTATTTATCATACTACATTAATTAGTACATGTAGATGCTACGGATGAAAGGATGAATGGCCTCTAAGATATGCATAGATAAGTGAAATCAAAAGACGTAAATTACATTTCTTCACCGTAAAACATATTTGTCGTTGTATGTATGCACAGGAAATAATTTTCAGACTTTTTAACAGAAAAATAATGTGCAACATAGGATATCGTTTGAATGAGCAAACTCAGTTGTAGTAATAGTAGCAAATATTGGAAATACGTTCATATTCGTTCTAATAAAATTCATGCAAAATTGTGCAAGTTAGTTTAAAGTAGATATGTTACTCAAGTCATGGGAATCAAGTCAATAGACTTCTCTAGTCAAATAAACAATTGTTATTTTCGAGTTACTTCGTAGTGTGACAGCGTCGGAACGAATTCATAAGTTTTATAAAAATAACATCACATATAAATATCCCGATGATCAAGTAGAATTTAATTGTTATTGCCTTGAAAAAAAGGGAGGCAATAGGGCCCTTGGGCCCCCTATTCTTATGGTTCATGATACTCAAAAGGACTTGAGACCCTTTCGTTAAGTAATTTGACAAGTCGGACACAATTGAGCTCTATAACTCAAATAAAGATCACTCATTGATTTAAAGATCACTTATTTAATAATATTATATCCAAGCGTTTATGGCTGTAAATTGAGATTAACTTATCGTTTTTAAGGATAGAATCCTTAAATCTACATATAAGTAAATGCAGTTTACTTTAGAGTAAATCCATTTCAAGATTTTGAAGGGGGAGGAAATTCAAATATAATAATTGCAGAAAACTGATGGATTTCAATGGATGTTGAATATACAAACTAAATAATATATGGTTGATAATTAATTAATTAATTAATCAAGGTATTTTTCAACTCTCTCTAAGCTCCCATTACATCACATGACGTCATAATATTTATTCATGACAATTCTTATTTCTAATTTGACAAGATTTTGAAAGATTCATTTTTAAAAATGTTTTATTAGTTTATAATTTTAGGGTCGTTGAATATTATTATATTGTGTTAAAGTGGATTCAATCGTACTCCACGTAAGGAAAACCATGAAATAGTATTTTGATCTCTGCTCTATGCACAAATATACAGCTTAATATTTCGTGAACATTTTCTAAATTCGGTTCGAGTAAAAAAAAGAAGAAAAGAAGTAGAAGTAATAACGATTTTCAATATTTATTCTAGTTCAAATTGCCCTAAATATTAACACACATTTTGAGACAAAATTATGAGATCATGAAAGGAATGTTAGTTGAAAAATTTAAGAATTAGTTATAATAATAATAATAATAATAACTCACCCCATATTGCCGAGAATTGAAGTCTTCATTTGAAATGTATTTAGTACCTGAAGAGGATCAGGCTTACACGAACCAATGGAATCATATTATATACATATATATTACGTAAATTATGATCGTAAATACAAAGTGTTGACAAATCCAATGGATGAGCTATTAATATGTGACTTTGAGAGGGGATTCTTCAGAGTCCAATCACTGGATTAAATTGATTTTATTTTTTATTTTAATAGAAATTGTGATTATGCAATGTGTACGAACGATTACAATTATTATTATTATTGATTCTTCTTCTATTCTAGAAATAGTTATTTGCAGAATACATATTGCATTGAAAAAAGAAAATTCTGGACCGTTTTCTATTCCTTTGTTTCTTAGTTATTTACAGAAACAAAATAACTAGTGAATAATTGCTCTGTCCCACAATTTATTTTGTAGCTCTTCAATCTTTAATTAGGAGGGTGTTATAGGATTGAACAACCAAAATCACTCATATACAATTCACATCATCAATATTACGCAACTAAACTTGTTTTCCATACTCTTTGAGCACAATTTTAAAAGTGAATAGATTCCTCACGAAATATCCAAGTGTTAGGATCCGTTTAGGCTACTTGAATTTCAACTGACTAAAGCGAATATTCGTATGTAATTTTTTTTTTTTTTTCATAGGAAAGTATTTGGGGAACTACTGGGGTATTTAGAAAGCATGGTGTATGAAGCGTGTTCGCGTGTACGGGTAAAACGCTTTTTGAGCGCACACATTTGGTCTATTTTGATTTGATTTTGTTCGCTGTTTTTTTTTTGCTTTTTTGGATACTAACCTCTCTACTATGTATATTCTCGAGGGTAGTTCATGTGTTTCTATTGTAGGGCTCATGAATAAGTCTCTTTCTCTAAGAAGAAAACATTCATTTTTGCAAATAAATGAGAAATATATATATATATATATATAATGGACAGAACATTTAATTAGGTAATGATGATATATAAAATAACAAGAGTTTATAAAGTAGACTCTTTATACAAAAGATTGACAATATATGTGCATTAATTAATTAATTAATTAATTACAAAAGTCCACTTAAATTATAAAGGAAGAAATAGAATATCAAACCAATCTTTGACAATCTATTTTATTTATGAGAAAAACTTTAAGATGAGTAAAGTTATTTTACTATTATTACATTTGTGTCAAGTCAACAAGAAACCAAGTTTATTTGACATCAAAAATGACTCAAAAATGAGTGTGAACTGCACTCATATTCTTGAAGACATTCTCTTTCGTTTGTTTTAATAGTATATTTCCATTAATTAAATAGTGACTCACATTATTGCAACTGTATTATAGGAAAAAAATAATGGCCACAGTTAAGAATAAAAAACATCTGGTATTTCTGACTATGTAATTACTATTACCATGATTCATGGTGAGCATGATAGTGGATGTAGTTGATTCTTAATAGTTATGAAACAGATGATTTTAGCCAACTGCATCTAAGTAAATCTCTGGGGCTATGAAAAAGATGGTTGTTCTTTCAGGGACCATATCGGCTCCATATGCAGTCGATACATTTATCCGATTGCTCTATTGGATAGACAACAATCCTTGGTTTCTCAATATATGTATAGTGACATTTTAGCAAAAACCTTGCGCAATAGATCTGTAAATGACTCCAAAATATTTGGCTGTTATATTTATAAATTAAAAACACTTAAAAGTGGATTTTCTCCTTTTCAATATTTGAAAAAACAAACTTGCTTTCTTGTTGACTTGAAACATAGTTTATTAATTGACTATTAATCACAAGGATCCTCAAAAAGAAGCATTCCCAGTGAGTGCCGATCTTTCCAAAATCTTTTTAGTTTCTGATCTGGAATATACACTCCTATTATTTTGCAGACAAACACATTATTTCCTCCCGTTTTTTAATCATGTTCAAACGTCATTAAGAGACCCATGGTTACCATATCGTTTAGGACGTCATCAAATGAGCAATTTCATTACATGTTGTTTTTTTTTGACAGGTCTTTAATCATCACATGTATTTACTTCTGTAGAAAAATCATTAATCCTTGTATTTTAAGCTGTAAATACTCTAATGTATGTACCTTATTTTCCTTTGATTAAGGATAAAATGGGTATATGTATAATTTATGATGAAAAACATAAATTTCGAAATGATTGATTACTATTATCATTATAAAATTTCATTTTAAAATAGTTTATTTAAAAAATAGTGACATAAATACATAATTTATAGTTACTATTTTTAGAATACTTAATTCATCATAATCAATGTTTAATTTATTCATTGAATCTACTTAAGTAACAAAATTATAATCGATAATTATAAAATATCGTAGATAAAAATATATACATAATTAGGATTTTTTTTTTTTTTTTTTTTTTTTTTTTTTATTCACAGTTCAGGAAATATACATACATGTAGATATAGGTATATAAAAAAAATCGAAGCTAATGTATAGTTAAAATCTATATAAATAAGCATTGTAGCTTAAAATTTTAGCATCGATGCTGAACAAGTACAAATTAAAATATTGTTATAAAATTAAATATCTATCATAAAAAAATACTCATTATTGGTACTTCCTAAAATATTTCAAAAATTTCCGGGAGATGACTTGAAAAGAATGTGAGATGCCGGGATAGTACTTTATTTCGCTTGCTGCTGAGATCCATGAAGTATCACTTATAGATGGAATTTTGAGGTCTAAAGCTGCATACCGAGCCGCAGCAGATAAAAAGATTGCCCTCAAATCTGTTGGGTGGATCAGACTATCTATAGTCAATCTCCTGGCAATTAAAGCTTTAGTACTGAGGAGGGCACAATTTATAGCTTTAGCCCTTGAGGAGAGATCCTGCCTTCCAAGACCAAACAGTATTATTGCTTTGCAGTATTTAGATGACTTGTCGTTCTCCATTCCTCTTACGTTGAGAGCAATAAACTTTTTTAAAATGCTAATCATAGGACAGTCCACAAAGGCATGGAGTATCGAGTTGTATAGGATACCGCAATCCTTGCAGGGACGATGAAATTTAAGGAGATCAGCAGATATTTGGAGTTGGGCGGTAAACTTTTTTCCGTCCGCTATTTTTGTTAGAGAACTCAGAATCCTCTTTTCCCATTCCCCTGGCAGACCTAGAAGGGTTATAAACTTAAGACAAATGTCTTGGCTCTCTTTACGATCTTGACATAAATCTTGAGACATCTTTGTGTGCCAGGGTTTAGCCAAATAGTGTTTGTTGGCTGATCTGGAAAGAGGAAATCTGAACCTCCCATCATCAAAAGAGTCATTCTTACTCAGGTCATGTAACGTGAGAATACCCTCCTTTATGGCCATTTCCTCAAGTTTTTTGGGGTGTTTCAGATTTTGAAAGAATTTTTTTTTGCTATAGTTGGACCTGATCACATCAATGGTAGAATCCTGTTCGTACAATGGAGTATTCATCCAAATGATCCTCTGAGCACAACCCCACACCGGGGATAGAGATGTAGTTATTTCATTGGTTAAGTCCGTCCCCATCATTAACCAGGAATAGACTTCATTATAAGTTACTGTTCTTCGCCATTCCAGGGAAGGATTCCCAGATATATCACCTAAAACTTTGATATAAATCTTGGGTATGATTACAGAAAGAAGAACTAACCCACCCCCAAGATGGCCTTTCTTCCTTTTCATCGCTGATATATAGCTTTGATGAAAAAGAGTACATAGCCATTTTTTTTCATTTAAAATTGCCTTTTCCGCGAAGAATGGTGTGGATGATGCTCTGTATAGAACCAAAGGAATTATTTTAAAATTATATAGATCCACTCTCTTTTGTAAATTAAAATTTCTCCATTTGGACAATTTTCGTAGGATCAGTGAGTTAATAGAGGACCAGTTTCTATCATCAACCCCATCCCTACACCAAAAAATTCCAAGAATCTCCAAATTTGATCTAACTTCACAAGAGCGAACCTGAATTCCACTATTAGGGAGCCAAACACCAATTGGGAGAATAGAAGTCTTCGATTTGTTTACTAAAAGACCTGAAACTTTTCCATATCTGGTGAAGTAGTCCAAAGTTATTTCGATTCTCTTAACCAATTGGGCCTCTGAATTAGCTTCAAGAGTGATTGTTATGTCATCGGCATACATATCTATTAGATGTCGGGAGCCCTCCAGGTCAATTCCAAAACCACGAAATTTACGCAATAAGTTCCTCGCAAATTCTTCGACAGCTGCTATGAAGAGGAGAGGGGCAGAAGGACAACCCTGTCTACAACTCTTCCCCAGCGTTATTGGTTCACTTTCATGTCCATCTAGAGACAGAGTTGATGAACCATTATAAAGTAAAGCCCGCACAGGGTTAAAGAATTTCCTTGGCAAAAGTCTACGAACTGCTTTAAGTATTTGACCGTGAGAAATCGAATCAAAGGCTTTCGCGAAATCTACGGCAATGATGGCTCCAAACTTCTTCCTACGATTCACTGAATCAATTGACGCCTGAATATTATGAGACACGTCATAAATTTTGCGCTTCTTCAGAAAACCTTTTTGATGGGCGCCAATTTTCCCATTTAAGTGTGTTTGCATTTGCTGAGCCAGAACGCCAGATAAAATCCGATAAGACTCGTTTAGGATTGTAATTGGTCTCCAATGACTAAAATCAGTCCCATCCCCTTTTTTTGGGATAAGTACAATTCTACCCCTGGTCAAAGAACTTGGCATTTTACCCCTTTTTTCCATATCCACACCAATTTTTAATAGAAAAGGAACAACTTGATCGGGAAACTGCGCGTACACCTTCCCAGTAATTCCGTCTGGCCCACACGCCTTGTCTGTCTTAAGTCTTGTCTTGATATATCTCAGGATGGCTTCACTAGAAAAAATATTGTCTTTAAGGTTTTGAGAAAGTCTTTTTGGTTTGGGAAAATGGTCTAATCTTTCCCCAACAAGAGATTGAAAACGACCGTGAAAGTATTTCAAAATATCTCGCTTATCCGTTATAGTTTTACCGTCTTCAATAATGCGACAGAGTGAGGAGACAGAGTAACCATCTAGTTTAGAAAGGTCTCTTAATCTTTTGTTGGAATCAGACTCCCGGATGACTTTGTCTTCCATTTCAGCTTCCGCAATCTCAGAAATTCGAAAGGAGTTGATAGTATCTGCCATAAAAGTTCTCACAAATAAGGACTTATTGCTGAGCATATCCTCCACAAGACGTTGATGCTTCTCGGATTCGATTCTTCTTTTGTACAGGAAATTATATGTAGTTGCACGAACAATTTTTGAGAGGCGAATTACTGCTTGATATGAAGAAAGTCTATTATCGAAGCCTATATCAAGGTTTGCACACAGTTTAGTTTTGTATTTTTCATCCTCCAATACCCAGTTTGGAACTTTAAAGTCACTTTTACGGGCCAAACAAAACAACTCCAGTTCCACAATTTTGTGGTCGGAAGAGGACTCAGGGCGATAAAAAGCTTTCTTTATTCTGGACGCAATACAAGAAGATGCTAAAGCCAGGTCTAATCTAGACCTTTGATTTTTCCTTGACCAGGAAAAACTCCCCTGACACATTTTTCCCGTAAGATCCACCAAATTAAGACGTAAAATAGTCTTCTTCAGAATAGAACCATTTGGGTAACTATAATTGGTTTTGTCTAGATCCACATTTAAATCTCCAATGATTAGGAGGGGTATGGAATTTGAAATTTGACTATTGATAATTGCCTGAAAGAATGGGGAAGACTTCTCGTTTGGACCATAGGCATTGATAACATAAAATGTAACTCCATTAGATGTAATACGTATTTTATGCCAATCGCTTTTGCCAGAGTATTCCTTAACGCAAAACAGGAGAGAAATCTTCTTTGAAATAAGAGTCAACACCCCCCTATTTGAACCAGAGCCAGTAAAAAAGTTATGAAAATTTCTGGGAAGACACAGCGGACAGTTGAGCGTGCAGGAGGACGAAACCAAAGACTTTATATCTTGAAGACAGATAATATCAGCCCTCAATGATATCAGTCTCTTTATCAATGCATGTCTTGCTTTTCTTTCTTTTCCACCTCTTGTATTTAGAGATATTATTTTCCTAATTCCAATGTTGGAAGACAATTCCTTAGATCTATTATCAGAGAAATAGTCGGTTATCCTGGTTTGCATCAAATCTTATTTAAATTTAAAAAGTTATGTCCGAGACTCCAAAGAGGACCTTATGTCTTTGGCTGCTTAGAAGGGTTAAGCTTTTTGTTCGGAGAATCATCTGAGTCTGGCTTGTTCCTCTTTCCAATTGAATGGGAACGGGTACGGTGTTCTAGAATTATAGAAGGATCAAGGTGAGTATTATTTTTTCCATTTCGAGGCTGGACAACTGGAAGGTCTGAAGTGGCAGACGAAGAAGGCTGGTTTGGGGGTGCATGTAGAACAATTTCTACAGCTTCATTACTACTATCACTCCCATTCTCAGGAGATGCTTCTACCTCTTGAGTCGATTCTTGTACCTCCTGAGGAGATCCCCTTACCTCCTGAGGAGATCCCTGTATCTCTTGAGGAGATCCCTGTACCTCTTGACGAGATTCTTGGCTCTTCTCATTTATGTCATTAATTATTATCTCTTCCGAAAGTGTTTCTGTCTCGGAGCCCCTTTGAACATTTGAGGAACTAACATCTAGAGGTTTTAGAACGCTATCTTGAGTAGCATTTTCTCTACCTCCAGTAGTCTCCTCTACCTGAGAACAAAAATTATCTCGGTCTTCCAACGCTCGTTTGAGGGCCTGTTGATAGTCAGATAATCTTATTCTCTTATTAGAACAAAATTGTTTCATATGGCCAAAACCAAAACATTTTTGGCATTGTAGTTTGACCCCAGCAAACTTAACTTTTATTAAATTCCCCTGAAAAGGGAGTATTTGGGGTATAGATAAAGGATCAGCCATTATTTCAACCACGTAATCACTATCACGCCATATATCCCGATAGTTTTTATATTTTTCCTCCGCTTTTTCGTCAATAGGATTCTTTTTGGGATAATGATTCAAGATGAGCCCAAATTTTTTCATCCAATTCACCACTGCAATCTCATCCACCCTTTTGAATGTATTGATTAGAGTTACTTTCAATTTCCTTTTTCTGTCGAGGGTAATTTTATCTATTCCTTTCATTTTAAAAATAATCCTCTCTATCGAGCCATCTTCATTTTTTATATTGAGAGCTTGAGGTTCCCTCAATTGTTGGAGTCTCCCTCTGATATCAATAGGAAATCTTGAGTATAGACACGCTTGACCTAAACCAAACTTTGGATTAGCACCAGCAATTTCATGCTCCATGAAACCAAACTTCATTGCAATGTCGTATATATCGACATGTTTAATATTGTTGTTCTTATAAAGAACTCCTTCTTCATTTTCTAATGTGAGAACAAAAGTCTCCCACTTAAAACAATTATCCAGGTTCATTTGAACCGCTGCCTCCGAATGGATGCTTGTATTTTCTTTCAGGACACTAGCATATCCTCTTTTGTCGCTCCTTGATTTCAACAAAGCTTCATCAGGAGGCTTATCTGGAGGTATATTAGATCCCTCCATAGGTAAAAAATATTCCGTTTATTTTTCTCACGTCAACCCCCTCAAATAGGACAAGAAGATACACACACAATGTACCCTACCCTCAACGAGGGTGTAGAGAGGTAAGAAAATATAAAGAAACAAAAACAAAAATGTCTTTCCTTATATATCGAAGGATCCGAAAATGAGGAACGAAATCCGGACTTCGCCAAGGAGTAGACCAAAAATAACGTCTGAATGAGGGGCCACACGCACTTAGATCACTATTTACAGAAATAAAAAGGTCAAAGAACACATCTAAACCACTAAATCAGAGTTATTCAATCGCAGTAATAAAAAGACGTCCGCACTGTATACATAAACAAACGTCACTCCTTAGGATTTTAAGTTAATATATAGAATTGAGTAAATTTATAATATTCAATACAATTAACATTCATTGAATAAATGAACAAAATATCAAATAATGATGTATAAAAAAACGAATGAGTATATTTGTATTTAATTAATTTGATTCATCGGGAAAGTCTTCAATAATACTTAAAGTTTTAATGAAATTGATTGTTTGTTTGATATAATGATTTCAAATAAAGTCATATTTTGTTTGTAAAATAAATCATCAAAAAAGAGGCGTACATTGATCAACCTCAAATCTTGTTAGTTGATAACCTCTCATATATTTGTACGACTTTTTACTGGTAACAAACTCTCAGTTCCTATTCAATACCGTTATTATATTCAAACATCATCATCAGACATGCAGTTTCCAATGGTTACCATATGGTTTTAGTCATAGAATCCTTCTTCTTTTTTTTTTCCCAACAACCCATAACAAATATAGAATTCGGACTCGAGTCACACTTTAAGTCTAATTAAACTGCAACGTCTGACTCGACTCGGACTTGAAGTGAAAGAGCTTAAACAATTCGACTTAAACTCGTAAGAGTATGACTTGTGAATATCTTTGGCTTATAATATGATAATAAAATGAGATTGAAGAGACTCAAAGTTCCAGGAATCAGACCTATATTCAAGTGTGAACACAATTAAAAATAGATGAATATTAAGGACAATAATCTAGGATGTAGTCTAACCTATTAGAATGCTGGAACAGCTCTTCAGTTTTTGTTTGAAGTACATATATTTTCACTCATGAGCGCTTATATATCTATTTGAGTTATGGACGCAGAGATCGTTTAGTTTTTGAAAATAAAATATTACAAAAATTTTACAACAGACGTCACCAGGAACATTCATTTTAAAAAAAGTGAACAAGTTTAACATATCCCAACAAAAATACACCAAATATCTATCTACTTGAATATTTTTTATACATTGATTTATTTGATAGAATTTAAAAAGATTTTATATTTTATTCAAAGAAATATATCTTTTGTAACGGATTATTTGATTAGACATGTTTCATACTTGAATTATTCTTAATAAAGTACCATATTTGTATTAAATACATAATATAGTAAAAATCCAGTTACTCTCATGAAAGAGAGTTTTTACATAAATAACTCCTTGAGTATCTTATGAAATGTATTGATAAGAAATGCATTCAACATCTCCTTATTCATTAATAGTCATTATACAAGAGCTGTAATTGATATACGCTGCTGGAATATTTAAAAAGAAAGAAAGGGAAAATTAAAATGGTAACCCTAACAATTTGATAAATATTTGAAAGGAGAGCTGTCGTGACGTTTTACTATTTCATTACGAGCAATTATTTTCCTACCCCTTTATATAAATTATATCAAGGATTTTAAGTTCACTCGATTAGGCATTTTATTGATTAATTACACAGGTCAACAAATTTAAAATGTCAAAAATCCTAAGGGGTATAAGTATAATAAAAGTTATTCAGCTTTACACGCTGATTTCAAATCTGCATTTTTTTTTCAAGAGTTTGACGGTTTTTGAGAAATCGAATCCTACATTTTTAGCTTTTTTTGGTCCATTTTCCAAGTTGAGCTTCAGAATTGTTAGAATACAAAATGAACTCTCGGTCTTTAAATGCCTCCCATAGTTTGGATACTGATTGTTACTTTTATAAAAAGGGTTTGTACAAATTTATTAATAGGAAAAATTATAAAAAGTAAATGATTCATATGACACTTTAATCCCATGGGTTAAAATTTAGATATTTTGATTTGAGTTCTTTGGTGAAGTTGTTTTGTAAATTGTAAGTTTGATATATGACACAGGTCAGCAAATTTGAACTTTTAATAATCCTAAGGGGTATAGGTTTGATAAAAGTTATTTAGTTTTGCACGCTGATTTCATATCTGTAATATTTATTTTTCAAGATTCCAACGGTTTTTGAGAAATTGGATCCTACTTTTTGAGCTAATTTGGCCAATTTTCCAACTTCAACTTCAATTTAAGCCTAGAAGGAACCTCATTTTGTGCATTAAAAAATAATGATCCACTAGTTCTTTTAATGCAAATTCCAATTCCATTATTTGTTTTGTCCTAAAGGGACTCCTGGGGGCATAGGGGACGGGAGTAGGCCCAGAAGTTGGCCAACTCGTTTTTACATAAATAACTCCTTGAGTATCTTATGAAATGGATTGATAAGGAATGCATTAAAGAGCTAATATCCTCAGCTTTTAAAACATATGTCAAGAGCTCTATAAGACTCCGTAACTGAAAATCTCATCTATGGTATACATACATAATGTTATTATTTATTATTGATGTCTTCATTTGTATATCATGTCGAGCTTTTTTGTCTACTGACAAAAAGGAAAGGAAAAATTTGGAAAAACATATGGTAGCTACCTTTCTGTATTTTCCTTGTAGCCAGCTTCTTAATATTTGGCAGAATTTATTATTTAGATATACTATATATTTATAAATTTTACCAATCACAAACCAATCGTTACTACTCCTAATAGATTCAAAATTCAAAAAAAGGGCGGACAATTCTTGATTTAATATATTTTTTATGAATCAAAATCATAAATAATAATAATATCCTTTTTGAGCTCATAACACGTAGGGTCAGCTGCTTTAAATGAAAAGAGTCAAATGATGAAAATCAGCTGAAGGGAGAATACAGTGTGTTTTTATTTATCCCAAAAAGCTCGTCGTGTATATAAAGAAGAATAGCAGCTATTAGCTCGGTAATACGTCATGACAGCTCAAGCTGCTTCCCTCTCAACATTCATCAAATTGTCAGAGTTACCAGGTTGGTGATTTTCTCTTTTTTTTTATTTTACACACTCCATTTGCATATTTTTTACATTCCTACCTATATGTTATATCCTCCAGTTAAAATCCTGACACTATCTATGCCCATTGTGTCTACATAACATGTGTTCATATGCTGGGTCACACCACAAAGCTAGCTAACATTTCATATTTCAAAATATTTTATTATCATATTATTAAATTCCAAAAATTCTCACGAAAAAATCAACATAGGGAAAAAAATTACACATAAAATAAAGCGTGGGTGTGGTCCTCATTATTAGACCATTTAACACTCATTTTACTATTTAAGAAAAAAAAGTGTTTGTATGTAAGTTGAACCTTCACAATAACCCGACGATTTGATTTAATCAATAAAAAACATTAAATCTCTTTAAGGAAATATTTCTTAAGCTCACATCTGTTATCCTTGTCAACCACGACGAGCTTTTAAGGATAAACAAAAATAAATTGTATTCTCCCTTTAGCTGTTGTGTATCAGTTGACTCTTTTGATTTAAAGCAGCTGACTCCACGTGTTATGAACTCACAAAGGGTATTATTATTATTTATGATTTTGATGTATAAAAAATATTTATTAAATCAAGGATTGCGCGCCCTTTTTTTTGAATTTCTGAATATTATATGAGTATTAACTTTTGATTTGTATATTGGGTGAATATATTAATGTATAGTATATTTAAATAATAACTCTAACCAATATTTAAAAAGTTGGAAAGAAAGAAAATACAAAAGGCTAGATACCAGCTGTTTTTCTAAAAAAAAAATTATTTTCCTTTTTGAGAGTCGAGGTTGCGAATGGACAAAAAAGCTCGTCTTGAAGAAAGGGTTCCTTGCTCTTTTCTTTTCATATATTCCGTGAAAAGCTTATAATTATAATTTTGTATATTTTTCAAAATTTTATTTGATTATTTTCTCAAAATAGTACGTCACGCGGAGGAGTATTTTTTACAGTATGAAAGTAATGATATGGTCTTTAAGTTGATGTGTTGTTGTTTTTTCTGCTCACATCCTTACAACGTAATTTATTCTATTACGGTAATTGAAACTATGTTGTATATATACATATATATGTAAGTGTAAGAACACATGGATTTGATTTATGATTCTAATCAAATGGAATGTATAAAAGTATATATTTGTAGGCTTCTGTTAGTCAGCCTGTTTGCTACGTATATAGCTATATACTCAAAAACTATTTAATAGATTAAACTGATTTTCGCTATGTTACTCCTTGGAACATTGCACTAAACGAAAGCTCTTCTTTTTTCTTCTTTTTTTCTGCCCCAAGTACTTGAGTATTTCTGGAACATTTGTAAACTCAGTTTAGGTACAACTTTATGCCATATTTTGTTTTGTTTTTTGGGTATTTTGAAGTAATATACGATATCAATATCGGATCGGAACATCCCAAATTTTTACTATTGCATACTCACTCAAAATTAATTAGTAAAATAATTTCCATTCCTTTCAATACTTTATAAAACTTTACTTCTCAAAATAAATCATTGATACCCAAACGATACTTCAGGAAGTATCCATGAATACATCTCTCACATTAGTGTACTTAACTCAGCTGTGAACTGGGAGGTGACTGCCATAACAGAGGAGTTCGATCCAAAGGTGTGCAGTAAATAACTTCAGATTCCAGATGACCACACAAGGGGTCCAATTTTGAATTATAAATCCTGAGTCTATCTCTATGAGGCCCAACATATGTGTTTTGATGAACCATTTTACGTTTTGTACACAATTTCCTTATACTAGTACATAGGAATGTAAATAATATGCAAAATGCCGCGTGCGAGATTTTGTGGAGTTGGCTCTTCAAACAGGTTTTTTGTTTTCCAAAGCTGTTTTCATTTTTCCTTTATTACTGAGGGGAGAACATCTACCTGATAGTAAAGATCTCGCATGAAGGAATACATGCATTAAAGTCAATAAAGCAAATAAAATGTAAACAAAAAGGGCTCAAGTCCTCGTATAATAATTATTAGTTAGAAATATATAATTTCCTAACATTAATTTCTGTTAATTTTCTGTTAATTCTCATCTATGGTATACATAATGTTATTATTATTTATTATTGATGTCTTCATTTGTATACATTAAGGAGAATAGCAGCTTGTAGCCCAGTAAAACGTCTCGACAGCTCAAGCTGCTTCCCTCTCAACATTCATCAAATTGTCAGAGTTACCAAGTTGACTTTCTCTTTCTTTTTATTTTACACACCCCATTTGCATATTATTTACATTCCTATTAATTATTCTAAATTGACGAATATGTATGTAAGTAAATACATCGACGATATATTTTCAAAATATTATTCCATAATGTCTATATACTTCGTATCAAAGTATGACCCTTAAGCATTGTGAAGGTACTTTATTCATATTTTCTCAAAAAAATTGTCATGTCCTTGAGGAAATATGTGAATATTCCTTTGTGTTTACTTTTACGTTTGTTCCTGGTATATTGAAGGAAAATTCCTCACACTATCTTAAATTTGATATGACTATATAATGTGGATAATATGTAAATTATTATTGACTTTATGTTAATTTAATTCAATTATAAAGATATTAAATAAAAGTTTCCAACTATCATGTATTTAAATATTTAATTGACTTCTAATTTTGTAGTAATTATTTTGTATCTAAGGAAATCGGCTGTTGTACATCGAGCGCTTTAAATTTTTTTAAAGTTTTTAAATTGCTATTTAAACAATATTTGAAGAAACTCACTAGCTGAATTTTGATAGTATTCTTTGTAAACATAAGTGAAGATAGCTTTCAAGTGTTTCCGCGTTAAATAATGGATTACATAACGTAACGTAATCTATTGGCGAATCTATGATTCATTTCGTAAAAGTTTTTAAAGAATAAAAAATTATGGAAAAATCGTAGATTTCAACAAATTAACAAATTATAATTAATCACACTGGTCAGCAGTCAAAAACCCTAAGGGGTATAAATATAATAAAAGTTATTAAATTTTGCACGCTAATTTCAAATCTGTATTATTTTTTTTCAAAAGTCAGACGGTTTTTTAGAAATTGGACCCTACTTTTTGAGCTAATTTGGCCTATTTTCCAACTTCAACTTTAATTTAAGCCTAGAAGGAACCTCATTTTGTGCATTAAAAAATAATGATCCACTAGTGCTTTTAATGCAAATTCCAATTCCAGTCTTTGTTTTGACCTAAAGGGACTGCTGGGAGCATAGGCGGCATGAGTAGGCCCAAAAGTCGGCCAACTCGTTTTTACTTATATAACTCCTTGAGTATTACATGAAATGTAATAATAAGGAATGCATTAAAGAGCCGAGATCCACAGCCTTCAAACGAGATGTCAAGCTCCCGTCAAGCGCTCCTGTAGGTAGGAGAGTCCCGTAGGACACAGCACCAAAAATAAGCCACCTGTATTTTGCCTCAAGTGTCAGGGTTATATCAATTCAATTCTTTCTGCTGTTCATGAGAACCTCTAGATGTTTATGTAAAAACTTATTTTCTCTGGGCTTTTATGTCCTTTAAAATAATTACTCAAATCATTTATGTATTCATGTAACTTTTTGGGATGGATAGGGGCTCAAGACAAAACAGATGAAGGGTTTAATTATAAAATAAAAGCTGTAGAGTACTTCTTTATTTATGAAGAAATAATAGTCAACAGCTGACTAGAAAAAAACAGAGTTACGTTTATAGGTAGAGCTATACGCGACGAGCTTTTTGGGATTAACAAAAACACACTATGGTCTCCCTTCAGCTGTTTTTCATGTGTTTATTCTTCTGATTTTAAGCGGCTGACACTACGTGTAAAAAAAGAGTTACGTTTATAGATTGAGCTATACGCGACGAGCTTTTTGGGATTAACAAAAACACACTGTACTCTCCCTTCAGCTGTTTTTCATGTGTTGATTCTTCTGATTTTAAGCAGCTGACACTACGTGCCATGAACTCCAAAAGGGTATTATTACTATTTATGGTTTTGATCCATAAAAATATTTAAAATCAAGAATTTGGCGCCCTTTTTTGAATTTTTGAATATAATACAAGACTAACCATTGATTTGTATGTATATTGGTAGATACTAAAAACTTTTAATTACAAAAAACCCACAAAATTATTACACCAACAAGTGTAGAACAATAAGTTAAATAAAAGGAAATTTTATAGAGAGTAAAGGAAGGAAAAGGTCAGTCGTCGTCGTCATGACGTCTGATAGTGTTCAAAATGCGTGAAAAATGGTTCCAAAGAATGAACTCTTTGAACTACTTCTTACACTTAACACACATATAAGAAAGAGAAAACATGAATTTCATAATATTGTAACAAATAATAAAGTGAACGACTTCAAACATAATAATAAACATCATGTAATAATCAAGGTTTCATATCAATGACGTCTTGACGTTTAAATACATACATATGTACACAATTTCCAACTTGGAAATCTGTGCATCAAGTTTATATTATATATATACATATATATATAAATAATGTATTGAAAAAACAAAGTTTAGCCACTTTAGGCACATATATGCAGGTGGAAAAATCAGCTGTGAATGATGAATGAGATTAACCCTCCTATTATCCTTGGGGTCAATTTTTAATACGTTTTTACTTTGAAGAAGGGAACTTAATTTTTAAAAAAAAAATTTCTCTCTCATATTAAACTATTTTATATAAGAAAATAATAATTTAACCCTCCTATTATCCTTAAGGGTCAATTTGACCCCAATCAATGTTTATCATTCAAAAAACAATAGTTGGCTTCTTTTTTTTTGCTCTATATTTCCTGACTTTTCCTAATTTGATGGGGACAACTGATACAGCGTAAAATATTCATAATAATATTTTTTCAATGTGCTGAACGCATATTCCACGCATCGGTGTTCCTCCTCTGGGGTCAATTTGACCCCAAGCTGTTTTAGCTGTGTAAAACTTGTCTGTCTGTGTGTGTGTGTGACCTAACATCCCCACACCTGCAGGTGCAGAGTTGATACTTTTGAGTTGATACAACATGGGGGGAAACAATTTTCTGTAAATCATTTTCTGGAGGCAAATATACCTGGGTTCAAATTGACCCCAAGGGTAAAATGTGTTAGTAATATTTTCAAGATCAATTAATTATAATTTAAAAGTTTTGCCTGATGGTGGCGCCGCTTGAGGGCAGGCAAACTCACCCATAGGTTTCATTATCAAGGGGTTATTTATGTATTCAACAAATAAACAAAGTGCCTGACACAAAAACTTGGTCAACAATTTTCTGTAAATCATTTTCTGGAGGCAAATATACCTGGGATCAAATTGACCCCAAGGGTAAAATGTGTTAGTAATATTTGAGGATAATACAAGGGTTAAACAACTTTTATTTAAGGATACGTCTCTATATGTGTCAAATCAACAAGAAAGCAAGTTTGTTTTCAAATATTGAAAGTGGAGAAAATCCACTTTTAAGCATTTTTTTACTTCATAAAAAGAAAACTGAGAGGGGAAAGAAGAAAAAACTGATTAAAGCACAGAACCTAGGACCGATCCAACACTACTCGTGATTGCTTCATATGTAATAAAAAAAAAGATTCTTGCTCGGGTGAAATTTATTATTAATTACATTGTTGGGAAAGATTTGTTTAATTACCAAAAGAAATAAACATAAATTACTTATCAGGATAGGACTGAAATGAATGCAGTCTTTTTAGATTTTGTAGAGCGATCCCTCACTAATAACGAATCATTTTTTATGTGCTCAATTCGAATTGTGAGTCTTTTTTTTTTTCACTTCAAGTTTGAGGTAAAGTTCCTACTCTTGACTCTGATCATTAATATTAAAATTCAATCAATGAAAAAAAATAGATGGCGCTTAAATAGTTTGCGAGTCTCAAACCTTGGAGTCATATTCAAGTCTGAATTATTTTTTTTTTTAACTTTTAGGCCGAGTCGAGTCTAAAGTATCAGTTTGATAAAACCTAAGTTGTCGTAATAAGGTCGAGTTTTGAGCTTAATTATATTATTTCAAAGATATCCTCTGGTTACTATTAGACCGCTTCACCTACTTTTTAACTTTTTAGTAGAAAGTCATGGAAATTGGAGTCCAATGACTCTGAGATGAAAAAAACAATACTTATACATTTATCTAATGGAATTGTTTCCTGTATTTAAAGTTCACCCACTTAAAGACAAATAGTTCAATATAAGCTTCCTTTGATAAGGGATCTTAAATGTATGTAATTCATTACCTTGGCCATATAATCATCAATAATACAACCTCAACTTGACTAGAGTTACATATCTATAATATTAAACCATAAGTTTGTTTAACAAATTTAATTAAATGCAAGCTACGAATTCAAAAAATTTGAAAAGTTTAGATTTTATGGAAATAGTCAAGCCTTTTTATGAGAATTCAAGTATTAATGTATTAATATAAATGACTGCAGTTGTAATAATGGGAAATAATGGGAAATTTAAATAAATTATTGTCAGCATAAATAACTTTTATCTACACATAAAATGCGTAAAAAAGATATCTGTATGATTCATTTATTAATTCAAGGAATATTTTATGTAACGAAAGTTATTTATCCAATAAAAACGTTTATTTACATAGATATACGAGGACTCCTTGTCAAAACAAAACAAACATATATTTCCGTTTTATACATGACCATTATTCCATCAATATTTATATTACGTTTGTATATGAGGAGTACCATGAGTATAACATTAACTTTTTCCCCATATTCCCTGTATAAAAAATGAAATATGTACAAATGAAGAGAGCTTCTTTTTTTTTCTATCTATAGAACGAATTATAATAATCATAAATGTAGATAGGTACATGACTTTGATAAGTGTCTTTCTATGACGGTTTGAAGAAAACTTGACACTCCATTGAAAATATTTAATAATAGCAATTTTTAGTAGTAGCTTCTGAATCCTCCCTTTTAAAAAAGGACTCCTAGAATCAGGTTTTTTTTTATTATTAACGAATAATAACAAAGGGAAGAATGAGCTTACAAAACATTCGTAGTCTCAAAATGGCGCCGAAATCATGGGGCTTTGTGAACAAACATCAAAGTAAACTACGATGGTGTTCCGTAAATTTATGGACATTAATTCATCGACTGTCAATCCATCAATGGATAAATTCATCGACCATCAACTCATCAAATTCATTGACTTTTTTGCTTCCAATGAATACTTTCAACAGCTTAGAGCAAATTTGTTTGTCAGGGTTTTTCACATAAACACCGACCAGATTAAGATTATATAAAGAAATTTTGTGCATAAAATAGCCAAAATTATTATTTTAATAGCATATTTAGGACGTGTATTTCTTAAAATATACGAATACCAACATTGAAACTCTTACAAAAAACCGGTAAATAGATTTATTTTAAGATTTTGAAGTGTGTTGTTTTGTTATTCCAAGTTAACAGAGGCTCCTTTAACTTAATAAACCCCTGTCTTTTTGCGAATTGAACGGTGCAAAAACGATGGTTTAGAATAAGGTTTATTTCTATTAAATTTAATTAGATATAAAATAAATACCCATAAATGTGACTTTGATGAATGTGAAGAAGCACTCAAATAGGAAACGACAAATCATAATTAAAAGCTGGTTCATCATGTGGTTAACAATCTAACCTGAGACAGCAATGGGTAAACACGAATTTACTCTAAGGTGTTGAAATTGAATGAACTTTGCCATCGATGAATTAATGGACGATGAGTTTATTCATCGATGAATTGACGGTCCTATCAATGGATTTACTATCGATGAATTAACGTCGATAAATTGATGTCAATAAATTTTCCTGGATCCAACTACGATACTTGATTATTTTCTATTTGATATAATAGATTAAACTTTGGATAAAGTCAATAATTTGACAAGTGAGAGTCAAGTTTCAAGTCTTTGAAACTCAAGTCCAACTTGGGATACAGTATATCAAGGGTGGCTAATTAAGAAATATCATTTTATGAATAAAAAAAAAAGACAAAAATGAAAATTGCAAAAAGGAAAGTCTAGGGCTGTTGTATTTAGACATGTTCCTTTGTTAAAATCGGTCAAGGCTATTACTGGTTCATATATGTATGTGACAAACTCTTTTCCAAATGATGGGTAACAGCTAATAATAATTTTTTTGAATTAAGAACTAATTCAATAAAAAACTCAAGGTTTTATACAAACTTTGAAAATATCTTAAATAATTATGTATGCTCACAAAGTTACTTGACTCATGGGTTTTTCCTTCAAATATATCTCAAAAATAATAACTTGGAATTAAATTATGAAATTTATGTATACATAGATTGTTTTTTAGAAATTATTAATTTTTGTTTGGTTGATCGAAGAATCAAATTTGTAAAACGAGAGTAAAGAAAAAAAGCAGTTATAGGTGACCTAGTTTTAAAATATGGCAACTGAGAATAAAACATAAATGTATTGTTACATATGTTTAAGATATGAAAAAAAAAGAGATGCATGAGTTAGTATTTATCGATTAATGAAAGGATCCCTTTCTTTTCCCAGTATTTTGTACGTAGATATCTTGTGTTCTGTGTTTTCATAGTTATTGATTTGTGTTTTAGAGCAGATCCTAGATCATAGCAAATAATGACTTTCCATCTAATGTGATTAAAGAAAGAGCAGAGATGAAGCAATCTCTAATATAATTATCTGTTTCTCTAGGTTACAGAGAAATATAAATTACTATTTCCTAAACAACACCTGGTTTGGAGTATATAAAAAAATCAAACAAACTAATTAAATGTTAAAACAAGATTGAAAGTTTCAATCTATACGCGCGAGCCAATTTTCACCAAACAATTTTTACAAAGGTTTGAAAGAGCAAATAATTCAGATATATAGAGCGCGATGCGAATGCTCGCATTAAAAACAATTACAAAGGAAATCATCTGTAAAAGAACGTTTTACTAACGAAGATAAGAATACGTTAACCTAACTCTCAGAAATCCGGAACATTTAATTATTTAATTATGTTCCTCACTTTAAAAAAATCGAATTAATTTCAACAAATCAATTTTAAAAGGACTGAGATAAATTGATATGTTGCAAAGACTTCAAAAATATCAAACTGCACGTTGAAACGACATTTATGGTGTGGTTTTTTCCCTATAAATTGCCGATATTACATCAATACAGAGAAAATTTTCAATAAAAATATTATGAAATCCCCGACATCCAAGAATAAAACACGTTTTTTTTATATAAATGGAACTTGTCTTATTTCTAGTATATAGTATTTTCATATTGTATATGCTTTAACTGAGATAAGAATCCAAGCTAGTTAGTAGATTGAAAAACACTTCTCAATCATGAACATTAGATCAAATGATAATGTAAAAGAGATAAAATTTAAAAAGATGGACAATTAACTTATGATTTTGAACCGTAGGCTAGTTGAGTAATCAAAAAACTGAACTTTTCAAAGTTGAAATAAAAATAATTACAACATTGAGTAGAAAATGTTGTACATATATTTAAGTGCAGTCAAATGAAGAATAAAATTGTACTAATAATGGAGAAATATTAGCTTCTATGCACCTTTCTTATTTTCACTACACAACCATCGTCCATATTTCTTATCCTTCCTTTCACCCCCAAGTTCAATAATTCTAGTGCTCTCTATATATTTGTGATATACCTAGAGGTAAGAGGCAAACACTTTTTGTCTAATTGCAACCTCGACTCTCAAAAAAAAAAAAAAGAATTGATGAAAAAATAATTTAACAAGTTTGTGTAGTATTCTTCATGCTATGGTGCCCTTGGGCTCGTAAAGAAGTATTAATGACCATATAAATTCATAATACACGAAGTAAAACTCATGAAAACAACTGGAAAGAGACACGACGAGTTTTTTGAGGCAAAGAAAAATACATTGTATTCTCCCTTCAACTGCTTTTCATCAGTTGACTCTTCTGATTTAAAGCAGCTGACTCTATGTGCTATGAACTCAAAAAGGGTATTATTATTTATGAGTTTGATGTATAAAAAATATATTAAATCAAGGATTGCGCGCCCTTTTTTTTTGAATTTTGAATATATTACAAGTAGTAACGATTGATTTGTATATTGGTAAAATTTATCAATGTATAGTATATCTCAATAATAAATTCTACCAAATATTAAGAAGTTGGCAACAAGGAAAATACAGAAGGGTTCTTCCAAATTTTCCCTTCCCTTTTGAGAGTTGAGGTTGCGAGTGCACAAAACAAAAGCTTGACGTGTAGGCAGATAATTTGAGAGAGACTTCGACGTATGTTTGTTTATCCCAAAAAGAAGAGTAGATTAACTAATCTGATCAACAACTGACAAAAGAAAAACCAATGTGATTTTATGTTTTTCATATTAGCCGACACAGCGGTATCTTTCAAACACTCATTTTTGTATCAGCTGTCAATTTTCGTCTTCTCTTGCCCTTTAAAAGTGTTTTGAGCCTTGAAGAGTTAAACAGTCAAATCAGCTGTAGTTTGACTGTGCACAATTTTCTATCCCGGAACTCGATGCTACTTCGTTCTGGAAAGAGTGTCAAGAAGCAAGGAAGTCGAGTTCTGAATCAAGACCAACCAGCAGTATGTGACCCAAGTACAAATTATGTACATACTTTACAAAAAATCACATGAGTCGGAACGTATTTCACACTTTTAATGGAGATGAGAGGCAAAGTTTACTCAGTAACCTGCTCGAACTTTGAATAATATTGATTATATATTATGTCAAGCAATGAGACGCTCGTGTTCTGGTGTTTCACTGTAAATAATTTCGGGCCTAATTTTTTTTGTATTTTGTGTTTTTCCAATTAAGATCATTAGAGCCTAGGATAGACTATCTTCATAAATTTATAATTTTAATAGAGATGTATTTAAATTTTCTTAACCATGAAACCTTTATTTTAGAATTAAAGTAATCAAATATATCTTTGATCAATTGAAAATTATGTTTTTAAAACATTAACATTATTTTCAAATCACTAAATAGATATAGTCCTTATTTTGAGTACAAGGTTGCTGTTTTTTCAATTAGTAATTAAAGAACGAATGCAAATAAATTAATAAAAATCATTATTTTTTTTTTCAAATTTAGTTTAAATTCTCATAAACTTTATAAATTCAATAATGTTTTTTTTTTCATAAATCAAGTCACTAGATACAAATGAACTTTTCATGATTAAATAAAACTTCTCTTTGAAACAAACGTTTATAAAACGTTTCATATGATTTATTATTCATTAATTACACTCATCAACAGTCAACAATCCGAGAGTTTGACGGTTTTCAAAAAATTGGACACTACTTTGAGGCTTTTTGTGGCCCATTTTCCAAATTCCACTTATATTAAAACATGGAAGGATACTCATTTTGTACATTAAAAATTAATGATTCGCTTGTGTATTTAATGTAAATTTCCTTACCCGTCTTTGTTTGACCTAAAGGAACGACTCCTGGGGGCACAGGGCCGGGAGTAGGTCCAAATTCGGCCAAATCCTATGTAAATAAATACCTTCTTTGCAACTACATGAAATGCATTCCTTACTTAAAGTGCTGGGAACTTTCTCTGAGATAGTTTGAGATAGGCATTTTTTTACTTAATAGGTATAACAAATTTTCCCAGACGTTTTTTATTATTTTTGGTTTTTTTAGCGACGGAGCTAAAATAGTTCTTTCATAAGTTGTAGCTTCGTTTCCAACTCTCCTACCTTTCAGCTCATTAAACCAAAATGTAATGTAAATGTTTCAATGGTTAGGATTGAGTAAAAAAAAGTTTTGTGTCGTCGATTTTAAGCATACAATGTAGTTGAAACTATTAATGATTGACGAGCAAAAGAATTGGCGATCATTTTATTCTATTTTTTGGTTATGAGAGGTATTCTTAGGGATAGAAAAAAGGTAAGAACATGGAGAGGCAGCGGTAATTAAGAGTAGGGAAGATGAAAGGGACCTTTATAATAATAAACTTTTACTTTTTCATTTTTTTTTAAGATTATGTTGATTTAATTTATGTATTTTTTTGTTGTCATGGAAAAGAAATGTCATTTTTTTTTCTCGACTTAAAATATAACATATATATATTTATATACATATATGTGTAATGAACAAACGGAGGAAAACTATGAACAAAAGATAATGTCAAAAAAGAGCTTTATTTACAACACAAATATTATATATAAATGTGTATAAATATATCCTATTTCTATGTATATACATATATATAATTTATATGCTAGAGTGTTTTGTTTTTGTTTTTTCGAAATAATCGCAGTTCTTATTATAACAATTAATTTTTATGTACATACATATTATACGTTTATGATGGCATGAAGAAATATCGGCTTGAGTTGTGTAGATTGTGTAGACTGCAGAGGGAAAAACCTTCAAATTAAAAGCCTCAAAGCGTATTTACGTATTATGTAAAATATAAGTTGCAGATTTGACAAAAGAAAATTGAAAATTGTAAATTGTATAGTCCATACAAAATAGACATTAGACTCATAATAGACTCTACGTCTTTATGACTAGCAAGTATATTTATATTGATAGGCCATGATTAGTGTAAATTGTTCTAGCTAGACACAGTACATATAATGAATAAGTCGGATATACTTTTTATACATTTAAAAATACTTTTGTACAGTGCTTCAAAGCTCTTACTTGCATACAAAATGATTGTACAACTTGCAACTACTATGTTTCCCATAATACATACATATGATGTATCTCGCAACCTTTCACCCCAAAACAAATAAAAAAGAGAAAAAAGAAGAAAGCTTAAATTCAGTTGCGATTCTTTCCAAATATTGGTATATTCTTAGGAATGTAAATAATATGCAAATCGGGCTTGTAATAAAAAAAGAAAGAGAAAATCATCAACCTGGTAACCCTGACAATTTGCTGAATGTTGAGAGGGAAGCAAGTTGAGCTGTCATGACGTTTTACTGAGCTACAAGCTTCTATTCTCCATTATATGTATATACAACAGTAAATAATAACATAGATGAGAATTAACAGAAAATTAACTGAAATTAATGTCAGGAAATTATATATTTTTAACTAATTATACGAGGACTTGAGCCCTTTTTGTGTACATTTTATTTGATTTATTAACCTTAATGCATGTATTCCTTCATGCGAGATCTTTACTATCAGGTAGATGTTTTTCTCCCCTCAGTATTAAAGGGAAAATGATAACAGCTTTGGAAAACAAAAAGACCTGTTTGAAGAGCCAACTCCACAAAATCTCGCACTCGGCATTTTGCATATTATTTACATTCCTATCTATTCTATTCTACTCATCGTGTTCAACAAAAGTTATAGGGATGTGAAAATTGCTGTATAATTTCGACAAGCGTAATTTGAAGGAAAAAATTGGTTATTTTTTGTTTTTTTTTTTTGCTAATGAATTGTACAATTTGCTTTATAGAAGTTTGCAACTTGAACATAGTCCCAACATGTACCTACGTACACAATATTAAATACATTAAATATATGTTTTTCTGAAATTACTTTTCCTTGATTAGTTAACTATGTCTCTAATTATATTAAAGATGAAATCCATATAAGGTCAATAGTGACTCTGATCTCCATGGCAATAACTCATGAGTCATACATATACATGTGTCTCACCACATTTGATATTAAAAAAGAAGTGTTTCTACTCACTCCAGTTGATAACTCAGTTATTTTTAGAGAGTTCTCATCATCGATACAAAAAATATGCAAAAGTTCAAATTCAAAATGGTGAAATGAAATTACGTCACTTTAGACTTTAGAGCAGGGGTGTCAAATATACAGCCTGGGGGCCGTAACCGGCCCGCAAGGAGGTTAAATGAGGCCTGCAGGGTAATTTGAAAGTGAAAAAATACATAAAAACATGGATTAAATTTTTAATTCAATTTAATTCATGAATTATCCGCTAGTGGCGCATGTTAGTCTTTCTTTATATGTCTCATGTATTCTTATGTAAAGTTCATTATTATAATTTTCAATTTTCTAGTTACTTAATATTTGTGCAATTTTGTAAAATGTTTTGTATAAGTTTTGTTCAATAAGTTTTTAGTGAAATTTAACAATGTCCTTGTTCTTCTTAAAATCTAAACAAAGGGAAGACATGATATTTTGGTTATTTATAGCTAAGTATGCTATATGCAATAATTTTAATGGTCCGGCCCACAAAGTCAACCTAGGGGTCGTATCTGGCCCACTAAGTGAAATGAGTTAAACACCCCTGCTTTAGAGAAAGCCTATTTCATCAAGGGTCGAATAACAAAATATATTTGTGAGATTAAGGGTCAAAGTATTGTACATACATATGTATATACATTTTTGAAGTAGTAGGATTTACTTTTTTACATCAGCAAGCCGTCCATTGAATAGACCTGCTTCAGAGTGTAGAAGAAAGGTTCATGAACTCTTTCCACAAACCATATTTTCGTCAAATCCCAAGGACATCCGTAAAATCTTCTCCATTGAAAAATTATGCATATTTTTCGTCAGATGATGTCAAACTATTTTTTAATCTTATCATACAGAATCATATAGAATCAAGTTTTATTAGTTTGATGACTTTATATTCAACAACTTGCCAACATCCTGAAGGACATTTGAGTTTTTGAAATTGAAGCAATTGACAGGAGAATATTTCCAGGGAAAGTAATTTGTTGTTTTCACAAAATTTTTGTTTGTAATATTGAAAGAAATATTGTTTGATACTGGAATTTAGGGTAATAATTTGCAAATTTGTGCTTTATTCCAAAAGTATCGTTATTCAATTTACGAAAAATTTGTTTTTTAATATTTAGGAAATAATTTATTAAATAAAATAATTCAATATTAAGGAAAGTAACGTTGAACACTAAATTTTCTTAGTAGTTTTATGTCTGTGAATACTATATAAATAGTTTATATCCAATACTTCCATACAAACTATAGGTTTTTGACTTCATTAACAACATATCTTCAAGTCAATTTATTCTCAAAATAATGGTAAATATTTCTTTAGTTTTAATGTTAAGTTCAAAGTTCCTCAATCTATAAAATAATATATTGTAAAAGTAGAAATAAATCTCTTAGTTTAACTCGTACTTGTCATTTGGACCGTTCTGACCATGCTCAAAGTAAACTTAGGTGCTCACACTACAGAAAATATTTTTCAAGCATATTTTTTAATTTATCAGTAGCCCAACGGCGTAGTCAGCCTTACATAATGTGAGTGGAAGCATTGGCGTTATCTTCCCAATTTTGATGAAAAAATCATCCCAATATGATTTTTCTACGTTCTTCACTGTATAACTTTGATTTTTTTATCGGTGAAGGGGACCTTCACTCATTTTTCCTTGAATTAAAACTTTTTTGGCAATTTACTTCCCTCTAACGTAAAAAAATCATATTATGGCCATTTTCAAAAGGATTTCTCTTAACCAAATACTCCAAATGGATACCAACAAACAATTTGAATATTTTCTAAACTTTTAATTCCATTTTTTTTTTTTGGGTTAAGAATTTTTTTTTTTCATATTGTAACACCAAGCAAAATATAAACATCATTTTGAACACTTCAAAAAATATATATGTATACTAAACACACTCCAGTTTATATACGATTAAGTAAAAAAAAAATATTTTTTTAACATTCTTGTTGTTTCTTAGTTGTAATTTTTAATGGCTAAATCATATCCATGTACTCGTGTACTTTTGTTCTTTGATTAATATTCTACGTAAGTCAACAAAGAAAATGCATTAATTATAGTTAAGCTTTAGAAATGTTGTCAAAGGTGTGTATTTAAAACAATGATTTTCATTGTGTCCTCAAACTTTCCTATAAATAGAGAAAGCATAAAATCTTAAAATCAATTCTTGGACTATTCTTTTTCGGATTTAGTAGAAATCTGTTCACAGCTCAGCACAGAGCTGATTATAGTTAGCTGAATCGACAGATGACGAGAAAATAAATTGTGAATTCTTAAATTATTGGGAACTAGGCATGCAAAAGATTGACTTCATCAGACCGAAAGGGTTAATATTTAGAGTATTTTTTTACCTTAACTAGAATACAATCTCAATTCTTCAAACAGTCTGAGTGAATGGTTTCGTGGATATATTGGTCTGTACAAGACTGTCAGTTCTACGAACTCACATAGACATTAAATAGATATTTTATTAAATGGGTATTAAAATCAAAAATTGTACCTCAGCTGATAGGAGTTTTATAGTGCTTTCTATTACACCTTTCCTCAGCTGAACTTATGGCAGAGACAAATGACAGACTTTGACATCAGTTGTTTTTCTTTTTCAATGCAATAACCCCGTTACACTTATCAACTTTAAAACATGACAAAGGAACTGGAGTATATTTAACTGCTATATTTGTTTTAGATATTTGATTTTGTCAAAAGCTAAAATCTCTCTAGAGATGTGTGCAATTACTTAAATTCAAAAGCCTTTTATATATACTGTATATATTCAATATTTATAAAACACTATCTATGTATTCTCAAATTACAAAAGCCATTATTATGCATTCTCGGAAATACTATGTAATAGAAGCAATACATCAGAAAATAAAATTAAAATAAATAATAATGTGACAGTTCTAAGTTGGACTTACTGGTCGATTCAAGTTTTTAATTATTATTATTATTAACAGTGATTCTTTAGTACAGTTTATTGAATTTAGAAGTCCAAAACAATGAATCAGAGTTCAAAATAAGGTAATTTTTCTTACTCTTAGAATAAACATAATTAAGTAGATATTACAGAGAAAATATATCAGTTTCAGAACTAAAGAAACTAGAGAACCAAACGTTATCAAGAAAGTTTTCATCATTTTCATGCGCATTACAGATCCATTCACAAATAGTTACTCGCTTTTCCTTGTCAGCATCCGTTAATTTTTGCTTTATTAGGATCTTGTATGTGTATAGGTGCAAATCAGACGTAAGAACACGCCGTAGTGACTCCCTTGTCATTCCGAGTTCTTGGCTGCGTCTACGCACTGATTTCCTAGGGCTGCGTCCTACTGAATCTCTCACTGCAGCAATGTTTTCTTCTGTCCTTGCACTCTTCTTCCTGCCTGAATAAGTTCCCCCTGTGGCTTTAGAACATAGGTCCACTACAGTCCCATGCTCTCTGAACTTCTTAACCCAACTAACAATCGTTGATTTTCATGGAAAGTTGCGACAATGGAAACGCTTTCGAAACTGAATCTGTACACTCTGGTATGATTTTGTCGGCGCAAAATAGGTCTCCAGCGAGAATATCTTCTGCTGATTTGTCCAAGACATTTTCAGGGCAACTATAGCTGCAAATGATCATCCATAGGTTCACCTTTCACGTCCTGCTACAGAAAAGACATTCGTTAAAAAACTGATTTTTTATGGAATAAAATATGAGTACACATCTTTTTGGGTTACCCTGTATATATCAGATTCAAAACTAAAGAAAGACACTCAGACGCGTGAGAGAAAATATTATATATTTTCCTCCAAATGTACTTGGTATGATCATGTACCATTTCTATATTTTAATTTGATAAAGAATCACGTTCCATTAATTATGTTTATAAACGCCACTGGTTTGTGTCTCTCAATATATGTATAATAGGAATTCAAATCTAATGAATGGACATTAAGCTTTTGTATCCGTTCCGAACGATACATTAAACAAATTCTTTTCATGATTTTAAATTACCTTTTTGTAGTTTGTAAACAATACTTTAATTAAAAAGAAATTATTGTATCATGATCATTTTTTATCAATAGAGCATATATACTATTTGATACCACAACTATCTACTTTGTGTACTCGAGACCTTGACTTTTAAAAAGAAAAGAAAACCTTTAAGAAAGAAAAAAGGCATATTTTTGGCATGTTAAGGTACTTTTGGGCAAGTGAAGAAGTGTTGATTCTCCTTTGAAATCATAATAATAATATGTAGAATCAGTTGCTTTAAATCAAAGAAGAGTAAACTGATGAAACAGCTAAAGGTAGAATACATACATTGAATTTTTGTTTATGCAAAATAATGAGTGGTGCAAGGCAGTGGTCCCCAACCACCCCTGGGCCGCGGACCGGTACCGTTCCGTGGATCACTCAGTACTGAGACGCACAAAAGTTGATTAGTTATATCTGTTTTCCTCTTCCCAACCTCAAAGGACCCACGAACGGCCAAAGAAGGGATACGTGACCCATTTGTCAACAAACCAGCTGAATCCAGCATATCTGTACAAGAAGAAAACCAAATGACGGCGGCCTTAAAACAGAGTTCGAGACAATAACTCTGCTAACACAGCGCTCACAACCCTGTTGCCATTCCCAACGTTCTATCAGTGTAAGACTGGGTTTTCTGGAGTGACAGCCATCAAAACAAGGCAAAGGAGTAAACTGGTCATCTGCAACACACTGGAGGGTGTCTTTGTCTGCTATTACCCCCAGATGAGATCATCTTGTTGCAAAGAAACTAGCTCAGGGTTCCCATTGATTTAGTATTACGGACAGTTTTTGATATTATAATATGTTATACTGTTGAAGCAGGAATGTGTTAATAAAGTTATTACCTCCTAATGTTATAATAGCATTGCTATGTTGGAGCAATGTGCTAATAAAGTTCTATATGATTACACAGTGGATTCACGTTTATTGCTATTATTAATATTTCAACCCCCCGGTCCACAGTAAAATTGTCAAGCGTTGACCGGTTTGCAATTAGAAAAAGATTGGAGACCAGTAATTATCTGACCCTTTCCTACAAAAAGAAAAGACAAGCAAGTTTAAAATTATATAATTATATGATAGTTAGATAATATCCCTAACTGTTTAATTATTCTTTATTTAACAGTAGAGATATTCACTGCTTTTTGTATAAAAGATCAGGATTCATGGAGTATTTATAATACACTTGTCCAATCAATTCCAAGGATTTTATGTACCTTTTACATAAATGGTTTGATAAATTATCTATCATTGTATCTATGTAGTATGGTTCCATATGTAAGTAACTCAAAATCATCTTATTCGCCTACTTTGAGGATTTCGAACCTACTTAGATTTGTGATTAAAAATTCAAAAAAAGGGAACGCAATCCTTAATTTAATATATTTTTTATGCATCAAAATAAGAAATAATAATAATACTCTTTTTGAGCTCATAACACGTAGGGTCAGCTACTTTAAATCAAAAGAGTCAAATGATGAATAGCTGAAGGGAAAATACAGTGTGTTTTTGTTTATCCTAAAAAGCCCGTCGTGTTTATGAACTCAAGAAGGGTATTATTATTATTATTTATGATTTTGATATATAAAAATATATTAAATCAAGGATTTGACGACTCTTTTTGAATTTTTAAATATTACACAAGTATTCAGAATTGATTTGTATATTGGTAGGATTTATCAATATAATATAGCATATCTAAATAATAACTTCTCTTCCCAATATTAAAAAGTTGGTAACAAGGAAAATACAGAAGGACAGTAGCTACCAGTTGTTTTTCCATATTTTTCCTTTCCCTTTTAAAAAAAGAGGTTGCGAGTGGACAAGAACCCCTCTAAACCACTTAATTAATGATATTTTATCTTTGAGTGTACAAAGTCTTAGTTGTTGACAATTGATCTAGCTATCTATTTCATATTGAATGATTACATAGGGCGACCCAAACCTGGCTTCATCCGTATCATTATTTGCGTTTCACTAACAAAGTGAAAATTCATTTTACAGAATATAAAAGAGTTACTCCCTGAATTCAAAAAAGAATGAGATTCCTGAAGAATGGATAAATATCTCTAAATTCAAGATTTTAGTCTAAATAGAAGCAGCATAATATTCATGACGGAGGGATTGGAGCCTGGTTTTCCCGTCAATGTTTATGCAACATTTGGTTACTTCTAATAATTATGAAAATAGCACTCTAATCTTACAATCCTTTGAAATAAGGGAACATGCAGAAAAAGATATCTCAAATTGCAGATTCAAAAGTGGGCATTTATCTCATTATTCGTGCAAATTCGAATATTTGACACATCCCTAACATGTAGAATAGCCAAAAGGAAGTATCAATGCATCAAAAAACCCTTTTAGGGAGACTATTATATAAACATTATATATATATATAGAAACAGACATTTTTGTCATGATGTAAAATTACACAATACAAAAAAATAAAATGTATATTTTTTTGTCAAATGTAATTACATACTTATGTAAATTTATTTGTTTTTTTTTTTCATAATATACATATTAAACAACAATAAAAGTTCAATATTTGTCAACTCCTTCATGATAAGTTAAATTCAATATTTATCGATTCAATTCGTTATTTACATATATTACATAATTTGTACTCTATCACGACGAGCTTTTTGGGAATAACAAAAACACAGTATGTATTCTCCCTTCAGCTAATTACTTTCATCATTTGACTCTTTTGATTTAAAGCAGCTGATCCTACGTATTATCATTACGTATTATTATTGAATTTTGAATATATTACAAGTAGTAACACGATTGATTTGTATATTGGTAGAATTTATCAATATGTAGCATATCTAAGTAATAACTCCTCTTCCCAATATTAAAAAGTTGGCAACAAGGAATATACAGAAGGGTAGCTACCAGTTGTTTTTTCAAATTTTTCCTTTCCCTTTTGTCAGTCGAGGTTGCGAGTGGACAAAAAAGCTCGACGCGTATGTACAATTAACTTGAGCAAGAATAACTTATAAAAGAGTCCAGACAAATAATAGTTTCACAATTTATGGGTTTTTTTTCATGACAATATCACAAATATCTAAATAACCATTTATTACTAATATTCAAAGCTATATCGTATATCATGTCAGTCCAACTCAATGGATATATAAAAATATGGTATTTGGTAATGGATTTCTTCGATATTGGGCCAAATATATATATATATATATATATATATGTCAAGTCAACAAGAAAGCAAGTTTGTTTTCAAATATTGAAAAGGAGAAAATCCACTTTAAAGTTTTTTTACTTCATAAATATAACGGCCAAATGTTTAGGAGTCATTTACAGACCTATCCCGCCCGGTTTTTGCGGTTAAATGTCACTTTATATCGAGAAACTACCTAGGATTGTTGTTTATCTAATAGAGACATCAGATAAATGTACCGACTGCACATGGAGCCGAGTTGGCCCCTGAAAGAACGTCCATCTTTTTCATAGCCCCAGAGATTTATTTAGTGTCAGTTGGCTAAAACCAGTTCATCATTTGTTTAAGAGCTATTAAGAAAACTACATCCACTATCATGCTCACCATGAATCAATGTAATAGCAACTACATAGTCGGAAATACTAGATTGTGGCCGGTATTTTTTTTTTATAATACAGTTGCAATTATTGGAGTCATTATTTATCATTAATGGAAATATTCGATTAATACAAACGAAAGAAAATGTCTTCAAGATATTGTTCATCCAATAGAGACATCAAATAAATGTACCGACTGCACATGGAGCCGAGTTGGCCCCTGAAAGAACGTCCATCTTTTTCATAGCCCCAGAGATTTATTTAGTGTCAGTTGGCTAAAACCAGTTCATCATTTGTTTAAGAGCTATTAAGAAAACTACATCCACTATCATGCTCACCCTGAATCATAGTAATAGTAACTACATAGTCATAAATACCAGATTGTGGCTGGTATTTTTTTTTTATAATACAGTTGCAATTATTGGAGTCATTATTTATCATTAATGGAAATATACGATTAATACAAACGAAAGAAAATGTCTTCAAGAAAATGATAGCAATTCGAAGTCATTTTTGAAAAAATATTTCTGATAAACTGTGCTTCTTGTTGACTTGACACGTATATACACATTCTAACAGGCTTTGTTTGTCATTGAAGATGCATTGAATTAATAGCATAGTAAATTATTACATAATTATTTTCTTTCCTTTTCAACTATTCCCAGAGTTACACCATTATTTGAAATAATACATAATATGAATAATATGTACTTTTTGGCAATTTATTATTGAGACCGATTGAATTAGTTTTTTTTTTTTTTTTTTTTTTTTTCAGAGAGGATCGAATTAGACCAAAACATTCTTCCTCACACAACACTAGAAATCACCAATTAATATATGTACACTATTAAAAAATAAGATGTAGTTTGATGGTTAGCCTAGTATGCAATACATTTTTAATTTCTTTCCTCATTTGTATATGTATTTGATTGCAGTTATTATTATTTTTTTCATCATGACCGTAGCCAATAACATACAACAAACACACTAACATTAGTTTATGTTTTCTAAATTATTATAAAGACAATCAAATATTAATCTACATAAAACATTGGTATTTTCGCATCTACGATTTTTCACCATGTACATATTTGTGAAATGATTCATAGAAACAATCCTGAAAAAAAAAAAAAAAAAAAGGAGACAAAAAGTGCACAAAAAAGCTTGCAAAAAAGTAGGCAAATAATTTCAATTTTTTTTTGTTTGGATTTGACCTTAGAGAATAAAAAAAAAAACACTGCTTTGAAACATCCTTTTTTAGGTTACCATGAATTAGGTTACCATGTTTTACTATTTGTTTTGATTAGATGTATCATATTTTTTCTAGTTAATCCGTAGGATAACACAGTGAGGAAAATAACATGTTTAAATTAGCTGAAAAGATTACTTTAGAAAATGTCAACAGAAGGAGATGAACATTTCCTTATTTGAGCGTGATAATTGACTTGATCATCCTGGTAAAAAAACTAATTCAATCGGTCTCAATAATAAATTGGCAAAAAGTACATATTATTCATATTATGTACGACTCTCGGTAGAACTACTAAAAAACAACTGCAATTGACTGAAGCAGTAGCGCACAGAAGGACTTCAGCTGATTTCTTAATCCTTCTACGCGTTACTACTTTAGTAGTTCTACCGTGAGTCATTAATTTCTTGTGGATTTTTGCTCGAAATTGAATGAAAATTTTCACATTTAGATGGACGATTTCTTCTTGGTTAATGATTCATATCGGGTGCTTGACATCCGTTTGAAATCTGTGGGTCTCAGATCTTTAATGCATTCCCTATTATTTCATTTCAAGTAATATTCAAGGATTTATTTAAAAACAAACGTTTTGGTAGACTTTTGGGCCTACTCACACCGCCAATGCACTCGGGAGTTCCCTTAGTTCAAAACAAAAACTGAAATTGGAGTTTGAAATAAATACACTGGCGGATCATTATTTGTTGACGCACAAAATGAGTTTTCTTCACGGCTTTCATAAATTGATGTTGAATGTAGAAAATGGGCCAAAAAAAGTAGAGTTTGATTTCTCAAAAACCATGGGACTCTCGAAAAAAAAATTACAGATTTGAAATCAGTATGCAAGACTGAATAACTTTTATTAAATTTATAACCCTTAAGATTTTTGACATTGCAAATTTGTTGACCTGTGTAATTAAATAAAAGAGCAAGAGTAGAACAGTCAATTGATGAAAACAGCTGAAGGGAGAGTACAAAGTATGTTTGTTTTTCCTAAAAAGCGAGTCGTGAAAGGGGAAATCCTGAAAAAAATGTATAATTTCATCGATATAATTTTTAAAAAATAATAAATTATGAGAACGTCGCTTGAGTTTTCCTCCTATTAATCCAGAAATGTTTTATTAATTCACTGAATTTTCTTCCATTTAAAAGGGAGAATTGTTGAGAAGTAAGTTTAAAAAATATATCATTAAAAGTTTTAAATGTTCCTATATGTTTTATAAATCCTCATATAAATATTTGTACATTCAGTAGTAGGAAAAATGATGTAATTGTCAATATAAAATACACATTAAACACGGGTTTTTTTAAAATCCTATTGTGGAATACAATGAACATTTCCTCAAAAAATTGCCATCATGATGCTTGCATCATATCCAAACAGGGATTATTGGTTATAAAGATGTAAGATGTTCCATTTTTCAAACCCTTCATTTTGATCACCAATCAACATATTTATATAAGTGAATTTATATTTTGCTATTATCCTATCCGATTAGGATGAAACTCACACAATATTACTATTCTGATAAATGGATTTAAATATGAATATTGACTGTGCAAATGCCATTTGTAATGAAATTGAGGAATTCAAACGTTAAAGTAAACTAGGAAAGTAATTGTGACATGACAAAGGAATTACAGACTGTAAAATGGAGCACACTTTTTTACATGTATATAATATTTAATATCATATGGAGATCAGGTGTAAATTTTTTATTTCATTTATGAGGTCAAATCATTATTATTTGAGAAAATATATTCTACATCTATGGAAATTGTCAATATTGAATCAGTAGTTTTCTACAAACTATATTTCCATTCTATTATTATCATTTCTCATGGAATTTCCTGACTGATTAATACATTCACCTCTTAATGTTTGCAAGTAATAATATTAAAAGATTGGAACTTTTACAGTTTAATCTATGGGATAGATGACTTCTTATTTTATTTTGCTCAAATAAGGCTTATAAAATTGAATGCTTTAATCTTCAGGAAGGCTTTAAAATGTATCCCTCTCTCTCTATGTATAAAAATATCAATATTACATATTTCTTAGACTGAAACCCAAGGAAATAATTGATTATTATGATACAAAATACTCTTAATGAATTATTTTGCAAAAACTCAGAAATTTGGTATACTCAAATTGAGAGACATCAGATGACAAAATAGGTTTATACGAATGGGTATATTATATATATTAAAATAAATTAGGAGTAAAGGTCTCTAAGAGCCTAGTGATGAAATAGTTTCTTAATAATATTACTTCATTTGTAGCGCCTCTAACCAAAGTTGGGCTATAAAGTCACACTTAAGTCTCATTAAACTGTAACTAGTTGCGAAAAAAACTGACAACTCGATTTTTATCTTTAGCTCGGTAAAAAAAAATGACTCGGAGAAGCTATGCCTCCAACAGCTATTAAAAGAATTAACAGTGCTTTAGCTCAATCCACCAGATCAATCTCTGGCTTATAAATATTTAATAGATATAATTACCATAAACGGGAGACAAGGAGTCATCTCGTAACATCAAAAACTGCAGAAGGAACAAAAAATATACCAAAGCTATGAATCAAATATACAAAACGACGACCACAGGATAAATCTTTGTACAAATTTACACGAACTCTTTGATAGACAAGGAAATTTTGTTAATAACTTTAAAATATACCAGAGATGTGTACTCCAGTTCAAGGATCCAAGTCAGAAACTCGGTTTAGACTTGAGACTCGACCTCAGCGACCTCTATAACTTTAATTTTTATCGCACTGATAAAGGTAACTACCGTATCTACCCTTATGTATAAGGGACCCTGTCAATTTTTAAGCAAAAATTCTAGAAAAGAGTAAATTACTTACTTACTTACTTACTCCCATGTATAAGAGACCCCCTATTTTGAAGTAAAAAGGATCCTTTCTCCATGAGTTAATACGGTATTTTCATTCCACACTTGTGAGTGACTTATTTTATACGACTCAAGGGCAGTGATGTAGTTAATTTATAGGAATGTAAATAATATGCAAATCGGGCTTGTAATAAAAAAAGAAATAGAAAATCAACCTGGTAACTTTGACAATTTGATGAATGTTGAGAGTGAAGCAGCTTGAGCTGTCATGACGTTTTACTGAGCAACATGCTGCTATTCTCCATTATATATACAACAATAAATAATAACATAGATGAAAGGAAAAAAGTTATCTCAAATTAATGTCAGGAAATTATATATTTTTAACTAATAATTAATTACTATACGAGGACTTGAGCCCTTTTTGCTTACATTTTATTTGCTTTATTAAACTTAATGCATGTATTCCTTCATGCGACATCTTTACTATCAGGTAGATGTTCTCCCCTCAGTAATAAAGGAAAAATGATAACAGCTTTGGAAAAAAAAAAGACCTGTAGCTCGAAGAGCCAACTCTACAAAGTCTCGCACTCGGCATTTTGCATATTATTTACATTCCTAACATACATCGGAAGTTTATCTAGTAGAATGAACTATTTGTCTGTGTGTTTTCTTATCTGATAAAACTAGATTACTATTTGACAAATAATAATTAATAATCTCTTTGAAATGTGTGTTTTTTTAATCACGATTTGACAATGAAAATATCCGTGATCAGGATGTTACTTTAAAAAAAACAAAAACAAGTTTTATGCAAATTGCTAATAAATTTTAAATTATGGATTTAAGAAAAAGTTTCATAATTTCTGCCTGCCGAACTCACTAATATGGGCAAAAAGGTAATGTCCTCAATGGCAGTGGATTAATCAGGGACTCCCTAAAATGTCAATGATTACGAGATATAAAAATAAAATTGTTTGATAGAACAGGGCCTCCTATGCTAAGGGTCAAGTGATCTTGTTCCCCTTACTCACACTTCCTTACATCATTTACCCATATTAATGAGTGCATGCCCATCAAAAATTATGGGTCATTTTTTGGGATTTGCCTACGAAAGAAAAAATCTACTATTACACAACTCGACATAATTTTATATAAAAAAAACATTAAGCCAATGAGCAATACTGACTAAGGATCAAATTCTCCTGCTCTCAATTCCCTCAGTAGTCATTGATGATGGATCAAAAGAATAGCTGCTGCCAGAGTACGACGAGTACGCTCAAACTGGAATATTATTAATAAGACTAAGAAGTAAGAGCCCTCGTTTACGTCACACACGCCTCAACTACTAAGGCCAAATAGCTGGAAAGAAACAGAAACACATAAAGAAGAAAGAGAGTTTTTGAAAAGAATGAAATGTTACACCAAGATACAAAATATATATTATAAAATAAACGACAAATGGCGTAATTATCAGTAGATGTTTTTACATGGTGTCTATATAAAGTGTTTCTTTTTGTTCCTATCTACTACTACATATACACATATGAAGTGTTAAAAGAAATGTCATAATTTAGTAGTAGTATTAATTAAATTAATTTGACAAAAATCCTTTTGTGACGGGACTACTCTGGTGGAAACTGGTGGAAACATAATAATTCTGTTGTTATTATTATATTCACAAAACTCAAAATGAATTCTGCCAAAAGCGTTGTTCTATTATTTCTACTACAGTTTGCTCATGGTAAGAGAAGTTTGATTGAATTACCATTGATATGT
Source organism: Lepeophtheirus nordmannii (assembly GCA_963680855.1). Classification (NCBI taxonomy): domain Eukaryota; kingdom Metazoa; phylum Arthropoda; class Copepoda; order Siphonostomatoida; family Caligidae; genus Lepeophtheirus; species Lepeophtheirus nordmannii. The sequence goes on from OY804519.1 coordinate 1,305,877, forward strand.
ATGTTATAATTACTACATGGAGTATTATTTATTATAATTATATATTTAAATATCATTGAAACTTCTCGAGAATAAAGGAAAAGAAAGAGAAGGGGGGAGGGACGGAGGGAATAACATAGTGGAGACTCCTCATATATATTCCTTTGTTTGTTGTTGAGACTTTGTATATTATATATATATATATATATTTACGAACATACAAAATAAAACACAAAGAATTGATGTTTCAACTCTTAAATAAAAACAAACACAAGGTGTTGCTGTTGTTGTTTTACCTTGGAGCCATGGTAAACTGAATCATTCAATGATTTGAAGTTTTGCTATGCTATTTTACAAATGCATTTCATCATGAAGGGGAACACGAATATAAATAACAATGATTTCCTATCTAGCTATATGTAGGTATTTGTAATTTGCCATAACTAACATAACGCGATATGATCACGGATGATCATTTAAGCAAAAAGTTCTCAATGAATTATAATAATAATAATAATTTATTGATTCTGCGGTGGTATATATATATATATATATATATATATATATATATATATATATATATATATAATATGTTATAATTAATATCGTTCCAATATCCGTAATTAATGAATCAATCAATCCATTAATTTAATTTAATTTAATTATATACTTATATTATGTTAAAATAACTTTACAAAGTATATATTTCAAATCGTGCACCGTTAAATATGCTGACTTATTTATTATTTCCTTAAACGTCATTTCATGTAAAGTTTCAATTGTTTTATAATATATATATAAAGTAGTTTACATCATGTGTCAAATAATTTAATCTATGTATTAACCACATGGTAGTATGTAGTATAATGTAGAACTGTTTTTGGTAATTGTATATATATTTTTTTGAAAACCTTGGATCACATTTACTGTTATTTATTTAATACATACTATCGATCCCCTTGATTCGTTTGTTTATACTTATTTATCATGTATTTTTGAAATGAATTAATTAATTATTATTATTATTATTAAAATTTTGTCCCTCAGCTTGAATAACCCTTAGTGTCTGAGACTTACATATCTACGAGTATATGTGTCTACACACAATGCCAATAAAATTCGCACGATAACTGCATTTTTTTATGTCTCTAATTACCAACACCATCATTTAAATTCCTGAACAGAAACGATGAGTCTACAAAATTCAGGAGCACTCAAATGAACTTACGTTTATATGCCTTAAATATGTTTTGCTTTCAATATATATTTATTGGAGAGTTTATGAATATCAAGGAAGGAGCATACTTTAATTAGTTATGTATTACTTCAATATTCTTTTACTTTTTCGTTAACTTAACTCATCCCAATATATTAAATTCCTTTATAACCAAGTAAATTGTTTAAGAGGTACCATATGAAAATAGAGTCCATCAGCCTGCAAAACTACAAATTTACGTGATGTGATGAGTTATTTGTTTAAATAAATATACTATCTTTATTGGATACTATATAGAGAAATTGTATTCAAATACCGATGTGTGGGAGTAAATTAAGTATATACAGCTATAGTTAAGATTACGAGACATTAGTTTAGCGAGTGTTCTAATTGACGAGACTTTTGTGTTTTCAATATGACTGATAACGAGACATATCCTGACTGATTGGTGGGTAGTCAATGATGACTCGAATGTCATGAGAGCCACTCAGCTTCTATATAGACGTGTTCATCAAATACATTGTATAGTAGTCAATTTATTTTTAAGAGGTCAAGTCAGTTTCATGAGAGTTTACTCAGAGCTGAGGACTATTATCTGCTGGGACTCTAATCGGACTTAAGTCTCATTAAGCTGTGACTTTAAACTCGAAAGATTTAAACTATAATAAAATTCGAGACTTGAGACTAACAAACGTTCTTTTATTTTAAATCACTATTATATAAGAGCCATTTATCGTTTAATTTGATTGAATTGCAATATTGATGATGATTGAGTCAGAGCTGAGGACTCGGAGTCGAGTTGCAAATAAATGTTAATTAATTATAAATTCAGATTCTAAGTGAGTGAGGCTTGATTTTGACTTTTGAATAGCACTCGGCTTTGTTTATGAGCATTTTAAATCCTCTGGCCCGGATTTTACAAAATTGTAGTTTGTATGAAGTCCTCCACGGTGTGCTCTTAGTACTTATATTGAAAAGGATGCAAGATTTAACAGTTTTCCACCATACATAGACATGACATGTACCTCTTCCGAAATACATGGATTCAAGATCTTTATTTGTTTTGTGTTGCGTTTTGACCGTATTTGAAGGAATTGGCTTTCATATTCCTCATTGCCAAATAGTTATTATTAGCTCAATTCTTTTTATAAGACCTTGAAATGCCGTATCTATGCATTTTATGGGGCCTGAATGTGTTATTTTGTAAATTGTGTCAGTGGCTCCTCCTTAGTAGTGTCTATATTACAAAATATGAGTATATATATGTGTTCAAGTATAACTAACATATTATTATATAGATATTTATCATTGTTGCCAAGTGGGATGTGGGTATGACTGATTCCAGTTTAATAATAATAAATATCAAGCTATTTGCCAAAGTTAGAAAAAACATGATTAATGAAGGAATTGCTTGATGAACACAACAGTAATAATAAAGATTAGAAAATTTCACATTCGTTATTAATATATATATATATATATATATATATATATATATATATATATATATATATATATATATATATATATATATATATATATGTCAACTCCTTGTAGCAAGTTTATGACAATATGTATGTATGTATGTATGTATTTGGAAAGTTAGAGAGTCTTTTACTATTACCGTAACTTGTTCCTCTTGTTAGAATGCTTCATACCAAATTATTATCAATATCATCTCGGAAGATGACAATATATATATATATATATATATATTTCTCTCCATAACTCGGATTTTCCTCCATGTATGTATCTAAATCAAGATTCACCTAGCCGCCACCATAAGGCCTTGTATTTAACCTTGGATAAAAGGATAAAGAAACACTTTTGATAGTAGTTTTTAATGTATGGACACTCTAATGCAAATTAATCACACTCTACGAATTAAATTTGTTGATTAAATGTATGTAGGAGCTATGATCTATCCAAAGTTATTCATTCAAGGACATGGATTTTAGTTTATACACTCTTGTATTTAGTGTACCTCTAACCAACAACCGTAAACGAGTTTTTTTAGCATCTAAAAGGTGCAGAGTTGAGCTTTGTTTTTTCTCTTCAATTGTTCAATAGAGAATATATACAATCTAGCTACATAATTTGGATACTACACAAGCATGATACTTTATTAGGAGTAAAAGTTGATTAAGTTACGGTGTTAATAAATAAATATCTATCGTAGAGTCCCAAGAAGTTGGTTCTTGGGAGATAAAGGACTGTTCAAGTGGCGGCTACGAACTAATATTTCTATTTCTGGACGTAAATGTTGGATTTTATCACTGAGGGGGGCACTTTTAGGGCTATTTATGAGAATATAGAGCGGATTATTCAAATGAATAATCCGAACTAATCAAAGGTGGATATTGCTGTATTTGCGTTTTTTTGCTCTTTTTAAAAGATGGCTCTGATTTTATTAAACCTCATAATGAATAGTTCATACATATTTTGTGTACACTAGATGAATAATCTCGTCCATGAGTTTATATTTCCGTTGTTAGTTATAAAATATGAGTATGGTAGCAATACACACTAATGTTCATTTTATTTTCAGGGATTTCTTCGGAGAAGAAATTTGTACTCTTACACACAGACAGGACCTTCAGTCCGGAAATCCTTCCTAATCAGAATATTTCATTCAGTTATTTTATTAAAAATATTGATGACGTTCCGTGAGTATTCCTCATATATTTTAACAATTAGCAATATAATTAATGATTCAAATATCTTGATCGTAGAGATGATATTCTATTCAGTTTTATTTGATATTTTTTAAGAGGATAATTATTATTATTATTATTTATCCTCCTTGAAATCCCTGCTCCTTAGTTAATTATATTATTGTAGTTCATACGGTTTACTCTATAAGGGCAATTGTTTAAAACCTGATATAAATAATATGTGCTTATAACTTACAATATATCACATTAAATTATTATAAGAATAAAAGAGATTTAATTCCACATGTTTTTTTCCTTTCTATTTGCTAACTTTTGTTCCATAAACACTTGTGTAAAAATGAAACATTTGTAGAATTTTTAAATCTAACCCTTTGTATCATTTACTACTTCTCAGAATTAAAGGCATTCATATCAATAGTGTGTGTATTTACATTAACATCTTTCTTTGTTTGAATTTCAGGGATAACGATCTCATCAACCTTAGTTTCTACTCAGAGACTCCTAATATTGTATCCATACCAAATCCAAACATCACCGTCAATGAGCCGACGAAAAGTCAACGTGTCAATTTCAGTATAAACATTAGAGCTCTAATCCCAGGACAAACCATAGTGAATGTTTCATCATCGAATACAGATGTCGAGTAAGGAGGATGATGATGGAATCTATAAATAGTTTTAAAAAAATGTTTTGACTTGAAATATTGTTATTTATTTTTTTTTCGTTTTATAAAACGTGTACATTTATTTCCCTTAGTTTGAGATTGGCATCCGTTAAGGTTAAAGTTATGAGATCCGAGGCTTTGAATATATTTAGTAATGTCATTGGTTGGGGATATTTCCTCGCCTGGTCCGTCTCCTTTTATCCTCAAATCTATGAAAACTGGAGAAGGAAAAGGTAAGGGTTTGAAGTAATTCTTTTGTTTGTGATGAATCATTTAATAAGATCCATTTCCTTTTTTTTTTCCAGTGTCATAGGACTCAACTTTGATTTCCTCTTCCTGAACATCCTTGGATTCACTTTATATTCCTTCTTTAACATTGGGATGCTATGGATAACTTCCATACAAGTAACTAATTCCGACTAATTTAGATTTTTAATTTAAATCTGTTATTTATGTTTGTATCTTACAGGATGAGTATTTTCTTCAGCATCCTGATGGTGTAAATCCAGTGAAGTTGAATGATGTTATCTTTTCTGTTCATGCAACCTTTGTATGTCTCCTTACAATCTATCAGTGTTATATTTATGAAGTAAGAAGTCCGCCCATGTATTTATGTATTTATTTTAATTTATGAAACAACTCATTTTCAGAAAGGGAATCAAACGGTCTCTAAAACGTGTCGCGCCATTCTTATCGGAATAATCTTAATAATTATTACTTGCGCAGTTCTAAGTCTTTCCACGGTCATATCCTGGTTGGAGTATCTTTATATTTGCTCATACTGCAAACTTGGCATTAGTCTTATTAAGTACATTCCTCAAGCGTATATGAACTACGAAAGAAAAAGTACCTTAGGCTGGAGTATAGGAAATGTTTTACTCGATTCTACGGGAGGGACTCTAAGCATTGGTCAAATGCTCATTGATGCTCATAATTTTAGTGAGTGCTGCTTTTAAGAATTTGGTGTTTTTTTTTCATCACATTAACATTGCTATTTCTAGATGACTGGGGGTCCATTGTCGGGGATCCAACAAAAATGGGATTAGGACTTTTTTCCATTTCATTTGATCTCATTTTTATAGTTCAACATTACGTGCTTTATAGGTATTTATTTATATTTATATTACACGTGCATCAATCTAAAAAATATATTTTCTTTGTAAAGGAACAAATGGTCGCATGACGAAAGGGAAAGGATCATCGATAATGATGAAGAGGATCCTCATGACGACTAAGTGCATTTGATAATCAATTATTATTATTATTTAATTCATAGTAGAACAATATATACCCTTTGTATATTTATTGAACGATCATATATGTTATTATATTTCATAGTTTTTATATAAAAAAAAATAATATAGAGATATATTTTAAAGTTATTTGTTGCCATTTTATTTGTGAGGGAGTGGGAAAAAATTAAGGGACCTTTTAGTAGTATGTGAATGTAATTGGGACGCAAATATTCATTTGCATACAAAAAATTGTTGCTCATTGAAGGTGGACATTTGACTCAATATATTATTTGTGTCAATTGATAAAGTCATTCAGCATTTGAATTATCCATTTATTTTTTGGGAATCTAAATAAGAAATAAATTTTATTTTATTTAATTAAAAGGAAATGACGACTCACTCCCGTATTTTTTTATTATAAAAATAATACTATTAATATGATTATTCTACGAATATTAAACGATATTCACATACACATATTTATTCATACAGATTCCCAATGAAACTAAACAATTTATCCTCTTCTATGAGTCCAACAAACCTATCAACAATTTCCCCCTCCTTGAGAGCCAAAACAGTTGGCACAGCTGAGACGGAGTGCTCCATTGCAATGTCACTGAGTTCATCAATGTCCACAATGGCCAAGTTCACTTTACCTTTAGTGACAGCCACGGCTGCATCTAACCTCGGACCCAAAAGCTTGCAGGGGCCGCACCACTGAGCAGAAAAGTCAACAATGACAGGAACTTCACTCTCTAAAACACGCTCCTTAAAGTCTTCTTCGCTCTGAATGCGGAATGTCTCTTTTGATACTTGGGAGGTGAAGAGTCCTCTAGAAGGGCTGTTTAGGAGTGAGAAGGAGGATCGAATCATTCGTGAGGACAACATGTTGACTGTAGGTAGACAAGCGTCAATATTCGTATTTATTTTTAATACGAATCATATGATCAAATTCAATATTTATATAATAATATATTAATAATAGAGTAAGAAGAGCAGCAGGCCAATGACGTCATTCCTTACATCATACTAAATGGTTGCTTTTGGCCATATATATTAGCACCTTGCAGCTCTCTAGCTAGCTACTATTCTAATAGTAGTTATATATACAAGCATTACAAACAGGCAATAGAGATAGCTAAACATCTAGCTCTATACAAGGATTTGCAGATTCTCTAGAACTTAATTACTAAATCCTACTCAAGTCTGCATATTATTATCTTAATATATTTCTATAAATCTTTATTAAATCCCCTCATAAATATATGTCCACGCATATGTACAAATGTCAATATATTATAAATATTTTTATAGCTACATACATATTTTCGTGAATGGACTAACAGCTAGGAGTATTCATATAAGATAATATTATATGTGTAAAGTGTATGTATATAGAATGAAATACTAGCATTTATGCAAGTAGTAATATAACTGTACAATATAATAGTATGAGTTTGATAAGAATAAGTAAGTATAAGCTAGATGCTTGTAGGATATATATATTATATATATATAGCTAGCTAAATAAGAAGCTGAAGAGTGATTTAGTGTAGGAGTGTGCTCCTAGAGGTCGCGCCTTTCTCTTCTCACAAGAATAGAAAAAAAAAAAAAAAAACTGAAGGACGAATAAGAAACTTGGAGTTTCTCAATGATTTAAATACAAAAATATGGAGTATTCCATGAGATTTCGAAGTCCAATTCTTCTCTTGATCCTCCTCTCCTGTTTTCTACATCCCATTCCGACCAAAGAGAATCATTTTCAAACATGGAAACTCGAGAGTGGAAAGATCATTCCTGGAATGATGATGATGCTCTCCTCCGAGGAACTAGGCATGACATTAGTATTTTTTTTTTTTTTTATTCTAACCTTCTTACCCGTCCTCTAAATGTGGTGGCAGAGGCCTCCATGAAGTGAGCTGTCATGGATGTCTCTTTTTAAATTTGTCAGCACCTTTCATCCAGAGGCATCCATCCAGACTTTATTATCTTGAGGCTGTTCAAATGTTTTTTATTACTCTTTGAGTTGTTTTGCTTTTGGTTGTTTTGTGGTTTGTTTCGACACGAGGAATTAAATGTTCTTTTTTTTCTTTCTATTGTATGCTTCTAGGAGGAGAAGAGCGATCCGTATTTGAGATTATATCATCTACAGTCACGAATGAGGATGGCCTCTGGAAGAAAACCTGCTGTGACGAAGGGGGTGGTGGAGGAGGACTGTCTGATGAAGAAGTGCTGGACTGTGGGAAGCCTGTTAACTTTACCTACTATGATCACCTCAATGGAATTCATAATCGACAACATCATCCTCACATCCCCGAGCCGGATGTAGCCCTTTATTTCAAAACCCTGTTCTCCTCCAAAAAGAGCAGTGGAAGCAGTGGTGGAAGTGGAAAAAAGTCTGATTTAATTAATATTGACGTGATTGAAAGGAAATTGAAAAAGCTCAAGAGGGAGCGACCCAAGTCAGTGGAGCTCTATAATCAAATCGGTAATTTTTGGCGTATCAAGGGGGATACACAAAAAACGATTGAATGCTTTCGCCGTGCCCTTGCAGTGTCTCCATATAATGCCGGAGTTTTATTGAATCTAGCCAGAGTATTCTACAATCTCCAACTACTTGATGATGCTATATTTCTGACTCGCCGCTCTCTTGAAGTTCAACCTCCTGATACGAATGCCTGGCATCAACACTTTCAACTTGGAGAAATACTCAAGGCCTTCCGATCATACCAAGAAGCTGCTCTTCACTTTAGGCATGTACTAGAGTTAAAACCTGGATATGGACCGGCGTTATTGGCATTACAAGATATGGAATCTATTCCTGATTCAAGTGTTCAGTTTCATACTGCACTCATTATCGTTACCCTTGTCATGGGGGTAATTCTATGGATCTTTTTTTCTTTGGATATGAGCTTTGAAGAATTAACTGGGATCTCATCCTCAACCAACTCCCACGGGAGTGGTAGTCATCGACCCTCACTTAAAAAGTTGCAAATACGGAACAAAAATAGCCATAATAACAGAGGATGATAAGTCTTACATCTCTTCTCTCGCTCTCTCTCTCTCTCCAAATTTATCTCAAACACTTACATACTACTACTAATAATTATTTAATTAAATTATGTTTATCATTACTACTATTATATTATTATTATTATTATTATATCCAAATATTCTCATTCTAGTCGTGCTGTCATATAACATTGATGTTCAAATTCAATACCCATTCAATTTGAAGTCATTTCTTTGAACATATGATGTGTAATTAAAAATTATTATCTTAATATCCAGCTTTGTAGCTGTACATCGTTGGGTATTCAATTCATCAAAAGCATTGTGAATTCACGCGATTCTCTTTTTTCATTTATTTGATCAAATGATCCCGTAGTTTCATAGCCAATGTAATAACCAAGTACTCGAAGTAGAGAAGTGAAAAAAAAAAAAAATTGATCCTTCAATCTAGTTACTCCTCTAGTGATGACTATGGTTGAGGTGTCCAAAACTATAACGAGTTTATTATAAGTCTTTAATTATTTCTATTATGAATTATGTGTATAATTTATACATGCTTAGAAAATATTTAAATAAAGTTAAATCTATTATATTCAACAACTTTTGAATTAGTTTAATTTTTTTTTCTTCTCTTTCCTATGCACCGATGGTAGGTAATGATAGTGATAGTATCAAATCATATTTAGTGAGGAAACGAAAATATATTTAAATTATACATATTTGCTTCATTGGGAACAACTAAAACAAAATCCTAGTACAATTAATTGATACATAAAAGGTAAAAAAATGAGGAACAAACTAATCCTTAGGACTATGATCCAAACAGAATGCTTGAAATTCCTGTTCGTCTAGAGTCCATTTACTCATTAGAGCACATGGGTAATGAGCCACCCTTCGACATCCAATTGAACTACAACCAAAGGAGCAGCCGTTTAGAGAGCAAATGGCGCATCTCGTCTTATTAGAATCTTCAATTGCTCTTTCAAGTCCAATTAAACGGTGCCCAAGTATTTGGATATCCTGTATCCAACAAATACAATCCTCGTGCATCCACACCTCAGATTCATTCGGATGAGCACTGGCTGAAGTAACACCCGCAGCATTAAGAGACGCATCATTCACTGTTGCTTTCTTCCTTTTCCTCTTCTTCGATGCGGGTTCAGCACCTCCAAGAATAAATTTGGAGGCTAGATCAGAGGGTTTGGATTTTTTGGGTACAACAAAGTCTTTCATGAGTTCAGAAGGAACGTAGTAAGGACCAAAGAGATCCCCTAGTCCCTGATAATGACTTCTATTCTTACAAAATACACAGATCCAATTTTCATCATAGTATGAGCTCGTTGTTAGCATGGCAGCATATGTAAGTCCAGCCATACGACTGTGATGTTCATGCTCAGAAATTCCATCAATGGATGACCAGAGGCGAACTTCCGCTTCAGACGTGAGAGGATCATGGGCGAAATTAATGATGTTGCTCCAGACGGGATTAAAGGGATCAGGTCCCTCAATACGTAGAAATGGGCCCTTGTACTTTTCTAATAAGTTCTCTTGTTCCGTTACATTCTTTTTGCGTTTGAGCTTGAGGGACGAGGACTTGAGAGTGGAGGGGGAGGAGGAGACTTGGGATTTAGGGGTGGACCTCTCTCCTCTTTTCTTAACCGTTTCCTTTTTAGGTGGCTTTGAAGGTGGTGCAGGAGGAGGGGGTAGAATAGGCAAGGGCTCTTTAGACGGAGGAGCTGCAGCAACCTTGGGCGCATCTTGATACACCACGATTTTCTCGACTCTTCCATCATCTAAATGAGAAATGCTTGTTCAAGGAGTGAGATTGGAGATTGGAGAGAAGGAGTCTCCTCACTTACCTGACTCAACCCCTGCGAAAAGGGCTTCCAATTCATTCTCCACTTGCTCAAACTTTTTTTCGTCGTTATCAACGAGGCGATATGAAGATCCGGGTCCCATCCTGGAATTCTTTTTGTCAGATCGGATGCATTCATCAATGATCAAGACATCATCGGACTCGGAGCCGCCGTTTTCATCATCTTGAGGAGAATTCGAATTACTGTGTCCGCTAGCAAACTCGTCGTTCAAATAATACTCTCCAGAGCCTCTCTTCACCTTATTTCCGCCTCCTTCAGCCATTCCAGACTTTGTTCAGCATAGACGAGAAGGGAATAGAATAGTACTTGGTTCAACAGTCTTCTAGCGCTGCTCAGCTTCTGTCTCTTTATTATTATTACTAGACTCGACTCAGTTCTTCAAGATTTGTTTATTATTTTTTATCAAATACAAGTCAATTACACTACACTCATACAAAAAGAGTGACGTCATTCACAAAGACCAATGACGTCAAAGAGAGCGTTCCAATTCTCATAATATAAACAAATAAGAGATAAGTCATTTAGCTAGCTAGGTACTGTTAATACTTGATCAAATCTACTCTTAGTATGTAATAAATGTAAGATGAGGAGCAATTAATATTATATCCTATTCAGGGTCGTAATCCTTGTTTCTTTGCTTTTTTACCCATGCCCTCATCCCAAATTTGAAAGCCAATGTCTACAACACTGCACATATTAGTGTGTCTATGAGATGTATTTAATATTTTATAAATATAAATCCACTTTGAAGAGAGTGTTTCTCTTAATTGACACTTAGAATTAACAATTCATCAATTTATCGTATTTTACATAATGAATACAATCATCTTAAAAATATATTAAAAAATAAAGAAATTAGTCAAGATTATCGAGTACAATAGCTACTACGTGCTCAGGGTCAACAATGGTCTTAAGGGAGGTTCCACCTATAACAGATTCATTAGTCATGCTCTTAACTTCCTTCTCCTGAAGTCCAAACTTTTTTTGTAGACTAAGACTGATTGAGGTTGCTGGGTGCCAAACAGCACCCTGGGGTTCCCTTTTGAAAGCATTAATTTCCTTCAAAGGATCACTATCAACCAATTCACAAGTAGCGTTATCGATATTCCAACAAAATTTGAAGCCACCTTGGTACTGTCGTCTATACAGGGATGAAATGGAGTATGTTTGTTTAGGTGAAACTTTTTTTGTGACGACTGTTGCCAAAACTAAAATGACGGCGACACAAATCACGTCCCCACTCTCGGGATTCACCTCCACAATTTCCACGTCATAGTCATTACAAAACCAATAATTTTTATCAGCAGCTTTACATAGCTTCTGAGCCATATAAAAACAAAAACATTCCAAATCGAGGGAGCGCTGCTGAACTTTAATACATTTTCCACTAAATTTTTCTGCCTTATAATTGGAAATCTTGGTCATTGACTGATAACCAGATCCATGTACCTCAAGAGAGAGTGCATTGTGGCAACAATTTTCATTCGTACGATTATTACGATTCAACGGTGTGACTGTGTCGTCTTCATCGGGCTCAATGTCTGTAGTAATGGACGTCAATTCCTCATCTGTTTCAATATAACGCCTAGTATACTTAAAATGCATGTAGGGAGGTAGTGGAGGACTTGAAGTAATAGATTCACGAGGACTGAAACAACTTTGATCCTTTTTATTAACCATACCACCAGGTGATAAGAGCTCAGGCATACTTGATAGTTCAGCCTCTGATAAACAAAGAACTTCTTCCTCCTCCTCTGTCTGTGTTTGAAGATTCGAAGATAGGGGCCGTAGAACAGAATCTTCTGAATGAGATCTAGGAGATCTAATGGGCTGCTGTTGCTGTGACTGATGCTGAAAGGACGATGATTCCGTGGATGGAGAGGGAGGAGAGAGATTCTCTGCATTTTTACGTTTCTTTCTGAATGTACTTAATTTTTCCTGAATGAAGCTTCCATCAAAGTCATCGTCAGTAAGCTCATATTTCTTATCTGCCAATCGCTTCCGCCGAAAAGTACTCAAATTCTCTTGAATCCCTTCGCTTTCAAAGTCGTGCTCATTGATTTCATAGGCCTTTTCAGCAGCAGCTGATATTTTCTTTTTTAGAGATCCTCTTTCTGAGGTTCCACCAGAGTTATTATTGTAACTCACTCCGCTACAACCAGGGTTGTTGCTTGGTGAAACAGAGGTGGAGTCCAATCTGGTAAAAACACTTTGAATGAGACTGCTTGAACTACTGCTAGTACTACATAAGGAAGAAGAGGAACATGGTATTTCCTCATCAAATGTTCCTTCCGAAAACCAAGATACAGGTCTACTCGTAGAGCCATATCTAACAGCATTACTAGTGGTTCGGCGCAGAGATCCAGAGGAATTTGAATAATGATTTAATTGATTGACGAATTCAGCGGTGCGTTCAAGTCTTTCACTACATTGAAATGACTTTGGAGGAGAATGATGAGGAGTTAAATCATCACCATCTGAATCAGAGGTTAGATTATGAGTTAGGAACGGTTTTTGCATAGATGATGAATTATCTAAATCTAGAGTGGACGCAAACGTATATTCAGATACACCAACATCTAGCTCAGCCCATTTAGAACACATGCTGAGCAATGAAGAGGAACTTTTGGCCATGACGTTCATTATGTTATCACTACTTCCTGAGGTAGAGTCTGCAGATAGTGTCGATGACTTATGAAAAAACATTGAGTGTGAGGGCAATGTAGTAGGAGGAGATTCTTGAGAAGAGTTATTTTGTTTTTTAGGACCCAAAGGCTCTATACCTATGTTCAAAGAATGAAGAATGTTTCCAGTATTAAAAATGACATATCCATCCCTTTTCATTGATATTTTCGGCTCAAACTTGGGATGCGGAGGTAGTAAGTCAAAGGAAGTATGAACAGTCATACCATGCTGCAGGCAACTCAAACGAACGCACGAGTTCCATGCCTCTGCCATTTCGTCTTCCTCATATGAAGAAGCTACTGCAACACATTCCTAGAAAACAAGAGGAGAAAATATCAATTGTCAAGAAGCATCATCATCAAGGGAAATAAATACATACTTGACAAGCTTTTAGAGATGGGGCAGTGGTAACCGTCAGATAGCAATTTGCAAATGACTCCCCTTCATCTCGATAGGAACCCATTCCACAAATTAGAGCCTTATCTAAATCATTTGGCCATTGACAAAAATTAAGTTGAAGATTCCCTGGTGCACCCTCATTAGAAAAAAGCATGACTTCAGCGACTTTCTTAGCACGAGAGTAAGGGATAAAGAGCCACCAATGGAGTCTATAATGGTATTTATCATCTACAGGATCTTCTACTTGCATGTCAACTGCAGTTTGTGTGTAGGAAATTAAAAACTGTCCACATTTAGAGAACCCAAGGAAAATGTGACCGGAGAGAAATGCAGATTCTGGTATAACATCCTATTGTGAACAAAAAAGAAGGAAGGGGGGAATGAACCTCTTTGACATGGAGTGAAATGGTTGAAAAGTGTACAAAAAAAAAATATTAATTGAATATTAATATTAATTTGTACATTTTTAAAATGATATTTAAAAAATAAATGACATTAGACTGGAAATGCTCTTTGAATGATTCATAAAGATCCTAGTTACATGTACTACAATGGCATGAGGATCGATAACAGAGCATACATAATCCAATCTAATGACAGAAGGCCTTTAAAATGGCTATATGTAAGTTACAATTGTATTCAATTTCACAACAGGAGTGAAACTTGACGGAAAAAATTAAAGAATTTAAATTTGAGAAATGAGCAATTAGCAAGATCCAGTCAATGAGGCTCAGCCATGTATCCTCCCTTGAGACAAAAGGCAAGACGCCCAGGAATTCTGGTGAAGAGACGCCCTCCACTCCTTTTATTCTTGGTTCCAAAAACCTCTCGAAGAAAGAGCTTGGAGAGAACGTTGTCCCGACGACTCCTCTTGTGTCCTTCTCGGACTTTTCCATGTTTGAGGTGGTTACTGGACATTCCCTCCGCCTGAGCTTCTTAGTATGCAGCAACCTTCATATCATGGACCGTCAAATTGTAAAGAAAGAGGGATGCTTCCTTTTTTTTTTTCTTCTAAACATAAATTGATTCTCTTCGGACATAGAGGGCGCTACCAAAAAGAAATCATTGACAACACCACCGGCAAAAACATTCTTACTATTATTAATAAAGAAGTGTCTTCTTTTATCAGTTTATTAGCAGATTATTATTAGAAATAAATTATGTATTGTAGATTACATCTAGCTAATGTATATTAATATATATTATATACGTCATATATATTATATACAGATTGAGATCCATTTTAGGAAAAATAATAGAAGAGATTACAATTTATTTATTATAAATGTTTCTCCTCTCTTTTCTCACTCTAATTAAAACACACCTTCCCCCTCTCTCTTTTATATATATATATATTGTGTTTCTTAGAAAGAGCTTTAGTTTTATATACCCATAATAATAAATACATATATTATTTATTAATAATAATAATTAATCTTCCTTGACAAAAATATATTTTCATTTTTTTTTTTAAATATATATCCATCCATTTTCATCCAAAAAATGTACCCATATTTTTCTTGAATATAATATAATATGTAGTTTTTATTTATATATTTTGTAGTTTTTTGCAGGTAGCACAGTAAATTCAAAATAATAGGTATCTTTTGGCATAATATTTTTACGATTAAAATGAGGCATGCTTGAGAACCTTCAACTAACCTAAAAAAATTAAATAATAATAATAATAATACGAAGCAAACATTACATTTGTTAATATGATTTATACATTGGGTTATTTTCTTTTATATAAAACGCACTTCTTAGTTGTCTGTGTCCTTATCATTGCTTGAGTATATCCATGTATCTATATATGCTGTGTAGAAGTCGTTGCTTTTTGTATAGTTTTAAATAGATACAAGGTCAGCCAGCCATTTTAATTAAAAACTATTCATTGAAGAAGCTATTTCAGTTTGACTTACATATATAAAATTACGAACAATGAAACTGAAATAATTGAACTAAATAATATACCAGAGTATGATAAATAAATTAGTAATTGATACAAAGTAAAGTTAAAGAACAAACCAACACGTTGGCTACGGAAGATTGATTTTGTGTAGACTTCATTTGAAAAAATACTATTTATCTTTACAAAATAATATGACTTTAGAACAGGGGGGTGTTTTTTTTAGTCAAGTCTACAAGAAAATTTACAAACTAGTCGCGAGACACAGGGAAAAAGTGTTAAATGTCTTCATAGTCTACTCTTTAGACTCAAATGCTGTTATCTTTCAATCTAATATTCAAATCACATTTATACTAAACAGTGCTGCGGTCTGCTAACTAATTAATTAATTATTATTATAATTGGGCAAAATAAAGATCTATTAAAAGAATAAAACGAGATGACTTGTGCTTGGATTTTCTCTTTAACACTTTCAATGGTAGTTGACATGCTAATATATTGATCATATAATATATAATTATTTTAATCATTGCATTGATGAATATTAATCTTTATTACAAGTGCAATAAATTCTTCATTAAAAATGCTCAATCTTATTTTCTGTTCGCAACTTATACACAACGCATATATATCTATCTATACACACAGATAAAATATAAATATATATTATATTAAAGGAAAGTAAATTAACAATCAACAACAAATAATTTTGGGGACAAAATATTTATCTGCGTGCATAAGGTGTGTGGTGAGATACAAGGGCAGTAGTATTACTAAAAAAAAAAGCTTAAAAATATACCAAAGTAAATAAATAATTATAATTAATTAGTTATTATACATATATACTCATGTACATATATATTTCCACAAATATATATTATATATATATAACATTTGATAAGAACTATTGACGAAGCTTAATTTAAATGTACAACCCAAGAATTATTTGTATTTGTATTATTTTTCAAAGACTAAGTGTGAAAATGAGCGTTATCATAAAAGATTTTTTTTAATAAACAATCCTGTCATAAGTACACAATATTAATTTAGTTAATTATGATAGTAATGTTACAAAGTGAAAGCACAGTTCAAAGAAAAAAAAAGAAAAATATTAATGACCCTTTTCCATCACCTCAACAAAGATTCACTACAAGTCACATTAATTAATTAATTATTCAATGTTGTAAGTATATTTTAATATACATATTTATATGTAATAAGAAATCAATCCGAAATAACAATGCAACAGGGGTCTTTGTCAACATATTATATAAATACTTTGATAATAATAAAAAATTTCTAAATAAAACTTGAGGTCACAACACAATAAATTATAATCAAAGCAAGGAAAGTTAATTTAGCAATTTTTGCAAGTATTTCATTCATTCATTTAAGCTCAAAAGTGATTATAATTAATTAATTAAAATTTTTTATTAGAGGCAACAATAAAATAAAAAATGAGAGAGATAGATAGAATAAAAAAAAACTGATCAGAACATGATAATAATCCATAAAGGTCAAATAGATAAGAAGCATTTAAAAAAAAAAAAAAATAGATAGATAGAGATGTAATAGTAGTCCACCAATAGAGTGAGTGCCACACATAATCAATTAATCAATCATAATACTTTGAAGTAGTAGAGAGAGTAGAGAAAGTTCACAACTAACATTTAAATTTAGAAAAGCTTGAGTAGTAGGAATAGTAGATAGGAAAGAAGAATAAAATCAACAAACAACGACAAAAGAAACTCTCAAGAAGATTAAGGAAGGCATGTTTAGATTATTATATTTAATAACATTTATAATCTAACTGATATGCTTAAAATAAAAATTGTTGATTGTTACCGCAGAATAGGACATAAAATATTATTTTTTTTCTTCATCTTCTTCTTATTTAAAGTAATAATAATATTAATTATAATAATAATAATAATTCATCATCAAAATATTATTCAGATCATCGAATCAGACGATTCAGAAACCAGGTTTTTCGTATGTATCTTTGCTTCCCAGGATTTAATAATAATGTCTTAAACTTTTGCGCAGCTTTATACAACTAGTTGAATTAAATAATAGGTAATTATAATATTAATATATAATGAATATCTTTCTGTATAGAGGGTTAACTTTTCCTTCGAAGAAGAAGAAGAAGAGTTAAAGAAAGAAAAACCGGATCACACACACTAGTATATGCATAGATATATATATATATAAATGTATTTTTCTGTTTCTTAAAAAAAGTGGGGCTGTAAAAATAGTAAGTAGTAGAAGTGATAGTCAAACTATTATTATCATTATTTATTTAAGTGATGCAGCTTCTGCTTTACTCAATGCAATTGCATATGCAAAATCCTGTTCCTCTTGTAGTTTGAGTCTCTGCATGCGATCATCTTGGGCTCTTTTGGAGACTTCTGATGCCCTTTGTAAGTCGTCGTCGTTGTCATCATTATTCTCATTTCCTTGATTACTATTTGCTTTCTGCCTCCTTCCAGGCAAAAGATAGGACAAAGGACTTTTACGTCTATGTCCTGAAGTTGTTGTTTTATTATTGCTATTGCTATTATTGTGAGTTGTTGTTGTTGTGTGGTTGAAATGATTATTAATAAGATGTTTGCTGTTGTTTTTACTGTTTTTACTATTGTTGTTGTTATTGTTGGTCATGTTGCTGGAATCCGAATTACTTGCGAAGGGAGTAAATGGAGGAGCACCAAAAGGATCAGAGCCCAAAAAGGACTCAATTCGCGAATTATTATTATTATTATTCTTGAGAATATTGTGGTTTTTATTATATGTGGCCGTTGAATTATTATTATTATGTTGTGATGATGATGGAGGAAATTCCCCAAAGGGATAGTTGTTATTGACAACAACGAATGCCTCAGTTACTGATGCTGTAAAGGGATCAACTTCAGGTTCCACATTGACACCACCAGATAACTCAAATGGGTCACCGTAGCGGTATGTAGAATTTTGGAAAGGATCTTCATTGAACTCCATTGTGTAGCGATGATGCTCTTGAGGAGCAGAAGAAAACTGTTGAGAAATTAACTCTTTTTTAAAAAAATGTAACAGGATAAAAAATTAATAATCATAATAATAATTAATTTAACAAACTCCGTAAAAAGAACTTTAACAAAATCCAATTGAGACAGGACTGTAATATTCCAATCTCATTACTATGGCAGCATTAATAAGAATAATAAGAAGAAGATTAGTATATAAGAAGTATAGATGCATAGATATATATTAAATGCTTTTGCTCAAACTGAAGTATACCTTATCAAACGAGTTGAAATTTGCAAAATCTGCAAATCCATCATTATTCGAACTAGTATTGCCACAGGATTTAAATGGATCCTCATCATCAAAACTAGATGAGGCTCCAGCTTCTAGATTAGGAGGAGGTGGCAATGGTGGTGCTTCTTTTGCAGCAGCAATTTTTGGGGGAGGAGGTCTTTTAGGTGGTGGAGGACGTTTTGGAGGAGCAGCATTGCTTTTTGGAGGCAAAGCTGGAGTAGGGCTATCTCCATCTAATCTTGGGGCTATTGGAGGAGGATTATCACCAAATCCATCATTGCTCATAGTGTTGGGCTATTAAAAATATAAGAGTCATTCAATCATTATATTGTATCACAATATTCACATTGAAAAAAAATAAAATAGAATAAAATAATAGAAAATAAACAAAATAAAACTCACTCTACTAAATGCAAAAAGATCAAAACCAAATGGATCTGGAATTACACTTTTATTTTTACTATGTCCTAACGGATCAAAAAAGGAGTTCTAAACGAAAAAAAAAAATCAGGGAAAAAGGATGAGTAAAATAAAATGAAATGAAAAAAATAAAATAAAAAATTAAGAACATAAAGATAACACAATAAATACCGAAGAGCTTGAACCAAAGGAAGGTGAAAACGCATCATTGGTAGGCCATTCAGGTGGTTGCTGAATTCCTCCAAAATTATGGTCAGTATTATCCAAAGCATTAGAAACAACTCCATTGGAGCTCACCGCTGCAACTGAAGTAATTGCTGGAGGCTACAAATACAAAAAAAGGAAGGGTAATTAAAAATTCAAGCATACTGAATAAAAATAAATGGTAGTACATCAGGCAAGGCCGGTTTTGAGGGTTTTTCTAATCTTGAATAGTCTGGCTCCTCTAAATTAAGACGTAGAGGCTCTAAATACACATCCGTAACATTGGAAGAATCTGATTCATCAAAAGCAGCAAACTGCTTTAGCGCCTCATTCATATGATTTTCTGCTTCACTCAGATTTTTCAATTTACTCTCTGTTTCTTCAAGGAGCTCTAGAGCAACTTTTTCATCAAGATCATAGCGCTCAATCTCCTTCTCACATTTTTTGATGTCTTCGAGTAATTGCTTCTCTTCGGCTTTCAGATCATCCAGCTCCTTCTTTTTCCCTAAGACTTCCTCTTCTTGAGATAATAACTTTGTTTCCTGCTCCTCTGCTTGTGTTCTTAATTTATTGATCTATATTGAAAGAGACAGAGAGAAAATGAAATCCATGTTAAAAATTATGCAGGAAGAAAATGATTACTCAAATTGAGAAGAGCTTATTGCAAAGAAGGGAAAAAAAAATCATCATGCGGTGAAAAAAATATAATTAGTTTATAGAAATTACATTCCATGGTGAACTAAGATAAATGGAGGCAGAATTCATGTTTTTTTAAAAAAAATTTTTTTATAAAGTAACAATTATCATTTATATAATATGTTTATAATATTATTAGTATTTTTTTTTAAATAAAACTCGCCAATACACTCACCTTCTCATTTTCTTCGTCAATGCGGCTAAATAAACCTTGAAGATCCCCATCAAGACTTGTTTTCTATGTAATCAAAATAAAACATTTACAATAAAATATCTAATTCTAAAATGAAACTAAATTGGGGGCTCTTTGTCTCTATATTTCTTTCTCTTAGATTCGTTTCATGTTGTATGTGCTGTTGTTTTTTGTATGTATGTACATGCATGTGAAAATGATTTATAAAGTGGTGCAGGAATACAAAAACTTAGTGGTAATAATAATAATAATACTAATACATAGCGCAATAAATCTTGTACATATTTGCTAATATATTTATAGTCCAGACTACTATGCTTACATAAAATGAATAACTCATAGACATAATCATGAAAAATAATAATTCTTGGAGCTTTGTATAAAAGTGAACTTAAGGATTTGATATAATAACCAAGGAATGACGTATGATCATAATTACAAAACCCGTTCTATTTAATAAGTATTCCTTTAAAAGAAAAGACTTATCTAATGAATAATAATAAATACAAACTCTTTACGTGATCAAGACATCATTAAACCCCTTCAAAAGGGAAGTGGAAAATTTAAATGTATACTACATCTATGGGATCGCCATTCCATATGCATAGAACGAACGTGCAAATATATAAATATTTCTATTAAATCTGAACTACAAATATATAACAGGGGTACAGATGAAGGGGAACAAATAGCTTGGATATATATGTGGATATTTGAATGTCCTAAAACTTGCTTACTCAATCAACTTAATTTGCTTTAAATTGAAATAATCTAATAATAATTATAACTATTTTACATCAACTTTTTAAATGTCTAACAAGCTACATTAATTATGGATTATATATATATATATCTTACTTGACCATCAAGATCATCTAATCGTTTTTGGGCAACATCTCTTTGATTGGAGAGTTGTTTAAGCGTGGAGTTAAGTGTGTCAAATTCCCCTTGAAGACTATTGATTTCTGTGCTTTTGACAGTAAGGTTATACTCAGTATCTTGAATCTCTTTTTCTAACTGCATCTTCTCGGATAATAGTGTCTGCGTCTCTTTAGCAATCATCTCGAGCTCTGGATTATTGAAAATGCTTGTTTGCTGTAAGACAAAATATATATTATAACGACACACATAATTATATTCAAGAGGCACTACTAATACCTGTTCAGAAGCCGCAGTCCTCATTGATGGGGGAATCATATCAGGAGTCAATGCTGCAGGTGGATCCTTTCCTGCCTGTTTTCTTTGAATCAACCACATGGCTAGAGCAAATTGTTCAGGATTAAGCTTTCCTTCTTGTTTCATATCAGATAAATTCCTAGGAGACACAAAAATAGAAATCAAAACAAATCAAAATTAGAAAAAGCAATTACCATATATGTGCTAGTATATTTTGAGGGAGACCCGTTTGTAGGAAGACATTTTTGATTTCAACTCCAGAAACAAAGCCATCACGATCAGTATCCGTTTGCTTAAATAATGCTTCGTATCTCAAACGGTCTCCAGAGTTTATTACCCATGGTACAGCTTGAACTTGAGGAACTGGTGGCTTTAAAATTAAAGGAAAAAAGAGGAAATTAAAAATGAACACCAATCTACAAATTGTATTCTCAACTACTACCTTTGGAACTGATGGTCCTAAATTAGGAATAGCAGACAATGATTTAGGAATTTTATCTTCAGAGAGCTCTGCAGGAAGCTCATCTGGGATTGAATCTCCTTGTAAAGTTCTATAGATTAAATGCATGGCAATTGTGAATTCATATCTTGTTAAAAGACCATCCTTATCAATGTCTGATAGATCCCATATTCTACCCAGTGTAGGCATTGGTAACTTCGAACCCATCATGATTTGCCTCACTTTGTCTCCCATAAGTTTACCATCCACAGGCTTTAATTGATCAAACAAGAGGTCATATTTACGTTTTTCGTCTGGTTTAACAATAAAGTTAATTGATGGAGTAAGTTTTTTCGTTATTTTAGAAGTAGGAGCACCAGGAGCAGTTTCAGCACCAAAATTGGGCGCTGGTACCTCACTTGCAGTCAATAAATTAACATCTAAGGGCTTTCCATATTGGCTAATAGCAATTAATTTACATCCTACGAATAATCCTTTTTTATCTAAAGCTCCTTTTTTATCCACATCAGAAATATCCCAAATCTGCAAGCATTTCAAAGAAAATGTAAATTTTTCTATGTGAA
The DNA here is from genome assembly GCA_963680855.1 of Lepeophtheirus nordmannii. Lineage (NCBI taxonomy): Eukaryota > Metazoa > Arthropoda > Copepoda > Siphonostomatoida > Caligidae > Lepeophtheirus > Lepeophtheirus nordmannii. The sequence continues at coordinate 1,328,537 of OY804519.1, forward strand.
ACAGTGGCAATACAATTAATTGAATTAATAAATATCATATCGTATTTTGAGATATTTAACTTTAAAAAAAAATAAAAATTATGAATAAATCATTTCAAATAGATGCTATGCCTACAAATATCAATGCTGAACAATTATACTGCAAGTTGAATTAAAAATACGCCTTACTTTTCCTAAAATTTCATCAGAGAGACCGGATAACTTAAGGAATTTGGCAGCAGTCATGGCATCTATTACTCCAGTTTTTTCTGGATCTAATCTATTATAATATGACTCAAATTGACAAAGATAAGGGCCAGCCACCTGAAATTGAAAAATAAATAAATAATGAGTGATATATATTTTATTTCTATGCATTTATATATATAAAGAAAGAGTGCATATTAAAAATCAGCTCGAGGCTAAACAAGAATAATTTAGACCTAAATGTTATCATTAATTTTAATTTCCACATAATAGACGATGATAATAAACGCTCTCAATATCATAGTAGACACAAAATGAGGTTTTAAAAAAGCAGTTAATTTTATATAAAGTAAATTTTAAAAATAGAGAATTTGGTCCGAGAGATTGTTTTTATAATTTTGCAGACTCAACATGCAATTCCAAAATAAGAAGCCTCTTAATCGAAAAAAAAAAATCTTGGAAAACATTTTTTAAATCAAATCACCAGGAGAAAAGATTTTTTTGGAATTAAAGTGTCGACTGCATATATTCTGCATTCTCTAAATAATGGTGGTTTTAATTTTTCTATGTATTGGTTAAAGTACCGCATAGTTACCAATACATTAACACTTAATAATAATAGATTTGGAGAAACTCCTCCTCAGGATAGGTATTGCTATTTTTGCCAAAAAGACCTAGAAACAAACAATCATTTCCTCTTTGAGTGTCCCGACATTTTACAAATATATAGCGTGTTGTCAAATTTATTTTACTCAAAGTTTAGTTACATCTTAATCCCCAAAGTATTTACATATTTTTATATATTGGCCCACATCAATTTGAAATAAATTATTTTACCACTAAGGTTCAGGTCATTATATATAAATTTAGATCAGCAACAAATTCCCCTCCCAACAAATTTTGAAACGTATGTCGAAAAAATGTATGATAAGATAATTGTATAATAGTTTTTTTTATAATGCTATCTGATATGTGAATAAATAGTTGTACCGTGGTACAAAAAAAAACAAAAAAATATCATAGTAGACTCTCTATTATCATCACCACCATGATGATAATTACATTTTTATAATCATCGATGGTGACCTTTCTATTTGTTAGTTGAGGCATGAGCCACAATTTTTTTTATGAAACAAAATATCCCTTAGAATGGATGATTACTCTACATATATATATAAATTAGGTAAATGATATTCATCATCATATAGAAATACATACATCTCTAGTCTATTATATATATATAAATGGGTATTATTGAATGAACCCTGGAGATATTTCTTGGATCCCTCACATGGTGTCCGTCATTTTTTGCATAATTCAAAGATTAAGGTACAATTATAATGTATACAAAGTGTCATGTGACTTAAATAAGGGAAGGAAAACAAGGCCACACACTAAAGAAGAAGCCTTCTTTCCCTAAAGAGGAAAGCCCTTGGTACAATGGGGGGGGGGGAGGGGGGAAAGTAAAAAAAAACAACTAAATATATATATATATATATATATATAAATAAAAATTACTTCTAATAACCCAAGGCAATTATAGATTTTACTCTTAGGAGCAAATTCTTATAATGGATCAACCCTCTTGGTATGAGCCCCTCTATAGCAATGAGGAGGAGGATCATTATTAGTATCCATCACTTGAGACTACACAAATCCTTCTCCTCCTCCTCCTCAAAAAGGATCCTTGGAGCTAACTCATGATCAACCACCCACAATAATAATAGTAATAATAATAATACTCACATCTTCGGGCTCTGGAAAGGAGGAAGTCATTTTCCAATTATTTGTTTTGAAAGTTCCAACTTCTTGATGATCAACGAAGCGGCCTACCCTTACCTTCCTTCCTTCCTTCTCGACGAATAATAATTTTAATAGTAGTAGTGAATAGAATAATTCCCTGTTATTCCTCCTTCACTCAAAAAATTGATTTTTTTTTTCTCGTAGTTCTAAAACTGAATGACGTCATCATCTCTTTTCTTTTTCTTTTCAGATATAATAAAAAAGGTCCTGTGCTGACACCTCTCGTTTGACGGCTCCAACTTCTTTTTTTATTTAAAGGGATGGTGTTATTTCATTGATGATTCATTAATATAATTATTATTAATTATTATTTATACCAGTTATCACACTCTGGCCATAGTATGAGCATACGAAACAATGTTTTATTATTCTCACAAATACTTATCTATGTTGTTCACCACTTAGGATTTCATTTGCAAATTTGACATCAAAGCTGAGTGAAAAACAACAACAACACATAAATAAAAATAGGGAAGACGGGGTAGGTTTTGAAGTATATTTTTGCTGAATATTTTGGGCTTGCATGATAAACGCTGTCATCGTTTTTAAAATTATATGTTATGTGTATATTTTTTTATATTTCGTTTTTAGAAGAGAATAAATCATTAATTACTATTATTAAACTGTAATTATATTGTAGAAATGTAACATGACTTAATAATCTTTATCCCCAACAAGGGATTTAGAAAAGACTTTTCTTTTTTTTTGTAAGAGAGAGTACTTTATATGAGTAAATAAAGATACTTTTTTATCTCATTTAGCTCGATTTCAAATTTGAAAAGTGTGAAATAGTAGTATTAAAGGATCGAGGGGCATACAAAATATCGCAAATTGTCTTCACAACCTGACTTCCCTAGGTAAAGCATAATGGAGAGTGTTTGTTATTGAAGCATAGTAATAAATAATAATAATATGGACTCATTTCTATGCGAGTACTACAGCATATCTGATGTGTGTAAGCTGCTTCTTTATAGAAGGGTAGGTGTGACAAGTTATAGTGACGTCACTTGAGTTTTGACGTCATACAATATATTATATTCCCGATTTATATATATATATATTTGTTATGATTGAAAAAGATAACTTCACGTACTGATAATTCGGAATCCATGATTCCGATATCGACAAGTACACTAGAAAGTCAAATTATCTGGTGATTGTATTACTATAATTGTGATAGGTATCTAGGATGGTTCTATTGGTGAATGGTTCCTTGATTGAATCCGTAAAGGATCCCGAACATCTCTTAAGGAGCTATTCGCGATTTAGAGATCATGTCCAGGATTTTCTTTCGCAAAAGGATAGAGAAGTCGTTGAATGTGACGGTAATGAGTCATTCCTTCATAAATCTTCTTTCCTAATTGATTTTTGATGTTAAAATTCCCCCCTTCAAGGCTGTCTCTATGTGTCTCAAAATGAATTTGCCGTGACACGGAACTCAACTTATGAAAAGCACAAAGTTCGTTATTTAGGATCCGACGAAGCCACGACCTGTATTATATTTGTTATTTTTTCGGAGGAGAAAGTTGGACTTGCACATCTAGATAGTGGTGATAGGATTGCTCTCCGATCCCTTATCAACAAAATGGAGGGTTCTTCATTCACTATTGACATAGTTGGAGGGTTCTTAGATACGAGAGAGAAGAGCAAACAAGTACTTTGTACTATATTAAACAGTCTCATTCAATTCCCAGAGTCCTTCCATTTAAGAACTCCTTGCTTTGGAGAATTTAATACTATTATAAAAAAGGGGAATCCATGGCCGAAAGTCTATGGTGTTGCTGTAGACATCAAGACAAGAGAGATATTCCCTAAGGATTTTAGTTTCACTGGACCAGGGACATTATAGCTGCTCTTACTCAAAATCTTAATTATGTCTAATGTCAGAAATAACTATTTTTTAAAAACAAAATTTTCTTATCAGAAAAAGTACAACAATACACCGAAAAGTCCGGATAATGGATACGTCTTATATATTGTTCAAGAATGTCAGTACTACATATATTTATTGTTACACAAAAACCCGGTTTTTGGCGACTGATTGAATCCGGACTGATCGAGGTATTGCTGTATAATATATTAGTCTAGGTATGTAGATTAAAATCTTGAGTAAGAGGCTTTAATTGACTTCTAACATCATTCAATTAATTAGCCCGCATCTTGCGACACATTCGACTCTCGTTCTCCAAAGATAAAAAAGAAGGAATTCATGACATTTTTGATGATGAAGAAGGGCTATTACGAGTAGAGCCCTTCAACTATGAACCCCTAAGTGATAGCTACGTTAAAACTCTTTTGTCCATGCCTCCTCGATCCCTCATTCAGTACATCTCAACTAGTCCTGAGGTTGAGAAGGATAACTTTTTACCTAATTTCATTGAGTGCGTTCGATTTATCCAGAGCCATCCAGACTACAAGGAAATCTTTCCTAATGAAAAGTCTCGTTGCTTCAAATTTGACTCTTCATCTCGATCCTGGAAGGAGCAAGAAACATACAATAATTATAATTTATCTCCATTAACTTCTCCACGTTTTTTTTATTACTAGCAGACTAACCGTTGAATAAGCCCATGAATGAAATTTATTGATTTAAACTAAAGACTTGACGCTCCAACATAGTTCATACACAGAGAAACGAGTGGAAAAAAGGAATTCCCTGTATTCAGCAATTTAAAAAAAAAACATAATTAAGAAATTTGATGTCATATGTTCTTGTACCAATGTCTTGGCTCAAAAAATTAAAATATTAACAATGTAGACGAATCCTATTATCATTTTTTTAATTTTTTTTTTTTTACATGCTCTTTAAAAAATATATTTTTGATTCCGGGATTTGGATTTAAGTCGAATGCAAAATCTGATTGCCAATTCTTCTTCAAGCCTCTTATGGTAATCATATATGATGAACTGTTTTTCATAAAATCATTACTCTTAGTTTTTTGTTCTAATCCCTTGTCAGATAATAATAGTATAATTTGTTTATTTCGACGGAATCAAAAACATTATAATACGCTAAAGATAGATATGACGCTACATTTTCTATCAATTACACTTCATGCTTAGCTATAATTAAGAATTGTGGAATAAAATTGCAAGTCCTGTATTGTTGAGTGCATAATTATATTATATATATATATAAAAGGCAATATTACAAATCGAAGATAATTAATAATTATTAGGGCTAATTAAACATTCAAAATACAATTTGAATCGTTTTGGAACAATCGGTGTAGTCCTTTGTGCAAAATGTCAGCTCACTTGAAGCTTCATGTTGAGGATTTTACTTAATTATAAAAGTCGAATTAACAATCTGTACTATAAATATATATAGGAGATATTATTTTTTTTTTTTAAGAATTTGTTTTTTATTCACACATTAAATAAAATAATGAGGTTATTCTGGACAATAATTGTATTGTATTACAATCAGTAGTTTTTTTTTTGTAAATCTGTAGGAGAACAAGTTGAGTTGAAAGTAGTAATTATACAATTCAATTCAAACTCAATTATTGAAATAAGGTTGACGAATAAGGAAACATATAAATATATATATATATATTACAAAAAGATTTCATGTTGATCAACGTCTTCAACGTTTCATAAAGAGAGGAGGACGTTAATTACTGTAATTAGAGATAGAGCCTAGAGCAGCAGGAGCACCAAAGATCAGCTTTGTAAAATTCGTTGATTAAGATGTAAATTACTATACATGATTATATTGACTAGGGGGGGTAGGTCTTTATTTTCTATATGGATTTTTTTTTCGTCTTCGTCTTCTTCTTCTTGTGTATCGAATGAGAACTTCCATCTTGTGAGTGAGTGAGTGAATGTTCTTTATATTATATACGAATTTATAACTCATCCTCAATACTACTCCTTCCAAACGTTCGAAGGACGCCAAGCCAATTGGTAAAGTGATATATAAGAACCAGGAGTCTGAAGAGAAGGGAATGTAGAGCAACGTTGGAAGTCTTCATCATGTTAATACTACGTTAATGAAGTGGTGTAATTAAATAAATATATATCTATCTATCTCTATATATATGTATATTATATATATGTGAGAGCAGGGAAGCGAGTCAGTCCCCCTTGGAGATGTCAAAACCAATACTGAAAGTAAGTAAGTAATGAGAAGAAAACAGTTTCTCCCTTATGATGATGATGATCAGGTTTTTTTTTTTTTTTTATTACTCGCTCTCAATCCTAGCTTGTTTAAATGCCTTATGTGTTTTCACCTGTTGTTGTACGTCTATTTCCACTACTACTACTACTACTACTTGTTGTGTATGCCAGTATGTATGCGTCGTTAGATTCACATATTTAAGGGAACACGCAGACACTTTCGTATTATGTTAGTATATGATCTGTAGTGTACATATGTATTGTAATAAAATATACCTTAAAACTTTCTAAACAAACGTATAATAATAATAAGGAAAAGAAACCCCTAATGGCTTAGGGCGCGGCTTGGGGAACGTTTTAAAGGACTGATTTTGCATTTTTTTTTTGTTATGAGGAGATACCTCTACGAGACTCCAAGCTAAGTAAGCTAAGCATCTCTCTTCTTCTTCTTGTCAAGGACGGTCTAACAGCAGCAGCACCACCACCGGTTTATAAATAATAAATAATAATGAAGCCGGCTGGACCAGCTTACTACTACTACTATTAATACTTATGTACCTGTGTGTGCCTGTGAGGTTTTAAGGTGAAATCCATTTTTTTAAATGACAACTGTACGTCAAAATTCTTTTTTAGTTTTCGTCGTCGTTCAAAAAGTAGGTGGTAGGTATTGAATTTTTACCTGAATTGGCATCAAATTCAATGAAGAGCAAGGAGGCTCCCATTGAATGACGTGGAAGCTGCAAGCAGAGCCTCATTCATACAATGCTACAACATTATTATTATTATTATTATAAGCCATCATATCATTCATAATCATTAATCGATAAAAATACATACATATAATAGCGTATATGAGTTACTAACATTGAGTAGCCGGCTGACAGAACTGCACGCCAAATAAATCCGTTAAATATATTATTATTATTATTATTATTGATGTAAAGCGGGAGAGTGGAGTTTCAATTTTAATTTTAACTACATCATTATATGTATATATGTACATAATACTTATCATTGATATATATATATATATATATATATATATATTTCACAACCCATTCATTGACACATTAAAGAACGATATTGAAATGGGGGCTCTTAATTCTAAGGAATGCATTTTAATCTTAGGATCGGAAAAGAAGTCCTTGAAATTCATGGTTTTCCTAATTAATAATTATTATTATTTGTCATGAACACGCGTCGTTGTTGCAAGCATATTGTATCTCAAGCTGTGTATGTAAAGTCACTACTCCTGTGTGTGTGGGCTTTAATTCCGTCCTGGTGGTCTAGAGGGTGTGACAATTACACGTTTGATTTTTTGATTCCTCCATTGATTCAATTAAAAGATTCATTTAAGTTGACATCAAAATGTGTATGTACAAACAAGACTCGTGATATTGAGTATTATGTATTTATGTATAGCAACACTATACTACTATGAGGATAATTAATTAATTATTATTGAGCAAAAATAATTATAATCATACAAGATCCTAAAAGTCCATGTTTTTTTTATTATTATTATTCAGAAGTGCAGTATTCAATCGTTCACTAATTAAATATTATAACTAGCTATTATTATAAGGTATAAGAAGCTTATGGTCTAAATGAAAAATAAGAATCAATTAATTATTATTATTTCTCTTCTAAAATTTGTTCAATTAGTCTTTTACAAATCCTTTTTATACCGAGACTCGGTACCTATAAGTATATAATAATAATATGTTGTCAATTCACAGAAAATACAGTGGACATTAAGATCCCATTTCACATTTGGGTGATGATGTCTTTAATCACAATCAAGTTTCTTTACTTTAGTTACTCTTTCAAAAAGGTCGGGTTATTGTGAGTAGACTCATTGATCCTTGTCATCGAACAATGCGGATTTCAGACTATGTAAAGCAGGGGTGTCAAGCTCATTTCACATCGCGGGCCAGATACGACCCCTAAGTAGACATCGCGAGCCGGATCATTCAAATTATAGCATAGATACTTAGCCCTAAATAACCACAAATATCATGTCTTCCCTTTGTTTTGATTTAAAGAAGAACAAGGACATTGTTAAATTTAACAAATAATTGATTGAACGACACTTTTACAAAATTGACCAAATTTTAAGCTACTCGTATCGAAAATTATAATAATGAACTTTGCATGAGATTACATGAGACTTATAAAAAAAGACTAACATGCACCCTAGCGGATAATTCCTGAACTACATTTAATTAAAAAATTTAATCCATGTATTTTTTCTACTTTCAAATTATCCTGCAGGCCTGATTGAACCTCCATGCAGGCCGTATGTTTGACACCCCTGATGTAAAGCCTTTTTATTCGTACAAACATAATCATTCATCTTCTAAACCTTAAGGGGCGTGGGGGGTCCTTATTTGCACTTGTCTACAGTACCTCCCTATAAACAGACTACCATTGAATTGCAGACTGTTTATTTTACAGAAGGAAGCTCTGGCACGGTAATTCGCTTGCCCCATGCAAGGGTTTATTCCGTATTGGTACAACTACAAAGGAATTAATATGTAATTAATTATAGTAATTATATGAAATACTCCTTATTTTCTAGTGCATTTTGGTAATTGAATTCATCTGTTCAGTTTATTTCTAGATATATGGATTAATTATAATAAAGGATGCGCACTCCAGAATATCCGTTATCTTTTTCTTTTAGCCCTATGTATGTGACATATTTTTGTACTCACAATCACTGAGTATCATACTGTTTATGAGTGAGTATGATTCCATGTAAAGAGACATAATATCGCAAAGAATAACTCACAGATGTATCTATGTACATAAATAGTATTTTATCTAACATCCACAAGTAGTGTATTTTCACACATGTTGGACAAATGTATGTATGTACATATGTAATGGGGTGAGTCTGCGCCGTCATTGTTATGATTCAGACGGATTTACCCACACAGAATACATACTATTTCAAATATACTTAGTTATATATATATATATATATATAAATTGTTATTATTCATATATTGCAGGGATTTTGGTGTAGATAATATAATTATCTTTACTATGTATACATTCATATGTTCTAGCCATGTTTATACTTCATGACTTGTCAATGAATTAATGGATAATATTCTATAAATAAATATAATGAACAAAAATATTGGGTTCTTAAACTACCGCTTGTTTCAAGTTTAAAAAGACATGAAGAAAAGATTTTCATGACTGACGAACCATAATTTAAACCCTTCATAAAATTTATTTATTTTTTCTTTGGGAGTCGTGGAACAAAGTCACTGATTTTGTAGGATTACAATAAGTTTTTAGTGTCTTTGATCCCCCTTAGACATTTGATACCTCTTTTGGTATGTAGTAAATAACTCAATCAATTTTTTTTTTTTTGCAAACCCTCCTCTCTAAAGATGTACTGAAAAAATGATTCTTAACGAAGGCCTTACTTCACTTAATCAAGTTTGAATTTGTGTATTTAAAGATCATGAGCATTGATGAGGTATTGACCTTAGTTTTTAATGATGATTCTACATTTTAATAATAATATTAATAACACATGCAAGCCCCCATGTTAAAATCCTGGGGTATGTTGAAGATTCAATTTCAAAAATATTGAAGGACCTGAAACTGGACCTTTACGTGAGAAGACTTGAAAGAAAAGTAATTCATCATATGACGATTGGGTGATTATTTTATGAAACTAAATTTTTTGATATGTTAGAGACTACTTCTGTAGTCATTTACATATATCCAAATCTGTCTGTTCAAGAACTACATAAGTACTTGACCTCCACAGAACTTCTCGCAATAGTAAACCATGATTAGAAGCCAGGGGATTTCCCCCGGAAGAAAACAAAAATCCGAGTAAATCCCCTTAGAAATTTAGGAAGCAATCCTTGATATATGTACATATATACATAAGTCCTTCAGATGGGTGTAGTTAGTTTCAGGGAGGGGAACAATTCCTCCATTAGATTTTTCAAAGATTCAAGTCTTGCACATCAAGATCTAACGTTGATGAAATATGTGCTATTCAAATTTCATTTTTAAGATATTTATGTTTGTTACAGGGCAAACTCAGGCTCAAATTACTCAGCATAATATATATATATATATTAAATACATACGTCCAAACGCGTTGTAAAAGGTAGAGCTGGGAGTATTTTTAGCTTAAAAATATATGTAGCTGTTAAAATATCGTTTCAATACAGTAATATCTTGGAGTACGAGCAACATCTGTTGCAAAGAAGTCCTCGTAATCCAACAAGCACCTAGAATAAGATAAATTTCTACTTAAAAATGGATTTAAATCCACTTCACGGAGATTGATCGCAAGTAGTTTTATGTTTCACGCATAATCAGTGTCCTGGTCTAAGGTGAGATGAGTTGGTTCCTTGAAAGGGTGATTAACAGTGATGCAAAAAACGGCGATTTTTAAGCGTGCGAGTAGTTCTCAAAATGCCTGTTAATTGAAACCCTGCATAATATTCTTTCATCATTCATAAATCATCAAGCTGTTCCTTTTCCTTTTGACATAATAATTCTTGTTATATGTATATTTGTATAATCTATTATAAAAGTTACGATAATATCACACAACCTTTCCTTCGATTTTGGTTGAAAACTTTATTAATGTTAATACCTCTCGAAAAAGTGACTTTATGGAAAAAAAATTGCTCGAACTAAAATATTTATACTTCTATCCTATAAAATGTTTCATCTGTTGACATTTTTAATATGTTTTCAGCCATTTTCTTGAGTTATAGAAAAGGTAGAATAATTATAAATATCATTATTAAATCTTCAATCATTGTTTTTAAAATATGCAAATATCTAAAAACTTAAAGCTTTATTTTGTTAATGAATGAATAACCATTATTATCAAACTAGAAACTTCAAGATAATTATATATTCCGAGCAAAAAGCACTATTTATGTACTTATTTTTCTTAAAAATTAATAGAAATAATGAAATTTTAACAAAATTAGCAATAAATCCAAAACTAATGTACCGATTTTGAAATTTGGAAAATTTCCTGTTTATTTAAAGTAATATCTACAACTTTAATTTCAATAATATATTTCTAAAACATCAATTTAATTTAATTAATTACTTTAAGTCCAAGAAAAGCTGTCATGAGCCTTGAACAAGGCTGTCACAGCTACGGTCATAGTATTATATCGACAGCAAATAAGCTGGCTTTCATAGTTACCATAACATTTTTGACGTCATCAAGGGGAGGAGCTACTCGCACGCTTAAAAATCGCCGTTTTTTACATCACTAGTGATTAAAGCAGGAACCTTGCAACAAATCAAATGCATCATTCTTTATGTAAATTGAAAATAAGCACTCTGAGTCCAAAACATGCACTCCCTAATTTGTCTCACTATATGAGGTAATATTATTCAATGCTTACGTTAGCTGAAATTTACTGAACTTTGGCCGGTAAAATTGGCTGATGTCCACGTCGAGCTTTTTTGTTCACTCGCAATCTCGACTGACAAAAGGGAAAGGGAAATTTTGGAAAAACATATGGTAGCTACCCTTCTGTATATTCCTTGTTGCCAACTTGTTAATATTGGGCAGAGTTATTATTTAGATATACTATACATTTATAAATTCTACCAATCGTAAACCAATCGTTACTACTTGTAATATATTCAAAATTCAAAAAAAGGGCGCGCAATCTTTGATTTAATATATTTTTTATGCATCAAAATCAGAAATAATAATAATAATACTCTTTTTGAGTTCATAACACGTAGGGTTAGCGGCTTTAAATCAGAAGAGTCAACTGATGAAAAACAGCTGAAGGGAAAATACAATATATTTTTGTTTATTCCAAAAAGCTCGTCGTGGTCTGGTATTTTATAATTCCTCCGGTCACAATGTCTGATGCATATATCCCTTTAAGCACAATTTGAACCTCATTAAAAAAGCAATTTCCACGTGTTATTCAGCCTATGTGGCGCCATTTGTGGCGATAGGTTAAAATATTATCTTTGCTGCAGATTTCACTGCAGCAAAAATGCATAGAAAGTCAGCTAAAATGATCAATACAAAACATTTTAATGTACATTGACATACCTTGATATCCTTCTTTATATAGCCTGCTTATAATTTAAATATCATTTTAAGCTTATTACATTCAAATAATAATATGTGACCAGAATTTTAAACATGTGTCCGGTAGAGTGAAGACATACCGGTTACATTGTCCGGTGCTATTTTTTTCTAGTGGGATACCTTGTAGACATGGGCAAAATGTCGAAATAGGGTTGAGTTTAAGGACGGAAAGAAAAATATCAGTTGTCACTAGTGCCTTGATACTCAATTTGAATTCAGTCTTCTCAGTATCCTTGAGGTGAGGCAATTATAAGTAGATATTATGTATTATTTAATATTGTCCAAAAACAATCATACCTTCATACCTGCTGATTGTTATTGACAAATATTAAATAATACGCAAATGCTACTTATAATTGAGGTAAGTTCTAAATTCAACGATACACACAAGCCTGAATTAGTATACCTAAAAATGCGACTTTTGTAGAAAAAACATAACAGTTGTATGATGATTAGAGAGGGGCGCTTGATACACATGTTCTTTATTTTTATAATATGTTCATTCTTTGTTAGGCCGTTGAAGCATCGACCTCTTAAGTAAAAATCAAAAGATTCTCGGCAACATTAGTTGCATATTTTATTAAGTATATATGATATATATATATATAATTATAATATTCTTCCTTAAATAATATTGTTTAAATGTTGAAGTCTCTTCTCATTATAGCCATCATAGGGTAATATATCCCCCCCCCCCTAATATTCAATATCTACAAACAGCTGATGTTAACAATGATGATCATTCAGACGTACCATAAGTCTCTCTCCCACCTTCATTTTATGCTTTAAAAAAGTTGTATCCCTGCTAATACCTCATATTGCGAGGCAAATTAGTTTTACTATTCACGACAAGCTTTTTTGTCCACTCGCAACCTCGACTCACAAAAGGGAAAGGAAAAATTTGGGAAAACAACTGGTAGCTACCTTTCTGTATTTTCCTTGTTGCCAACTTTTTAATATTGGACAGAGTTATTATTTAGATATACTAGCCATTGATCTATTCTACCAATCACAAACCAATTGTTAATACTTGTAATATGGTCAAAATTCAAAAAAAGGTCGCGCAATCCTTGATTTAATATATTTTAAATTTAAAATTTTTAATTCTTCTTTTAGAGGGAGATGCTTCCTTCCCAACGATCAAATAAAGAATGAACAGAAATACAAAAAAAGAACACGAGTACCAACCCTTTTTCTTTTTTGAATCATACAACTGCTATTTTTTTCTACAAAAGTTGAATCCAATACTTCATGTAGTAATACTGTAATTTATAATTTGATAATGCAGAAAATTCAACTAACAATATTTAAATTTTAAATTCATCTTTAATTATTTTATTTTCAAATTTGTTTGAGATTTAAACACCTATGTCATATCTTAAAAGCCCAACCGTATTCTCTTTGTGAGATAGGGCAGTATCCCAGTCACTGAGTTATCAGTAGGTTATCATATTTTTTTCTCCCTTAAACGACCATATTTTACAATTTGGTATAATAACCTAAAATGGTATATGATTAGTTGACTTTGTTGTTATGTCTTTGTTTTCCATCAAAAGCTCTTTAATATCATGAAAATATCATTTTATATAATTTAAAAAAAATTGTTGTTACAAGGCAATTAATATGTTGATAAGGACTCACCAACTATTTGCAATTCATATACAATATAATTAAAAAAATAGATGTATGTAGTACTAAGAAAATACGACAATTTTTTGTTAGAGCCACTTTTACAAAAGAGTGTTTTTAGATATTTTGTGTTAAATGTAAAATTATCAAACGGGATTTTCTTTCGTAAAGGAAATAGGATTTCCCTTCTGCATTAGTAACCTGCCATAAATCAACACTCAACTTTTCTCAAATCAATTAAGTGGAGGTTCTTTTGATTGATATATGAGAAGGGAGCAGGAAAGTCTATAAGTTGTAAGTTAGTTATAAGTTATAAACTGTTTATTAAACCAAAGGTAACATCAAAAGTATTCGATGCACAATCGTTAAACAAATTTACAGAATATCTTATCTTTTGTTGCAGACTTTAAAAAAAAATCCAAAATAACAACAACAGCCACTGTATGAAAAAGCAAGAATTAATTACTAATTAAATTTAATTGTTTATGCCTCCAAGATGAGCGATACTTTCAGAATGAGGACTCTACGTGAAAGCTCTCTTTACAAAGTACATAGTTTAGTAGATAACTTCCTCTTTTAGAAAGATCAACCAATTAAATTGCTTATATTTGAAACGATTATATCTGATTGGTTTATATGGAAGGACGTCAAGAGATTATTCAAAGTGATTCATTTTCGTTCATAGTTTAAAAGGAAATCTTTTTTTGTTTTGTTTCAGCAATAAAAAGTAATGCATATTTTACATAACAGGACACAACCTGATTTACTTCCGTCGATATAAATTAACGTTTTTCATTTATGATTACTTTTTTTTTTGTTTCAAGGATCATTGTTTTGGTAGTGTGTTATTATTATTATTTTCCCTCAAAAACAGGATGTAAAGAAATTCTTTATGAATAACTCAATTGCTGTTTTCACCGATATATAACAATATTATGTGCTTATGTAGATACTAGAGCCTTGTATGTAAATGATTTATTTTATTTTTCTATGTAAATAGTAATTTTAATACAAAAATTACAGAGTAGAGCTTACAACTAATTTGTTGTTAGTCACATGAAACAGTTTTTATTCATAGGAAACTATATTTTTAGGCAAGACTCTAATGGTTTTACATGTAACTATTTTGAATTTATTCAATTTTGACAATTACCTTGTATTTTCTGCAAGAGGAAGCATGTTATTGGAACACCAGACTTTTTTGAAAATGGATAAAGAGCTATATATTTTTTAAAGATCATATCAAAAAAACTTAATTCATTTCAAAGGGTTCTTCTAAAAAGAGACTATTATTAAGACTAATAAAACAGGTGGTTTGATCCAAACTCTGAAAAAAAATTGTATTTTTTTGACAGACAAAAATTGAAGGTTTTATTCATGTGAAATGAAGGTTCCTTGTGGCTGACACAGAAGAAGCTGGAAAGAATGGTGGTTATATGGCCAAAGACAAACCACAAAATGTTCAGTAATCGTGGAGAAAATGTATTTGTACACCTTTAGTTGTTTTTATCACGACTCATTAGAATGAGCGGCCCATTCTACCAACATGAGTGGCCTTCATTTATAGTTAACAGCATTCTGGAGGTGGGTTTCGATTTTTGGAGTCGAACTTTTGGAACCATATTTCTTTATCTGGTGAATTCAATTTTTCTACTCTGTTCTGAACATTGATGAGATGAACTCAAATTAGTTCTTGTTGAGCTGAGAATAATTTATTTCCATTAATCAAATAATAGTTTAACGGTTAGAAAGAATGGACTAACAACTATGTATTAACTGACTGGAAGTTTCTTTTTGGAAGAAAGCTTAAAATTTATAATAATAATCTACATATCGTGTCATAGCTATGATAAAAATTATTAACTTATTCCAGATTATTATTAACAGAAACTATAATTGCAAAAGTATTCAAAAATGACTTTTTATTTCTTACAGGCTGTATGTACAATAGGGAACTTGAACATACAGCCATGTTGGGTACCATGTGACCCTTGAAAATCCTTAGATATAGAATAAAAATATAAAATGTTCCACACATTATATATTTGGAATGACAATGGGCAATGAGATCCTTACATGGAAAAATGTGTAAAAATCCTCATGTTCCATCATCAAAGCTCTTACTAAATAATAAGACTTTACCCGTACATATTTCAACTATGATTTACATCTTACAAATTTGCATACGTATAAAGCTTCTGGAAGAAAAAAAAAACCCAATAAAATCTAACAAAAACTTGTATAAAAAAAAATTCACTATATAACAAGGTAAAAGTGATGTTGAGTCTTAGTTTAAAGAGACAAATGGGTATGTATTTGTTCATGTAGAACAAGACAAGACTTTGAATAATATTTATAGTCATGAATCACTATTTTTGAATTAGTGGAAGGGATTTGCTTCATTAAAATTAAACATAAAATGTTCCTGATAAGCTAAGAAATAATATTGAAATATATATTCACAATTCACAATGAATGACTTCATTTTTAATTAGTGAAAATATTGACTAAGTTGTAGTTTATTTATCAATAAAAACTTTAGTTCCCATTAAATTAAGCAGATCCGTTTCAAGGCATAAACATGAATATGATAAAAAAAATAATTGAGAGCATGTCTATGTGTTTATAAGTTAAACAATTAAGTAGACCACTTCATGGTTTAAATTTATTCTAAAGCTATATTTAGTATTTTTCCAATCTTGTTTAAAAGTACTTTTTTCTTACAAATATGTACTCTGCATCTGCGTAATATTTTTGAAACTCTAATATCAAACTAAAAACTACAAAATGGATCTCATTTGACCATAGTAACAATCCATCAGTGGCCGTTACAGATTTATAAAATTTTTAAATGGAACTGGATTTGCATTTATAATTACGTAATTATATACACAGATTGAGGATTTGTTTAAGCAACTCTCATCAGCTCGGAAAATTTAAAGACAATCTATCACTCAACCTTTTAAACTAATGATTAATTATATATTATTGGATCTCCTTCATTGTTTTTTGTCGTAAATATGTTAGGGCTTATCAGTTATTTATATCTTATCAGTTTCCTGATAAAATGAGTAAATACTCACACAAAATGAATGAACAATTTGCAAGAAAAATGACGTGATCAAAAAAGCCAAACAGATGTCAAAATAACCTCATTGAATATAATGTGAACTCTGAATATTTTGAGCCCCTTTTATTATTTGCTAGGTCGGCAAAGTAAATAAATGTAAGTTGTGAGTATATTTTATTTGAAAAAAAAACTTTTTTTATAGGAACAATGCATTTTCTTTAAAGATATTGATGTGTAAATTACAATAAGTTCTTTAAATGAACTCCTTTCTGCAATTCCTCTCCTTGCTTCTTGCAACTTCTTCATTTCAACTCATTCATTGCATCCGTCATGCCTCTGTCTTTGATGATCGTCATCCTCTGATTGTTTCCTTACCCCTAAGTAATGAGGCTATTCATTTTGGCTATAATTTGGATTGGATAAAGGAAAATTCCAATTTAGTCTCAATTTTTGTTGGAGCACCCAAAAAAGAAGAGGGTGGAGGCATATACAAATGCTTAGTTGATTGGGAAATAGAAACGAAGGAGTGCTTCGATATATCACCTAATAATAATATTGGGTATGTTTCATATATTCAATTCTACACTTTTTTGATGGTTACCTAGTACAACACTAAATATCCTTTCATCATCTTTAGAAATAAATACAATGAAGATTGGACTAGTCAACTTTTAGGGATCACAATTTCAGCATCGAATAAGGACTTTTGGTCATGTGCTCCTTCCTTTCAGCGTCCACATGTACAATCCTGGGATTCAAATTTAGTTCTCAACTATTCATCCTTAATTGGGCATTGCTTTGTGTATGATGAAGCTCATGATTATAAGAATCCTAAACGGGTCATACCTCTTGAAAACTCCACAATGTTCTATGGATGGAAACAATTCAAATCGGATTATCCATATGGAGCCTTATATGCTCAAGCAGGGATGTCTATTTTTCGAGATAATGAAAGAGTATATCTTGGCGCTCCAGGATCTTGGAATTGGACTGGATCCATAGTAACGTAGTAGATCGATATTTTGATAAAACTATAAATCCATCCGCTGCATAATTAAATATACCTAGGGTGAATAATGATGATTTTTCTGCCTCCACTTTACACCAACCCTGGTCGAAATGGAATGAAGTGACTTTGGAATATGATGGACCTACATTAAATGATTATTCGGGCTATGCTATTGACGCTGGTAAATTAAATCTCACAGATAATCTATTGGATAAGGCTAAAATTTTCCAAAATTCAGGTTCCTTTTCAAAAAGAAACTCAGAAAAGTTAATAGCCATAGGAGCTCCAAGGCATGGAAAGACGAGAGCTGGATCTGTATTCATTGGGTATTACACTCCTGGAGAAAGCGACATAGATTCACGGTATCAAATCGATGGATATCAACTGGGAGAGTATTTTGGAGGATCCATTGTTTGTATGGATTTAGACGGAGATGGAGCAGATGAAATCGTTATTGGCTCTCCTTTGTACAATGGCCGATCCAATAGAAAGAAAAGACAGTCTTTATCATATTTTTTCGAGGTGAATTACAGATTCCAATCGTGTTGACATAGTTGTTTTTAATAAATAAATCCTTGAACATAGATGGAAGAACAGTATGATGTTGGTAGAGTATCCATTTTTACATTTGATGAGCAATATAATCGCTTTATACGCGTTGCAAGTGTTTCGGGAGAGGTGAGTAGAGGACGATTTGGATCATCGTTATTAAACGCTGGGGATCTAAATGGAGACGGAAATGAGGATCTTGTTGTAGGTTCTCCGTATGAAGATGAAGGAAGGGGGGCTATACGGCTATATCTTGGAAATTCTAAAAGGATCATAAATCGAGGTAAGATTGAAAAATGTACATCTTGGATATATTAATGATCACCAATATTTCACTCTTTAGATTTTGTTCAAACAATTAAAGCTCATTCTATGGATCAAAAACTTTTTGGCTTTGGTATTAGTTTCGCGAAAGCATTAGATATAGACGACAATTCCGTCAGAGATATAGCTGTAGGTTCAAATGGCAAAAGAGGAGAAGGAGGAAGTGTAGTAATTCTTCGCGGTCGACCCACAGGATATATTAAGCTCCATGTTGAACCTTCTGTGGAAGAAATTGGCTTCTCTTCAACCAAAGGTAATGTGAAGAATTGAATAACTAATTAATTGTTAATATTCATTTAAAAAAACTATTGGGATTTGCAGAATTTTCTCTTTTAATTTGTGTGGAGTTAAAGTCTCGTATTCAGTCAGATATAAATTACATATCTAAGGCCAAAATTTTAATTGATGGTGATAGCAGAACTATCTTAAATAAAAAGTACTCATTTTGGTCATCCGACTTTATCCGAATAGAACAAAATTTAAAGCAATGTTTTCCGAAAATTAGTGTAAGTCAGATTTTACAAAGTAGACAAATTTACTTTATTTATAATATATGTATGTTGCCAACAGGTAAATTTCTCTCCTTCATTAAACCCTGGGCCAGATGAGGATTCTCTTATATTTAATATAAGAGCCGAGACGGAAGAATGGGATGTATTCTGTTCTCATTGTGGCATAACTGAACCTTCAAGAGAGTATTTGGAAATTCCATTTATAATGGGTAGTTATAATTATGAACATTATCCGTTTAAGTACATTTCTTAAAATTGCTATTAGATTGTCTTGTGGATGATGGTGGTACAATGAGATGTCATAACGATTTAAGCGTATCGTCATATATCACGGAACTCCACTCAGATCCTACTACTTATATAATTGGCTCCACAGATTTTCTCACATTGAACATTGATGTAACAAACAGTGAAAACTCAGATCCTGCTTTTCTACCCATGATAAAAATTTTATATCCCAAAGAGCTTTCACTTGTGCGAAATTTAAATCAATGTAGAAATATTGTAAGTCTATATCTTCATACGATATTTATTTGATATATCGTTTCATTATTATTATTTCTCCTAAAGAAATCCACGAATAAATTAGTGTGCTCCCTTAAAGGACCAATTGGTCCCGGAGCCAAAAGTTCTCTCAAAATTGAATTTGACACCAAAAATTTAGTTGGAAGTCCATTTGATGGGCCAAGGCAATTGATATTTCCAGAAATATATGTATACAGTAAAAGTCTCTATTCTGAAGACTATGATAATTCAAACAATCGAGGTTAGTTTATAAATATAGAAGCATGATTTTGAATGTGAGAGTATATTTTTGAAAATAGAGATTTTTTGACAATTGAAAGAAAATTACTTTTTCGCATTTTGATATAATATATTTTAGCAAAAAAGCTATTAATCCCCAAGTTTTACCATTTATTTTCATAGCTAAGTAAATAATATTGCAAAAAAATTCTTGGTCACTCTTCTTTTAATATTAAGCACTCGCTCAATAGTGCTTCCACAGCTACGGAAGCACTAGTGTATTCATTAGACTTGGAACTTATGAAACTGCTTTTATTCTCTACAAAAGTCGCATCCCTAGTTATCATCATTTCTACTGAGACCTTGAAGTAAATTTTAATGAACCAATCATTTCGAAAATGAAATGAAATCTCCGTCGATAATATTTTAAGTCAAAAATGTAATATGATTATCTTATAGAAGTAAAAATAGCTAAAAATAAGTTAATCGATTTGGCTCCTTTTTATTATTTTACACTCATATTCAAAACCATCTTGAACCGTCACATGTAAAAAGTTCAAAAGTTTATATGATATTTATACATTCACAGGGAAGTTAAGTGCCGACTTGGTGTCAGAAGCTGATTTTCAGATTTTGGTGGAAGACAATGGAAAACTTACAAACTCATCAGTTTATTTCAATTCCTTTAATATAAAAAAGAAACTCAGAACCCCAATGAAGGAAATTCAAACAGAGTTCTTTATTCCAGTGTCAGATGATAAAGGGAACTTCTTTGTATACGATGAGTTCTTTAGGATAGAGAATCCTCTGGGTGAAAAGTTTCCCTGTGATCAAAAAGGCATCATACAAAAAAATCTTGATTCGAATATAGATAGCGATAGTACAATCTCCTGCTCTCAGAATGCGATTCGTTGTCTTCAAATAAAGTAAATTTAATCCAGCTCTCCAAGAGAAAATATTTTAATCCTTTATTGAATTTTAGATGTCCTGGAATTAACATTCGTTCACAAGATGAAAGTGCTCTCGTCTCCCTGAGATTCTCATTTAATGAAAGCTTCATAAGAACAATTACCAAACTTGAAGGAAGTTCTCCTTTATATATTGATATAGAAGGAAGAGTACTTAGTGGATATTTAAATGAAGAGTTAAATGCCTCTCCGGATTTTGTGATCATGAAGGCTCTATTAACACCACAAAAAGTATTATCCTTAATTACTATATATATTTTTACTTAATAGAGTCTTTGTTTGTAGACGATAAGGACCATGTTTCTCCTAATGACTGTTGGAGTTTGTGTATTTCTGAGTATTTCTTTTTTAATTATACTTATATTTATACTCTATAAATGCAAGGTATTTGAAAGAAAGTCAATTGAACAAATGGAGGAAGAGGAGGATGAGCCCATGATGGATGAATTCAATTAGATCTTTCATTAACTACTTTGAAAGGTTTAGAGACTCAATAAAGTTCCGTCCTCCTTTTTTATATTACATATAATGTAATATAAGTTATATAATTTATGTGCAATAATTAATAATTTATAATTATATATATATATATATATCTACAGTATATCTCCAATAGTGCATTTTTACAGGATGGTACCTTTAAAATCATCATTATCTCATAGCTTTACGTTATATATTAAAATATATTATTGAATAAATAAGTATATTAATTGCCATTTTATTGCGGATATCCTTCCGTTGAAAAGGTAAAACTAACTTTTTTTCGTATAGTTTTTTACTATCTGCACTTTGATTAACCTACTTATAAATGGCTATAATTTTATAATGAATTTCGAATGCATTAATGCAACACCAGACCAAAATTAAAGCAAAAACAAACAAAAAAACATATTGCAGATCATAAAATTAGGATAGAGTTAGGAGTAAATTAAGAGTAAAAACAACTACAAACTCTTGGATCATACGCACCAAACTTTCAGTTTGATTCATTCATTGTAAGGTACATCTATTTTCCCTATACATAAGAAATGTATCTAAATATATTTTAAGAGCATAAGAGAGTAGAAATGAAGACTCTCCGCTTCATTTCTTTTTAAAAGGTTATGCAAGTGTGTAAGATAAATACTAAAGTATAAACGTACCTTCAATTAAATAAATATTTGCCAACAGGATACTTTTTTCTCCTGCTCTCATTTTGCTGTTATGTATTTATATATAAATATGTACAGTTTAACCTTGATTTAAGATCTAGTTGTGCTTTTTGTGTACGAAAAATACTCTTGTATGTACAAATGTGTTATTTTGAAATAGAAAGCTGCATTTGTATAATAGATTTAGTCGTCAGTTTTTTTTTATATATATATAATTATGAACGAATCACAAATGTTTTTCATTTTCCAGTACAATTATTATTAATTAGAGTATAATCGACATAATTGTACTAATTTTAACAAAAGTGTTATTCAGCAGATATTCATGACCTATTCTGTATAAACTATTCTTAATAACACCTTGGTTAGGCAATGTTCTGAGCACCCATTTTCAATTGTGACATTAGGAGTAATGTCTTGTAAAGTCTTGATTACGTCCCTCCAAAATATCAATTGTTCTCAGAGAAGAGGAGAATAGATTTAAAACAAGACACTTTCATAATTGTCATCGAATATAAGTTATTTTATTTCTATAGAACAAAGCTTTAAATATTAGTTTTGATTGATGAGGATTTTAGGTTGTACAAGTATTCCAGAGATGATTATATTTTTTTTTACAAGGCTTGTTCTGACCAAACTTTTCCCTCCTGAGAGCTGCAGCATGGTCCTTTGGATTTTGTAATCATGAATAATAATAATTGATATTTACCCCTTACAATATCAACACCAATTGATTCCAACTCTTTATTACTTGGTACTTTGTATTATATTACAAAAAATATTTATGATACCTACGTATAGATATTACTCTAGAGATGTAAAAAAATAATGAATAAAGTTGCTTGTCAAGAATATGATCCATTTTAATTGACACTCTGCATTACACTTTGTCTATGGATAATTTTTTGGTTTTCATATTGGTTGTGTATGTCAAGCAATGATTTGAAAAATTATCCAAGTACTCAAAGCGAGGAAAAAGAAAAAAGACAAAGTGTTATGCAAGTTGCCAACTGAAATTTTTATTATTATTTTACATTCACATATGTATATTCCGTAAATCGTTCCCACCATTTACAATATTGTAAGTGACCCTTGGTAGTCCATGTAATCTGATGGAGAAGATTATGAGCTGCTAATAACGAATATTTTACATAAAATAGATGGAGTCTAATAAAACTATTTGTTTGGCTAATATCCTACTGATACCCAAATTTAGGAATGTAAATAATATGCAAATCGGGTTGTAAGAATCAAAGAAAGAGAAAATCAACTTGGTAACTCTGACAATTTGATGAATGTTGAGAGGGAAGCAGCTTGAGCTGTCATGACGTTTTACTGAGCTACATGCTGCTATTCTCCATTATATATGTATACAAATGAAGACATCAATAATAAATAATAACATTATGTATGTATACCATAGATGAGAGGCAGAAAATTAACTGAAATCAATGTCAGGAAAATATGTATTTTTAACTAATAATAATTATACGAGGACTTGAGCCCTTTTTGTTTACATTTTATTTGCTTTATTAACCTTAATGCATGTATTCCTTCATGTGATATCTTTACTATCAGGTAGATGTTCTCCCCTCAGTAATATAGGGAAAATGACTACAGCTTTGGAAAACAAAAAGTACTGTTCGAAGAGCCAACTCCACAAAATCTCGCACGCGGCATTTTGCATATTATTTACATTCCTATCATGGACAAAGAGTTCATGATAATTTATTTGTACCTAATGGGACAGGTCAAAAGAAGCACTCCCAATATATTTTATGATTACTCTAATCATATTCCATGTTTTTGATTCTCTTTCAATAATATCATTTCATCTCATCGTTCTCAGACAAGTTTTCACCCATATTTTGAAAATATTCTACATAGGATCAAGGAACATAATTCTATGGCCTTTTTATACTTTGATTAACACAACCTTATATTCTTTCCTTGGAAACTAGCCTTGGCTGCATTTTCATGACACGGCAAGCTTTTTGGGATAAACAAAAACACACTGTATTCTCCCTTCAGCTGATTTTTATCATTTGACTCTTTTGATTTAAAGTAGTTGACTCTACGTGTTATGAGCTCAAAAAGGGTATTATTATTATTTATGATTTTGATGCATAAAAAATATATTAAATCAAAGATTGCGCGCCCTTTTTTTGAATTTTGAATATATTACAAGTAGTAACGATTGGTTTGTGATTGGTAGAGTTTATAAATGTAAAGTATATCTAAATAATAACTCTGCCCAATATTAACAAGTTGGCAACAAGGAAAATACAGAAGAGTAGCTACCAGTTGTATTTCCAAATTTTTCCTTTCCCTTTTGTCAGTCGAGCTTGCGAGTGGACAAAAAAGCTCGACGTGTGATTAAATGTGTGGCACGTTGCCTGTTTCACTATCAACTATTTCTCATTAGAACATTATATTATGTTCTTAATGCAAATAACACTTTTTAGGAATTAATTGTTATGGGTTTTTTAAAAACAGTAATAGTCTATGTGTAACCTTTTTCCTTATAAGGGTCACATTGGCATTCAAATAATAATAATAATGATTTGAGGATCAAATTAAATTCTATTCTATATCTAAGTATATTCAAGAACCAAATACAGCCAAGGGCCATGGGTTGTTGAAGACTGTTCATGTATGTGAACAGATATGAGTACCCATGGCTTTGTTTCTCTAAGCCTTTTAAAGAATAGCTTTATTTCTTGTGTTTTTCTTTAATACAATTTGGAACTACTACTTACTGATGGAGTCTAAGTTTGCCTCATCCAACATTCAAGCAAGAAACCTTTTATAGCACATTTTTAGGTCATAATTAAAACTCTATAAATCTATTTGTCCTATAAACTTTGCCAAAACGTTTTATAAGTGCTACTACATATTGATAGTAATGTGTTCAAATCGGGTTCTTTGTTAGTAAGTGCTATTCTATATAAGAAATATATTTGTACGTCTTCTTGAATAAGGATAAATGTTCATTAAAGTCATGAAAAAGTGATATCCAAAAGATGTTGATATAAAACATCTCCTAAAGAAATGATTGTAGGCTGTAAAATGTATTTATATACGTATATAATTTAGAAATTGACAGTGAGATTTAATTCAGGAATAGATTTGAGTAAAATGATTGTACATAGCAAAGAGACGAGATTGAATAGTTAATATAGTAGAAATAACTAGAGGATATCTTATAAACGTATAATTCCTGGGTTGGTGATTTTTTTAAATAATAATTAAATCAGAATTCAGTCGTCATTACATATAATATATAAAAACATCATTCTAATATTCTTGATATATGAATGCAGTAGTACTCAAAGAGTTGGCCAGGGTCTCCAGTGTAGCCTAGAGGCTGCATAGGTCAATGTCTACTCTGAAACCATGCATAAATCGTGCCAAGGAGTAAGGAAGATTATGTTGGAGACAGTCCGGGCAGTCTCCGTGAATGAAAATTCTGATTTAAATGAATTTCAGGTTGTTCTTTTATTTGTTAATGTATAGTTTTTTTTTGTCAGGCCCTCACGCATCAAGTTATTTGTGATTGAAATTGTTCTAAAACATCTGCACTGGATACTCTAATGAATAGGAATGTAAATAATATGCAAAATGCCGCGTGCGAGATTTTGTGGAGTTGGCTCTTCGAACAGTACTTTTTGTTTTCCAAAGCTGTAGTCATTTTCCCTATATTACTGAGGGGAGAACATCTACCTGATAGTAAAGATCTACCATGAAGGAATACATGCATTAAAGTTAATAAAGCAAATAAAATGTAAACAAAAAAGGGCTCAAGTCCTCGTATAATAATTATTAGTTAAAAATATATAATTTCCTGAGATTAATTTGAGATAATTTTCAGCCTCTCATCTATGGTATACATACATAATGTTACTATTTATTTTTGATGTCTTCATTTGTATATATAAAGGAGAATAGTAGCTTGTAGCTCAGTAAAACGTCATGACAGCTCAAGCTGCTTCCCTCTCAACATTCATCAAATTGTCAGAGTTACCAAGTTGATTTTCTCTTTTTTTTTTATTTTACACACCCCATTTGCACATTATTTACATTCCTACTAATGAACCAGCTATGAGGGATAACATCATAAAAAAATGTCAATAATTATGGTAAAATGCTTGAATTACCAACCATTCCTAAAAAGCGAGTTTTATCTTGATACATTGTATTATTTTGCTAACGTTAAGAAAAAGTTCAAAAATGGATTACAGAATTAAATAGAAACTTTACAGCTTTTTATATTAAAACAATATGACAGATATAGATTTCAGCAAGATAGTAGGTAAAATTTTATAAAAAATATTCAAAATAAAAAAAAAACTGACAGTAAATTTTGTGACTTATCCCAAAAAAAAATTAAATTAAATAAAAAATGTTGTGAAAGAAGTATGTTTTGTATCAAAAAATCAAAAAACAAACTCAATTTCATCTATTAAACCTTGAACTTTTCTTTTATAAAAGTAACAAACTTTTATTTCTCAAGAATAAAGTATTTATCTAATATTATTAAAATGTTATTCATAAATGACTTGCACTATAAGTACTTAAGGATCTTTAAAAAAATTCCTTTTAGATAGCTTTGGTATATTAATTAGACTTTGAAAGTAAAACAGGGCATAGAGTTGAATTTTATTGGCTAATTTAGTAAGTTCAAGTAATTTTTCTTGGATTTTTCAAAAAAAATAAAAATAAAAATTATCACATTTGTGGTAAAATATGTGTTGGAATACCTAAATATTTATTATCAACTGTTAAATAATGTTTTATGAGCTTTAAAGTATCAATTTTTAAAGGAACTTGGCAAATAAATAAATGCTGCATGCGCACTCTACGCAGTACATTAACTCCCTCTTTCCACTTTTAAGGATGAGATATTTATTTTTACAAATAACAGTACATAAAACATTTTTTGTAGATATTAGTCTATTACATTTTGGGTGTCCAAGGAAATAATTTGAGCTTGTAGTTTGATTTCTTATAAAAAAAAACATACTTCTTTGAAAAAAAAACAGGATGGATCAAGGTTTTTGACTTTATAAAAATCACATTCAAAAAAGTTGCTATTCTAGAAACGCCAAATTGAGACTATAGGGAGTATGGTTATAGAGATCTTGGGATCTCAAATCAAACCTACATATATCCCAGTTTTTACCACCGTGTACATAATTATCATTCCACATACAAGAGCAGCAAATATCTACCAAATTGTCTAATTCGTAATATTATAAAAAGACAAATAAATTATTTGAATTAAAAAAAAAAAAATAATAACACAACTATAAATTATTATTTTGAGTAGGTAGGTAGATAGGTAGATAGTTTGCCATCTGTTTAAGAAAAATAATAAAAAAAATCTTCTTTTTATTTTTCCCTAAATTTAATTTTTATTTTGAAGAAAAGAGACAAAAAATATATCATAAATGAAAAAAAAAAAAAAAAACTCTTAAAATATAAGTATGTATGTACATACAGACATTATTATTCCCAAATGTTAAATATATATTTTATGTGTAATGAGGGAAATATGTTGGAAAGAAATTTACATTTATAAGTATATATATATATACAGATATGAGGTGTACATATACGCATCTTAAAAGGCCAGCAGTTTTTGGAACATGAATAAGCATAGAGCATCATTTGACATTTAAAAATATTTTTTTTTTTTTTTTTTTTGGACTCTTCACCTTTTACATTTGAGAGGAGTGCTTTAAGATTGTATATACTCTATGAAAGTAAGTAAGTAAGTCTCTATCCTCCTCCTCCTCCCTCTCCTCACCTTTTCAACACGACAAGTTAGTCCCAATAATTCCCCACCAAAGAACAGCTGTTCCTAGTTGTGCTCTCAAATATAAATAAATCCAAGAAGGGAAATACATTTTTTAGGGAGAGTGAGCGAATCTTTCCTTCGTTCTTTCTTTCTTTCTTATGACTTTTATTTTATATCCTCTTTTTTTTTTACAAAAAAAAAAAAAAAAAAACCTGAAAAAAAAAAATAATAAAATAAAATAATTCATTTTTAGTCTCTAGCTCCAATTTCGTAGAAACAGAGTCAGTCAACATCATCCTTCATTAAGGAACATTAATTTTTTTATTAGTAGTAGTCACGCAGCACTCAATATCGAATCAATATGACGGAAGGAATCGAACAAGAGCGCTGTCCTCTTTGCGAAAAAGTAGTCTATGATGCTGAGGGCTTCCCTGCTGGTAAGAATCAGACAATTGACAAATGGGTTTGAAATGGGCGGAAAGGGGATGATGATGTGGGGGCTATATAAGATTTTCTTTAGACGGAAATAGGGCTTAAGTAGCAAATATTCGTATGTAGATAAAGAGCCTCATGGACCTTTTTAATAACCTGACCTCAGAATAAAAAATCGGCAATTTTTTGTTTATTTTTTTTATCAACAAAACTCTTTTAACATTTAGAGTCCCTGTTATATATCAAGGTATACAACCTTCTACGCCTTGTCTTACTTTCTAATACTGAAACTCCTAGTCTCACCATCATCATCATCATCAAAACCATTTGATACTTTAGATTAAAATGAACCTTTTTCTGAAAAGTCTTCATACTTGAAAATATACAATTAATAGGAAGGAACTCTCTCATATAATTTTTTTTTCTCCATATTTTCTTCTTATCCTCCCTTAGGTGGCAAAAGGTTCCATAAGAAATGTTTCAAATGCAAGACATGTGATCGTAAACTGGACTCCACATCCGTGCGATGCCATGAAGGCTTCATTTTCTGTCGTCCTTGTCATTTGAAAGTCCTTCCTAATGAAAGTCCTAAAATATACTTGGATACGTCATTAATTCAGCCAGAGGATGGAAAAGGGTGTCCAAGGTAAAATAATATGTACTTTCTAAACATTTTAAAAGATTGTTACAAAAAGCATTAAACTCTTTGGTAATTTCAAGCTAAGCTCATATTTATAATAGGTTATATTTATATCTAGTTAAGTATAAAAACAACAACAACAACAAAAAACAAGCCTTTCTTTCTCTGCATTTAAATCCTTCGTTGATAATCTTTAAAAAAATTCAAATGTAAAATCGTGTATTTGCAATAATATTTATATTCCAATACAAACATTTGAATATATGTATGTATTTTCACAGTCTAAATATCTCTTTAGTTATTATTATAAATAGTTTTTCATGTATAGAATTTTACGAATTTTATTTTATTTTATTTTATTTAAAAAAAAATGGATAATCCTACCTACATTTATATATATTTAAGTAAAATGCAGATAATCAATAACCCTTCAGGACATATACAAATCCATGTACATTTATACAACTTAATCATAGTTCTATTTGTATATAAAATCATCATCATCATTATGTAGATGTGGAGGTATTGTCTACGAAGCTGAAAAAGTCACTGTCAAGGATGATGTGTATCATAAACACTGTTTCAACTGCAAGAGATGCACAAGGGCCATTGATTCCCTTATTTCCTGTGTTGCTCCTGATGGTGACATCTACTGTAAGGTCTGTCACAAAATTGTGACTCGACCTGACCGTCCACAAATTATCACGGATACAGGAATGATCCCTGCTGATGAGGATAAGGTGGGATGTCCACGATGTGGTGGAAAGGTGAGGCTAATCCATGAATCCGATCCCCCCCCCCTCTGATCCTCATTTTATTCTCTTCTTATACACTATATCCTTGAAACCGGTTTTATAGTCATACATACATAAATGTCCTTTTCTACTCTCTTTGCATACTAATGATCAAGTTCTTTCTCAATATTCTTTCTAGCCTTTATCGTACAACCACCTAGTCTGATGTAATTTCATTCGTGTTTTCGTCCTAGTTTAGATCCATATCTCCACTACCAACACCACAATCACCAATAACAGCAATTTAAGGAGTGCAATAAAAGATGCCACAGAAACAATCAAGTTTCTGTGGTGTTTCTAATCTATATGATTTTTTGAGTTTTAGGTCTTTGAAGCGGAAAAGATGAATGCCAAAACTGGGAGCTATCATAAAAAATGTTTCACTTGCACTCATTGCAAAAGAGCTCTTGACTACCAGCTCTACGCTCATGGCCCCGATGATGAAATATACTGTAATAACTGCTATGCCTTGAATCATGGTCACAAAGCAAAGCCCAATTTAAACACTGCTGATGTTGAGGCTCTTCAAGGCTCGTGTGAAGACAATAATGTTTGCCCTAGATGCAAGGGCCTTGTTTTTGAGGCAGAAAAACAAATAGCCAAGGATGGAACCTACCACAAAAAATGCTTTACTTGCTCTAAATGTAAGCATCAAATGGATCCTTCAAATTTTATTAATGGTCCAGATGAAGAGGTCTATTGTATTCATTGCTATCAGGTTACTCATGGTCATAAGGCAATTACTAAATCCATGCCATTGGATACCACATCCATCATGGGGGAACTTGGTGAAAAGGAACGCTGTCCCAGGTAATACAAGAAGCTATTGCTAACAGGGGAATTTTAATTAGTTCAGCTCAACTTAAATAGATGCGAAGGTAAAGTTTTTGCTGCAGAGAAAATGATTGCCGCGTCTGGATGGTATCATCGCCATTGCTTCCGCTGCTTCATTTGCTGTGTTCCCCTTGATTCAACATCTGTTTGTGATGGACCTGATTCAAAGATTTATTGTCGAGTCTGCTATAAAAGGGTGAGAGGAAGCTGCAAGCCGTTGTACTTTGATGAATCAAAAATCTTTACAACAACCATTCCTTCAGACGATTCGTCCAATCCTTGTCCACGCTGTGGTGGGAAGGTAGATTGTGTTTGATTCCCCTTCTTTATTTCAACTCACATTCCTTATGAATAAATTTGATATGAATCCCCTCTAGGTCTTTGCTGCAGAAATGATAATAGCCATGCAAAATGTGTACCATTTGAAATGCTTTACTTGCAAAGAGTGTTTACGTCCTTTAGATAAATTCAGTGGATGTGACGCTCCTGATGGCGAAGTTGTTTGTCGATCTTGCTATGATCGTTTGTACAGTTGCTCTGCACATACTCTAAGTGGTGGAGATATGCTCAAACTTTTGGATTCGTCCATTATTAAAGGAGCACCCTCTGATGAAAATACTTGTCCTAGATGCTCTGGAAAAGTGAGTTAAGCACCTTAGTAAATGACTTTAACATTACTTCCTTTTTTTTAAAAAAAAGGTCTTCCATGCTGAAAAAATAAATATAAATGGGAAAATGTTTCATAAGAAATGCTCAACCTGTTTGAATTGTACGAAACCTCTTGTACAGTCAGATATCCTAGTTGGAAAGGACGCAGATATTTACTGTAAGGCTTGTTATTCGCGAAAATTTGGAGCTCCTGGATATCGAGGAGCTGGATGTGGTGAGTGGACAGATCATGCATCTGTAGAAACAGTCAGACCCGTGGCGGATAATGATGTCTCCAAAATTAAAGGAAACTCTGGTGAAACGGATACATGCTTACGATGTAATGGAAAAGTAAGAACACCTCAGTTGTACATAGATCTGTAAAGAAGCAGAACTCTAATTGAATTGATCATTTGTAGATATTCGAAACAGAGAGGAAAGCTTCTAAAAACCACTATTGGCACAAAAAATGCTTTAATTGTGCCAAGTGTCAGAGAGCCTTTACAGGAACTTTGGAGTATGTTTTTGAGGGCTCAAATGATGAGATCTATTGTAAAAATTGCTTCAAAAAAACATTTCCACAGAATGAAACTCCTCTTCTCTACTCGGATACAACTCTGATTAAATCAGATAATGGATGTCCTCGCTGTGATGGTTCCGTATTCCAAGTAATCAACCATGCAAAAAAAAATTCATTTAAAAATTTAAATAATTATCATACTACATATTCCATTTCCTTGAAGGCAGAAGAGGTGAACATCAAGGGAAGAATGTATCATAAGAAATGTCTTTCGTGCCGAAATTGTTGTCGAGCATTGGACATTTCGATTCTTGCCATTGGCCTTGATAATGATATTTACTGTAAAATATGCTGTAAAAAAATATCTTGGCCAGGACGCTATTCTGGTATTGAAGATACGACTGTTATCCCTGGTGAGAACGGGGAGCCCACAAATTGCCCAAGATGCAATGGAAAGGTTTGATAAATTGATAAACCCTTCTTTGTTCATGCATTTCCTTACCGGTTTTAAGAGTATACTGAGTGTGTATAAGTGAAAAAAAATGCGATTTGATCAGTGTTTTTAAAGGGGTGGATATGATGAGCTTTGGTTAAGATAACGACTTTTTTTTTTGATTGTATATAATTAGGTATTTGAAGCTGAAAAGATGAACACGAAGCGTGGACTCTATCACAAGAGATGTTTTAATTGCATTAAATGTAAGAATCAATTGGATTATTTCAAAGCCATTGAGGGACCAGATGATGAGGTCTATTGTAGAGTTTGTTATCTACGTCATCATGGACCTGGAGGAAAGAACATGTACGGAGATAAGACTCATGTTGATGCAGTTGATGAGGAGAATCTGCAGTCCTGTGGAAGATGCAGAGGAAAGGTGAAGGGAAAAAGAGATTCTCAAACCTAGTCCTCTTATACAAAACATTTTTAGGTGTTTGAAACTGAGAAAATCGCAACCAAAGGAGGTTGGTTCCACAAATTCTGCTTGAGCTGCAATGAATGTAAAGCAAACTTGGATGCATCCTCATTCTTTAATGGAAGTGATGAGGAAGTCTACTGTCGTCATTGCTATGCTGTCAAGTTTGGACACAAAAAGAAGTCCGACTACAAGGGATGGATGGACGTTCAAGCCATTCCCGGAGAGAATGGTGACAAAAATTCTTGTATAAGATGTAAAGGAAAGGTAAGTGAATTGATCGTCTCACAGAAAAAAGAAATTTTTATTACAGTGAATTAAACAATAAAACAAAAACAAAAATTACAAGAACAGCTATAAAAAATACTCTTGCTGTTATTATAAAAAAGTCAGGCGATCCAAGGTACAGTGAAAAAATATTCAAGTATAGAACTTCATTACATGAGACAAATGAAGGTTGTTTTATAGTTTTTTTCCCCTCGTATCGCTCTTGTTTGCATTTATTTTCTTACTCAATTTGCAAATCAGGTAAGTCATAAAAATACAAACGCGTAGTTGAGTCATTGTTTTCAAGACAACAGATGACCCATCAACTTAGAATCATAATTTGCATGTCTTTTTGAATGCCAAATAATTCTTTATATTCCTATTGTCAATTTATACATCCAAAGATTTGCTCTCAGATTTGTTGAATTCAAAATGTTTGAATTATTTTAAAGGTCTTTGAGGCGGAGCGAATGGTAACACGGATCGGTAGTTATCATCGTAATTGCTATAGCTGCATCGACTGCTCCAAGAAATTGGACTCTGTCACCTGCTGCGAAGGTCCAGACATGGAGATTTACTGCAAATCCTGTTATTCATTTGAGTATGGTACTCGATGCCGTACCAAAAATAAGGCACGCCATTTGAGCTTTAGACCCCGGAACACACATAAGCAAGAGGATACACTTGCTCGTTCCACTGTAGAGACTTGGGTCATAAAGGCAGAGAAAGGAGATCAGGATTGGTGCCCTAAATGCGAAGGAAAGGTGTTTGAGGCAGAAAAGATGACATCAGCTGCTGTATGTATAATTGGGGTTTTATTTAAATAAATTATTATTTAGTCCTTAATATCATCATTTGTAGGGACTTTGGTATCATCGTAATTGCTTCCGATGTGTCGACTGCACTCGTCTACTTGACAGTTTGGTTGCTTGTGATGGGCCAGACTACTCCATCTATTGCAAAAAATGCTACGGTGTCAAATTTGGACCACAAATTCGCCCTGCTGCAG
Organism: Lepeophtheirus nordmannii; assembly: GCA_963680855.1. NCBI lineage: Eukaryota > Metazoa > Arthropoda > Copepoda > Siphonostomatoida > Caligidae > Lepeophtheirus > Lepeophtheirus nordmannii. The sequence goes on from OY804519.1 coordinate 1,362,586, forward strand.
ATATTGATGTCAAACTTTTGGATTTGACTTCCTTGAAAAACGAGGATCCAGAAAAGAACTGCCCTCGGTAAGGGGCCTGTTGTAGATGATACACATATGATATATAAATATATAATTAATTAACCTTTAGTTGTGGTGGAGCTGTTTTCAAAGCAGAGGCTGTCAACACCAAGAATCGGATCTATCACAAGAAATGTGCAACATGTGCTAGCTGTACAAAGCAGCTGGAGTCATCCATCACATGTCTTGGACAAGACAAAGACATCTACTGCAAGAGTTGTTATTCACGGAAATTTGCTTCTGCTGGATTTAGAGGATCTGGATGTGCTACATGGGTTGATAATGAGGCAAGCAACACTCTTCGTCATAGCTTCCAAGCCTTTTAAGCAAGCCTAGATCCCTTTACTAACTCCTACTTGATCCACAATATACTGAATTGAAGATAATGAAGAAAAAAACACCCCCTTTTTTTTTGAAATGGAGATTTGTTGTAATTTTGAGAGAAAAAAAAAAATTATATTTACTTAAAATATCATTTCTTTTACATATTATATTTCTAAACATGCTGTTTATTTATTAAGTCATAAGGAGTATATTTTAACTTTGTAGAGAATCATCATTAATTCCTTAAGTAGCAGGAACTTCATAGTCGTTGTCGTCAACAGAATACCCACATTGCCTGACTCTCTTACGTGTTTTTTTTAGTGTACCCATGGATGATTTGATTCCTATTTTAAATATTACTATCATATGTTATACAAATTGTTATGTTTTTTTTTTTAGTTAAGATTATTATTTATGTGAATCATGCTTATTGTCCCTCGATTCTACATTGCCATTTTATATCAAGTGACTTTGAAATCAAAGCAAACAAAAAAATAAATAAATACTACTAATAAAAAAAAATCATTAAACATGCCCTTTTTTATTAATAAAAAAGACACGTACATTTTCAAAAAATGGATTCGTTCATAATATTATTATATTTGTGTCAAATCAACAAAAAAGCAAGTTTGTGTTTTCAAATATTGAAAAGGAGAAAATTCACTTCTAAGTCTTTTTACTTTATAAATTTAAAGGTCAAATATTTAGAAGTCATTTTAAGACCTATTGCGCACGGTTTTTGTACAAATGTCCCTATTAATCGAGAACGCAAGGACTGTTGTTTATCCAATGGAGCAATCGGATAAATGTTACAACTGCACAAGGAGCCGATATTGTTCCTGAAAGAACGTCCATTTTTTTCATAGCCCCAGAGATTTACTTGGACGTAGTTGGCTAAAACCATATGTTTAATAACTATTAAGAATCAACTCAATCTGCTATCATGCTCAGCATGAATCATAGAAAGAGTTCAGAAATACCAGATGTGTTATTTGTTATTTTTTCAGGGTTTTTTTTTTCGAAAATACATACGTGTCAAGTCAACAAAAAACTAAATTTGTTTATTTTTTTTACTTTATAAAAATAACGGTCAAATATTTAGGAGTCATTTACAGACCATTTGCTTACAGTTTTTGCTAAAATATCCCTTTTAATCAAGAAAGCAAGGATTGTTGTCTATCCAATGGAGTAATCGGATAAATGTGACTACGGCATATGGAGCCGATATGATCATAGCCCAAGAGGTTTATTTAGTTGCAGTTGGTCCAAACCAGTTCATCATCATCTGTTTAAGAACTATTAAGAATCAACTACTTCTGTTATCATGCTCATCATGAATCATACTAACTACATAGTCAGAAATACCAGATTTTTTAAATTCTTAATTGTGGCCGGTATTTTTTGACTCCTATAGTTAAGTTGCAGTAATTGGAGTCGTCATTATTTAATTAATCGAAATATACTATTAATACAAACGAAAGATAATGTCTTCAAAAATATGATAGAAGTTCACACTCATTTTTGAAATATTTTAGATAAACTTGCTTTCTTGTTGACTTGACACATTTATCCATTTAATTACAAAAAAATAAAAAAATGTATGTTTTTTTTTTTCATTTTAATTATACATATTATATAATACATCAATTTCTACCAAGTCAAAAACTTTTTTTTTGTAGCAAAGAGACATTAAAGAATATAAACGGAAATAAGCGGATAATGAGGGACAAAGTCGTTAAAAAACGAAGTCTGTCTTTATGCATAATATAAAATGCATATAGATAGACTAACTTAAGTGTGCTCACATAGTCAGTTCTAATTAGAATATAAACATGGGAAACATTTATGAAGAGGGAAAAAAAATATGAACAGAGGAAGAATTTATCGACCCATTTTTATTTGCCTTTTTAGTACAGAGCCTAAAGGGCCACACTTCGAGCTTTTTTGTCCACTCGCAACCTCGACTGAAAGAAGGGAAAGGAAAAATTTGGAGAAACAACTGGTAGCTACCCTTTTGTATTTTCCTTGTTGCCAACTTGTTAATATTTGGCAGAATTTATTGATTAGATATATATTTATAAACTTTACCAATCACAAACCAATCGTTACTACTTGTAATATGGTCAAAATTCAAAAAAAGGGCGCGCAATCATTGATTTAATATATTTTTTATACATCAAAATCATAAATAATAATAATACCCTTTCGAGTTAATAATACGTAGGATCAGCTACTTTAAATCAACTGATGACAAACAGCTGAAGGGAAAATACAGTGTGTTTTTATTTATCCCTAAAAGCTCGTCGTGCCATTTTCCATTTATTTGCAGAGACATAAATTGAATGGACTTTTTATACATTGATCTACATAAACTTAGAATTTTGGTAAAATTTTTTTTAAAAGGTTTTGTACGGAAAACATTTAATTGCCAACTAAAAACAGCTACTCCAAGCTGAATGATATCTCCAGAACGTCAACAATTTCTATCAATGTACTTCTTTATTACATAGACAGCAATTTTTGTATATTTTTATCCCTGATCAGTCTTTTAAATTTTCATGTCCTAAACTCAAATACAATCTTGCTAAGCATTGAGTTATATCCCAACTATTAAGTAATCAAAAATTATGAATAATGACTTAATTGGCTAACTACACCGATCAAAAAAAAAAAAAAAAAACACCAGTTGAAATCCTTCTACATGCTACTACTTAAGTAACTCACCCGTGAGTCAATGATTTCTAGTAGATTTTTTGATCGAAATTGAATGATAATTTATACATTTAGATGGACGATTTCTTCTTAGTTAATTATTCTTATCGAGCCCTTGACATCTCATTTGGAAGCTATAGGGCTCAGCTCTTTAATGTATTCCTTACTAATCCATTTCATGAAATATTCAAGGAGTTATTTAAGTACAAACGTTTTGGCCGACTTTTGAGCCTTCTCCCTCCCTTTACGCCCCCAGAATCGACCTTAGGTAAAAAAAAAAAGACAGGAAATGGAACTAACATTAAACACACTAGCGAAATATTATTTTTTAATGCTCAAAATTTGATTCCTTCTAGGCTTAAATTGAAGTTGAAATTGGAAAATGGGCCAAAAAGGATTTGGCCAACTTTTGAGCCTACTTCCGTTGTCTATGCCCCCAGGAGTCCTTTTAGGTCAAAACAAAGACTGTAAATGAAATTTGCATTAAATACACTAGCAAATCATTATTTGTATATGCACAAAATGGGTATTCTTCTTGGCTTAAATTGAAATTGAAGTTGGAAGATAAACCAAAAAAGCTTTGAAAGTAGGGTCCAATTTCTCAAAAATCTTGGAACTCTTGAAAAAAATATTACAGAATTGAAATCCGCGTGCAAAACTGAATAACTTTTATATTACTTATACCCCTTAGGATTTTTGACTGCTGATCAGTGCCATCAAATGTTATCTAATTTTTTTCTTCTCTTTTTGTTGGAAAGGTTCATGGGTGAGCAATGGGTCTTCCTATGGTAGTTTACATACATAAATAAATATCTTTTGATATTACAATCTTCATATTTTTTGATTTTGTAGAGGCAAATTTTTTTAACTCCTTGAAATTATATCCCTATAATGGGCAACAAAAAAAAATCGACACGACACAGAACAAAGTGGAAACAAGAAGAAGGCATGTTTTTATGCCTGGTATATACGTAATTGCTTGAATCACTGAATCCATTTTTTTTAACAATGCCTATCTTGGCAATTTTTCATATTAAGATTTTTTTTACATGTATTTTATCTGTTGCTCGCATTATGTATAGTGTTTGAAACCTTTTTAGGGAATGTTGTAAGGGACTTACTTGTATTTTATTATTTTTAAATCTGTCTCTATAAGAATAAAAGTCTTTTTCAGAACAATACCTAATAGTTTATAACAGGCAGAAAAGAAAATTTACTACTTCAAAGATTTTGGGGACAAAATATATGGAATTAAAAAAATTGTGCTTAAAAAAATTGATGATAGAATCGAAGGATATAGAATGTACATATATATTACGTAGTATAAAAAAGACAAACATTGGCATTGAGAAAAAAACAAAACACACAGCTAAAATTATAAAATAAAACAATTAAAAAATGAGATGCTTATTAATGATAAATTAACTTTATCGTACAATCTTGATGATATCAATAAAATTTACTTGTTAAAAACATATCTTTACATCATTTTGATAGCCTCATATTTTTATGTATGATAAAATAATTGAATATACATACCATATACTATTAAACAAATCAACGATTGATACAATTTTTGAGAAAGAAAATGTCACAAATACATTTAAAAAGAAAAAAAAAACACCTAACATTTATACATACTACTTTGATAGTCAATGGTTTTCTTATGATATTGAAACTTTCTATATTCATCCAAAAAGATCAAGTCGTCAACGCCTTTAGAGTTAAATAAAAGTAGGAAGAAAATTTATTTTTCTGACAAAATCCCTTTTTTTTTGTTTTCTAATCTAAACCCTATAAAACTAAATTTTATTTATAAGATGAAGGATATGTCAACAAAAAAACAGTGTCCATCCATTACTGCAATTGAAATAATAATAATAATAGTTCAAAAATTAGAGGAGTAGAACTCAAACGAATCCAAATGATTGATACGATTTGATTTTTTGAGCTATGAACCAAACGGATCCACAATTTAAAATGTATGAGGATTTAGAGATCTCATCGTTTTGATAAAACAAATTTGACTTTGTAATGCTTTAAACTGTCTTCTTGTTGTACTCTAAGAGCATCAAAAGGATTGGGGTAGAGTGTCCGAACCAGCAAAGAGCATGATTATCACAGAGAAAAACAATTCTTTTAATACAACTTATATGTACATACATAAGAAATATCGTTTTATTTCTTTTGATTTACAAAATATGACAATAGTTGCATGGAAAAGATAGAAATTTTTAAGAAGGCTAAAGTTAACTTGAATTAAGGGAAAAGTGTGAATCTTTTATTTGCAAATAATTAATATTTTGATAAAGTCAACCAAATTTGAAGGACAGGTCATGGGTTATCATTCCAAAAAATATAAAATAATAATATTATATACTATATATGTAGGAAAAAGGGATTAATTTTTTGGCATTTTTTGTTTTAAGTGAGAGTAACACATGCAATTAAGGAATGCACATATTTTTTGGGATAGTGTGTGTCTGCGGCAGATTTAAACTTTGGAATTAAAGTCAAAAAGGTAATCTTCTGCTACAACTGAGTTGTGCCAATAGAGAGAATTGATCGGGAAACAAATTACTAAAAGGATACTTATTGTATGAAAGATTTTAATATTAATATCAAGATGAAATTCTATGTTGACAATTTTAATATAATTTTAAAATAAGTTTATTGAGTAAATCTTTTTACATCATTCGGTAAATCACTACTTCTCGAGTGGTTATATCTCAGTTATTATGATTTATAATTTTTGAACTGTAGCTTTCATTAGAACACTTCAACTTTTGGGAAAAAAAAACACTTGTCTTGAGCTATTTGGTGCCTTAAACACTATTAAAAAGGTTAAATCAGAAAGTAGGGAAGTTATACTTGTAGATTAGGTCAATAAGATCAGACTAAAGCATAAGAAGTGAAGTGAAAATTTGAAGTGATTATTAGGGAGATATCATCATATGTATATACGAATATTGGATTAAACGTTAGTATATTCAAATATATGGTTGAAACACTATGCTGTTATACTCTGTTTAAGACAGTTGTAGGTCTAATTTCTATTATAAAACCTTTTTCAGATATTTGCTCAAGAATATTTTTGGAGTGAATTACAATTACTACAAATATTATGAACTAAAATTAATTTAAAAACCCCAGACATTTGTCTCTTTTTTTTAAAGACAATTTTAGTAAATAAAATATATATTTTGACAAATTTAAATTTTTTTTTTTAAATTTAGTAGTTATTAATTCGTCTTGATTAATTTCTTATACAGTTGAAACAATGCCTCAAGATACTCAATGTCTTAGGTTAAGCATTTCAATAGCATGGATTTTATTCTGTTAACCATGATTAAGATGTTTTGGAATTAAAGTTGAAGCATGTGAAATATCTTTAAGGGTGTTTTGTATTCAAAACACACAAATTAGTAATGTAAAAATTGGAAGTCTTGTCTAAATTACCATTGAGCTTGATAGTTAATACTCACTTTTAAAAAAATATCGTGCTAGATAAATGCAAGAATATAACATGGCGACTTGAAATCGATAAGGGGATCTTTCTCAATATCAGAGGTCTGGAAAATCTTAGAACTTCTCAAAATCCAGTAGTTGTAATAGTTAGGAATGACGCTGAAACAGACTTGACATCTTTAAAGGAAATTATGGGGAATTGAGATAATCAGCGATAGTTACACTCCCTAACCCAAGAAAAGAAGAAAGAATTGAAGTTGATTAAAAAATTAAACAAACTATGTTCTGGAAGACTAAAATTTACAATACACCCAAAAAGGAGATTACCTTCAATAATTCCTGTCAAAGGCAAAAAGGTTGAACTGATATATAATTAGGAATGTATAAAAAATATTTTTTTAAACCTTTACAGTGTGTGAAAGCGTATTCATTGTCAGTTGACTCATTTGGAGATGCAGATTATGTTTCAAAATTGAAATTGTTTCTAGTTAGTTGGAACTGACAATCTAATAGTTTTTATTATATGTATTTCAATAATGAATGAGTATCAACACGTAATTTTGCTCAGTCAGATTGTATACTGACTCTAACACAACGAGCTGTTTTATGCACTTGCAACCTCGACTCTCTAAAAGGAATATTTGGAAAAACAACTGGTAGCTAGCCTTCTGTATCTTATTTGTTACTAAAAGTTTTTTTATTGGGCAGAGTTTTTATTTAGATACGCTATACATTTATAAATTCTATCAATGTACAAATCAATCGCTAATACTTGTATAATATTTACAAATTCAAAAAAAGGGCGCGCAATCCTCGATTTAATATATTTTTTATACATCAAAATGATAAATAATAATACCCTTTTTGAGTTCATAATACGTAGAGTCAGCTGCTTTTAATCAGAAGAATCAATTAATGAAAATCAGCTGGACGTCGAGTTTTTTTTGTCCACTCGCAAGCTCCACTGACAAAAGGGAAAGAAAAAATTTGGAGAAACAACTGGTAGCTACCCTTATGTATTTTCCTTGTTGTCAACTTGTTAATATTTGGCAGAATTTATTGTTTATATATACTATATATTTATAAACTTTACCAATCACAAACCAATCGTTACTACTTGTAGTATATTCAAAATTCAAAAAAAGGGCGCGAAATCTTTGATTTAATATATTTTTATGCATCAAAATTAGAAATAATAATAATACCCTTTTTGAGCTCATAACACGTAGGGTCAGCTGCTTTAAATCAAAAGAGTCAAATGATGAAAATCAGCTGAAGGGAGAATACAGTGTGTTTTTGTTATTCCCAAAAAGCTCGTCGTGTGTTTTTTTTTTTTGGTACACATGTTCATTCTTTGTTTGAGAATCTCTAAAACAAGTATTTAAAAAAAAAAAAATCATCAATCATTGTTGTAAACTTTGTCACAAAAGTCTAATAAAATTGTATAATATGTTTTATATATATAGAAGGTCACATCCCCTGGGATACAACTTTTATAGAGAGAAATTACAATTTTATAATTAGAAAGGAAAAACAAAAAACAAAAACAGTTGTGCCAACTATACCTAATTTTAATTGTCTATTAAAATAAGATATAGTTTTATAAAACCTTTGTCTTTTATCTTAGTGAAAACTACGAATGAATTCTGCAAAAATAATCTTAATCTTAACTCTAAATGAATCCTTAAAATAAATATTACATTATAAGAATCAGTTAAAGAATGTTCCAAAATTCATAAAAAAAGTAGTAGAACTGAAACTTTGTCAAGAACAATGGTAAAAAATGTTTTTTTTCTCTGAAACAAGTGACTCTTGTCCATCATATTTTGATTACCAAAAAGAGGACACTGTGTCGTTTTTAACGGGAGTGGAGTTAATATTTTAAAAATCATAAATTTAAGAATAAATAAATTCTGTTTTAGATTCTTCTTTTTATTTTATTCAATTTTTGAAAGGGGGATTTTTCTCGTTTCTTATTTTTAATTTAACTTTTATGTCAATATGAACAATTCCTCTCCCGATAAAACTCAACATTCTATGAGCTTATACAAATTACTCGAACACCTGATTTTAAAAAAAGAGTTACACTATCCAATAGGGAAAATAAACTTTTTACCTAATTACAGTAGTGAGTTGCCTCGAAAAAACCAATGATAACTTTTGTATACAGAAAATTAAAATAATAACAGAATTAACATTTTTATATATTTGCAAGAGAAGAAAGAGTTCATTGTTGGCATATTATAATACATTAATCATGCTTATTGTTTTGCAAAATTTTCCATTTATGCAACAATTGAGTCAATTGGATATTACAGTCGTAGTACTGTTTCTGACAAGGCAGAAATGATAATAATTAATGACTTAATGTAATGGAAGAAATTGCAAAAGGATCCAGTCGTCATCCATAATGAGTTATTTTATATACTGAACAAAAGGAGGTTTTAAAAGATGTCCGTAAAGTATTTGTTGCGAAGTTAAAGAGTTAACGTCGTCTTTATTATATCTTTCAACCTCTCATCCAGAAAAATAACAAGGGTCAACAGTTTTGAAATTTCAAAAGTCCTAAGGAGCATATGTATAACAAAATATATTCAGTTTTGCACGTTGATTTCAAATTTGTAATTTTTTTTTTCGAGAAATCGGATCCTACTTTATGAGCTCTTTGGCCCATTTTCCAACTTCAACTTCAATTTAAGTCTAGAAAGATACTCATTTTGTGCATTAAAAAAATAATGAATTGCTAGTGTAATTTAATGCTAATTCCATTGCCAGTCTTTGTTTTGACCTAAGGACGATCCTGGGGGCGTAAAGGGCAGGAGAAGGCTCAAAAGTCGGCCAAAACGTTTGTACTTAAATAACTCCTTAAACTTTACAAGCATTAAAGAGATGCACCCTACAGTTTTCAAACGATATGTGAAACGCCCGATAATAATCCTTAACTTAGAAGAATCTCCGACTCCCGGTAGAGCTACCTAAGTAGTAGCGCACAGTAGGATTAAGAAACCAGCTGAAATCCTTCTGCAGGCTACTATATATGTAGCTCTATCGTGAGTCCTTGATTTCTTGCGAATTTTTGCTCGAAATTGAATGAAAATTTACACATTTAGATGAATGATTTCTTCTTAACCCTTTCGAACCCAGAGGACATCAGTGTCCCATAAACTTAAAATACACTTTTGCGCTCCATCGTCAACCAATTTTGTTTTCTATTTTTTGTTTGATAGCTAAGTTGTCAAGCTATTATTCATATTGAGTAGTCAGTTATAAAAAAAATAATTTGAATATTTTTCAAGGTACTGAACATTACGATTTTTACACATGCAAAAAAAAAAAATCATATTTAAACCAAAATAACTTTTTCGTTTTTCAAGGAAATTATTTGTTAATCAAATATTTGTTAATATGTACTTAAAGAATTATAAGTTTAAAATATCTTTTAGTTCTAACGAATACATTAGAAATTGTTCAAGTCTAAGTTCTTTGGGACACAAGTGTCTCTTTGGGTGTGAAGGGAGTTTTTTTTTTTTTATATCAATAGAAATTGCTTAATAAAATATCACCTGTAAAATGTACATAACATGTGACGTATATTTCTTATTTAAGATTTTTTTTTGTCAATAAGAATAAAGCATAAATGTTACTTAAAGGTATAATGAATAAGAACAAAGTACTGATAAACCGTGTATTTTTAATAATGAAAAAATTTCCCTTCACCACCAGAGGGACACCAGAGTTCCATAATGTCTTAGAGAAACGGTTTGAGTTACAATTTTTTTATCAAATCAAATTAGGTTAGTATTGTCATTTTGACCTCAAAAAACATAACTTCCAGTTAAAAATACTTTGTGAGATCTGTAGGGTTTGAAAGGGTTAATATACTTATACCCCTTAGGATTTTTGACTGTTGGCCAGTGTAATCAGTTGGTAATTAGCTAGTTCACATTTTATTTGCTTTATTAACCTTAATGCATGTATTCCTTCATGCGAGATCTTTACTATCAGGTAAATGTTCTCCCCTCAGTAATAAAGGAAAAATGATAACAGCTTTGGAAAACAAAAAGTACTGTTAAAAGTGCCAACTCCACAAAATCTTGCACGCAGTATTTTGCATATTATTTACATTCCTATGTATAACATTAATAAGGAACAAATGACTAACAAAAATCGAGAGCGGACAAAATAATATAGTATGAATTTTTGTGAAGGTGTGTTTACCACCTTGAAAGGATTCTAAAAAGAAATTAAAAGTCGCATAAGTTTGTTTATTTATTACATCCACCAAGTTATAAAATAAGTATATACATATGTACAATAAATTAAAATATTATCTGCATTTGTACGTGTCTTTTTGAGGAATCTCAGGGGGGGGGGGAGGGAAAACCCCCAACTAATACTCTAAATACGGTTTCACAGTCCTATATAAATCAATGATTTTACCCACTAATTTGAGAGCAAGCACAGCAGTTTCTGCAAAGGTATAGTTGGAATCCCTAGTTGAGACTTTTTCATATATTTCATTCCGAGGCTTTTGTGAATAAGTCTTTGATTTTGAGGAGGATGATGACTCAAACCAATTTTGAAAAACGGAGGGAAAGAAGGAAGGTGAGACCGTTGTTGTCCCCCCCTCTTCTCCGGAGTAATAGTTTTCATTCATTTGATTGAAATCATAGTCGTCATATTTTAAAATGTAGGGGTTATTTGTCTGTTTAAAAGTCTTTGAATATGTTGGCTGTTCATAGGCGATATTTTGTGGTATAGGACCGGTTGAAAATTTAGATATGCTCAGACCATTACGTTTGAGGATCTTTTGTAATGAAATGGGTCTTGAGATGGGCTGGGATCGTCGTCGAACTTTGTACTTTTGTGGAAATTGAGGATGTTCCATGAGTTGCTTATAAATGTTAAAGTGGTTTTGTTCCACAAGAGGTAGGGAATAGTAGAGCTCTTCAAATGTGGGTTGTCCATGGTTGAAGAAATGTGAAAAGGTGTCATTGGGTTCCTTCACGGGATGAAGAGAAATCTTGGATCTTTCGCGAAAAAAGTTGGAAGGGGTTTCTGCAAAAATATACGAAGGAAATGTTTATTATAAGTGAAAGGTAAAAATATTTGTATTTATTCATCAAATCAGTAACCAACATTGATTCAGAAAAACAAATCAGAAATATGTGTCAAGTCAACAAGAAAGCAAGTTTGTTTTCAAATATTGAATAGGAGAAAATCCCCTTTTAAGTAGTTTTTATACTTCATAAAGATAACGGCCGAATATTTCGGAGTCATTTTAAGACCTATCCCGCACGGTTCTTGCAAAAATGTCACTTTATATAGAGAAATCAAGGATTGTTGTCTATCTAATAAAGCAATCGGATAAATGTTACAACTACACATGAAGCCGATATCGTCTCTGAAAGAAAGTCCTTCTTTTTCATAGGCCCAGATATTTATTTAGTGACAATTGGGTTTTTTCCTACAATACAGTTGCAATTATTGGAGTCATTATTTAACTCATCGAAATATACTATTATTAAAAACGAAAGAAAATGTCTTCAAAAATATGATAGGAGTTCACACTTATTTATGCAATATTTCAGATAAACTTGGTTTCTTGTTGACTTGACAAATATATACTTGTAAATAATAATCAGAATTGATCATATGAACATTGCTCAAATTTAACATTTTTTATACAATAATATGTTTTCTCATTCATGACTTGTTTTAGTATTCAATATGTTCCTTTTAGTATATTTGGAGCTGAGACCATAGACAATCTTATTAAATCAAATGTAACTTCTTGGATAAATTGGATAAATGAAATATGGAATTGGAACAAGTGAGACTTCTAGGGATACATAATAAGTAAAAAAAAAACCCAGACACAATAACTAACATAATTGGCGCTTTTCTTTTTCTCACAGAGAAAAAAAAATCCAATTCATTTGAAATTAATGACCTTCATTTGGCTTATAGCAAAAAAAAAAAAAAAGAAGCCCATTGTATAAACTAATTTAGTCCAAGAAATGTAACATTGGATTATATATTACATATTAAATATTCAAATAAATATAACTCCGTTAATCTTAGAATGACGGGATGTACCGACATTTGAAGGTCGGTTTAAATTACTTATGGTTTTCTTAACCCTACAAAATCCAAGTTTGGTTTTATGATGATCCTTTTTGAATGTTTCCTTTCGGCTATAACAAATTTTAATTCATCCTTTTGGCCCTGAGAATCAATGTAATTTTATGTGTATGGTATAATTTTTCAGATTTTGTTAAAATTATTTATTCATGTTTTGAAGGAAAATTCTACGATGTCTAAAAATCTTAGCAAAAGAATTATATTACTTGCGTGATGAGAAAAACTATACAGTTACCATATTCGGTTCAAGGTTATGGTTAGACATAATTTTTCTACTTAAATTGATTTTCCTCAGTCCCCCATCGACAAATGTCGACTTTTTTCTGTATCTATGTGATACTATGTTGACACCATACAACTGCTCTAAAGTTTTTGAGACATTTCAACAAATGAGTGATAATTAATTGTTTAAATTATGTTCCATCTATTTTTTTTCAATAATGGAACCAAAAATTTAAATACTACCATTGAAAATAAAATGATAAAAAAAACCCAGTAAAATATCTATTTTTATCAAAAAGTCGATACTTAGATCTATATTGTTACGAATCAACATACACTTCATAGAAAAATACGCCACAAAATTGTGAATTCAATTAGAGCCCATCTAAATTTTGACTTGAAATTTACCCATAAATTTAAACAAATAAATAATTATAAAATAAAAAAAATATACTCCAAATTTTAGTGTATTTTTTTTTAGTAAAAGCTATAAATATCTATTTGTACCCCTCATAGGCCAACTTGTAGGCCTTAAGCCTATAAAAAGATATCATTTGTTAAAAGTTTTCTTGAAGGAGATTCATAAATTTTTTGAGACAAGCTTCTTCAAAAATCAGATTTTACAAGTCCTTTGAATACAACTCATTTGAACCATTCAAAAAAGATCATTTCTCAAACTTCAAATGGTTTGAGAGCTCAAAAAAAAAAAAAAATAGTCTTTGAGGGCATATAAATTTCAACCCTTATTTTTCACTCAATAGGCAATTCTTTTGTGGTGTTGTAGACAAAATGAATGATTGACCCGGTAACATGAGATTCCCTTGTACATATATATTCAATAACCCTGCATATACATAGGAATGTAAATAATATGCAAATTGGGTGTGTAATATAAAAAGAAAGAGAAAATCAACCTGCTAACCCTGACAATTTGATGAATGTTGAGAGGGAAGCAGCTTGAGCTGTCATGACGTTTGACTGAGCTACAAGCTGCTATTCTCCATTATATATACAAATGAAGACATCAATAACAATCAATAACATAATGTATACCGTAGATGAGAATTAACAGAAAATGAACTGAAATTAATGTCAGGAAATTATATATTTTTAACTAATAATAATTATACGAGGACTTGAGCCCTTTTTAGTTTACATTTTATTTGCTTTATTAACCTTGATGCATGTATTCCTTCATGCGAGATCTTTACTATCAGGTAGATGTTCTCCCCTCAGTAATAAAGGAAAAATGATAACAGCTTTGGAAAACAAAAATTACTGTTAAAAGTGCCAAATCCACAAAGTCTCGCACCGAGGCATTTTGCATATTATTTACATTCCTACTCATATAGTACACTAATGATGAGGAAAAGAGAAGGAAAATGGGTTGTTGTATCTATGTATGAGGGGGGGGGGGAGGGGGGAACCAATTAAAAAAAAAATCTTCTAAAGAAATTTCTTAATTTAAATTCATAGATGTAAATAAATACTTAAATTTTCATGTTTTTAACTAACTTGAAATTAATATTAAATGAGAATTTATAATGCATGCGTGGAATACATATATTGTTTAATAATAAATTATTATGTGCTAGCTACAGAGCAGCAACAATAATAACAAACAGAACAGAAAATTATTATTAATAATACAAAATGGATAGAAATTAATTCATAAATAAAATATAACTTTCCATTTTATTGTTTTTTTTTTTTGTTTTTTTGTTTGTTTATTCTGTAAACACACATTTGCAACACATATACTTACCTATATATGTATATATATATATATCAAATAAATGAAAATTGTTATTTCTATACCTAGCATAAATATTTAATAATCCCCTTTACATAATTAAATCATTTTAATACCTAGTTACATAAAATAAACATAGTGCAAAAGACATAGTGTAATTGACATCAAGGAAATGAAAAAAGGAGAGCGTTCTTCAAGGGATGCTCACATTTGTTTTTGAATGAATAATATGTCTGGTCAAATGTCAAATATCCTAAGGGGTATAAGTATTATAAAAGTTATTCAGTTTTGCACGCTAATTTCAAATCTATAACTCTTTTATTTCCCGGGAGTCTGACAATTTTCGAGAAACGGCTACCTTTTGACCTTTTTGGCCCATATTCCAACATCAGCTTCAATTTAAGCCTCGAAGGATACTACTCATTTTGTGCATTAAAAAATGATGATTCGCTTGTGGATTTAATTCAAATATCGTTTCATATCTTTGTTTTAACCTTAAGGGACTTTCGAAGGTATAGGCGGTGGGAGTAGGCCCAAAAGTCACGATTGTACTTCTTAAATAACTTCTTAAATACTACATGAAATGAAGGAATAAGGAATACATTAAAGAGCTGAGATCCACAGCTTCCGATAAGAATCCTTCAGTAAGGAAGAATCGTCCATCTAAATGTATAAACTTTCATTCGATATAGTGGAAAAATTCGTTAGAAATTAAAGACTTACAGTAGAGCAACTAAAGTAGTAGCGCGCAGAAGGATTTCAAAATCAGCTGAAATCTAACTGCGCCCTTCTATTGTTCTTGTTTTTTAGTAGTTTTACCGTAAATTATTGATTTATAGCAAATTTTTACTCAAAATTGGATGAAAATCATCATTTTTTAATGCACAATCTAGGCTTAAATTGAAGCTGAAGATGGAAAATGGGTCAAAAAAAGCTAAAAAAAGTAGGGTACGATTTCTCGAAAACCCTCGGACTCTTTAAAAGATAATTTAAATATTTGAAATCAACGTGCAAAACTAAATAACTTTTATTATACTCTTACCCCTTAGGATTTTTGACATTTCAAATTTGTTGACCTGTGTATTTAGTCATTTCAATTTAACTGTTATTAGAACATTCCAGGACGTGTATTTCCATTCTTTGTTGTGCATTTAAACGATACGTATTCTGTGTGAATGATTCATTTAATTAGTAATTGTAACTATCTTCAAGATCAACTCTAACTATAAAAAATTGATGTGTAATTGGTTAGAGTGGTAAAATAAACAGTTTGAGTCTATCAGTGAGTCAAATATATCTACATTAGTCTGCCTTAAAAACCTACTCACTTATTTTTCGCAATATACAAATATATCAAAACAAGTATAAAACCAAATTTCACATGTGTTGGAGTGCGAAAAAAAGAAGGAAAATAATATCAAGCTTACGCCATCAAAAAATGATTTTCAAGACAAAGTACAAATTTTTGATCACATTAAATAACCGGAATCTCAAAGAAGAATGTTTTCTACTTTTGATTATGTATCAGGAAGAAAAAGGACAAATTATTTTTTCTTCTTTCTAAAGTTGGACCCTTCTACAGGGAAAGAAGAGTCCCCATAATTAGTTTGGAAGTAGCTCTTAGTCTGGAAGCTTGAAGACAATAACTTACAACCCTGCTGTGATACTTCAGTTTCAAATCCGGGTAAAATTAATGCAACTGCTTTACTAAATAGTTTAAAGAGAAATCCGTTGATTTTAAAAGTCATTTTTTGAAGATACAAACAAGCCAGTAACAATAAGTCCTCACATCCCCCTCCTTCAAAATTTAAAATCGACCTTCAAAATACACACATTCCAATAACTTTTTACCAGTTTTTTGACTGTTTCTAAAATTGAAGACGCTTTAAAATACCTTACAAATGAATATAACAGAATAAACTCCACATATAGAATACTATAGAGAGAATAAGGAAAGTTGAAACACTTTACTTTTTTGTTCAATTGCTTGGAAATGATTCAAATTTTGACATAGCAAGTTTTTACTCTGGAAATTTACATTTTTTATTAAAAGTAAAGGTTTGTTACAATATTGAGTTTGATTGCAATTTACACTATAACGTGTGAAACGTATTTAATTTATCCTTGGATTGCCAAAGCGCTTAAGTGCTTAGTAAAATTTTAAGCTTATATAGAAAAATAGGAGATGAGTTATTGTTATTCCAAAATAATTTAGTATTTATTGATGTAGCTTAGTAATACTCATACATAAAAGGTACGTGTTAAGACATCAAATAGTGGACTTTGCAACTAATAATGTCTTGAAATAGAAAACAATTCTCTTACTGATCTAATATGAAATAATTATTACTAATTCTTAGATTGAATTTATGATGCAGACATAATATTTTAGATCCACACTGGCCCAATGACGTCAACCTGCCAATGGAATCCCCTTTGACTCTTCCACAGCGTTACCCCAACAAGAAACAGAAAAAAATGTACGCTGATAAAATTGATAAAATTGTATCAATTTTCAATTTTTTTCTATTTGACTCTTGTCCCTTATTAGTGCCCTATGCATTGATGAGTTGATGCCAGAATAGCTTTTGCTAAGCAGTAGTAGTTATCTATTTTCTACGATTAAATGAAGAATACATTTAAGAGTTGAAAGAATTGATTCAAATACCAAAGGAGAGTTTGATCAATATAAATCTCTTTGATTCTATGTTTTTTTTTATTTCTATGATAAACACACACATATGTAGAATGTTCCAATATCCATTAAGAAAATCGTCATTTACAACATCTATGTAAATGTTTTCTAAAACCACAAAATATCTTTATATATTCTACAAAATTAACTGTACTTCCAATACACTAATACAACTACTCAGAGTGAATGGATATGGTTTGCTATGTAGACTACAAACACATCAACCAGTCAGAACAGATATAAAAGCCACAAAATTTGTATTGAATAATATTTTACAAAGAGCCACAAGAAAAGAATCTCTATAATATGTAATAACGTTTGATATGCTCATTGCTGCATAGGAATATATGTAGTTGTGAAAATGATTGATTTTGACATTTTCTCAAACTGTTTTTTTTTTTTGGTATTGACAAACACTTCTTTTTATGATAAGTAGTAGTTATTTGCAAAAAGCCTTTCTTCTACTCATTTAATGACAGCCAATGTGTACATATAACTTTTTATTAAGTATGTTGTAGGTAATAATAAACTGTAAAAATCAGTAATGACTTTGGTATAAAAATATTATTATTTATGACATATGTTGTACTCATCGACAATTTTCTCAAGATAATGGTTGTATGTATGTTAAAAAAAACAAATAAATGAAATATGAAATCCATGCAAATATTGACCAAATGGTGAATATCTAAAAATGTTCTCACAAAAAAAAAAAAAAAAACTAACCAGATATTTTCGTGACTTTTTTTAAAAATTTTTAAACAACTTTGATCATTATCAAGAAATTAAATCATAATTCATCGAAGTATATGAAAAATGACTCCAAGATCTTTAATATAAAATAGATGAGTGATTATACAAATACTGATATGAGCCAGTTCTACAAGATTGCATATTGAAAAAATTTGAAAACCCATGACTTAGAGCATAGGGTTAGGAAAGTTCAGCCCACACTCCTCGTTTGGCCTACAATAACAATTCATAAAGCCTATTGACAGTTTTTAAGTTTGTTATTTTAAATCTGATACGCAAGCATTTTGCTTTCATATGTGTTGTTTGTAGTCATAATTAACAAAAGAATACAATAAATGCTTCCTTGCATGAAGATCTCTTGATTGCAATTAGATAGGGGTGTCACAGTCCTTAAGGATATTAAAAGTATATTTAGTCTTAATTTACTATCAGTATTATTAAAAGGTGTAAAAAAATAAACTATACTGTACATATGTTGTGTACAACAGTTGGAATTTTGGTAGAGGATGAGACTTTATTTAACTGTAAATCCTTAATTTAAAGCACAAAGTCTAATTTAGGATATTACAACTTGCCCCGTGTTTGTCATTCTTTTCAATCCTTTCAAATAAATAATACAATGAATTATTTAAATAATGATTCTATTCTTGATTAAAATCATTTATTCCTGGTTCTGTAACTATTTAATGTAGAACAATTTCTTATTACATATTTGCAATGCTTATTTCCTTACTTTTGGTACAATAATGACTATATAATGACTTAAAGAAATAACATTTTAAAACCAAGGCATCTCAAATATCCTCTATCTTTAGTTTAAAAAGTATGAATTATAATTAAGATTTTGAAAGATTAAGGCAGCTTCATTGAGCTTTTAGTTCGAAGTTGATTACAAGTCGTTTAAATATGATTTGATTTTCATAGTTAAATATCTAAGCTCTATACTTTAAATGGGTTAAGAATGTTTGATATATTCTACATAGAAAAAATTGAGCCAAATATGAAGAAAAACTTTGCATATAACTTTTATTTTCTATTGTTGTAGGTACTCACAGAAAATACGTTAGTAGATTCAATTTCTTCAAATACATGCTCCATACTTTGTTAAAATATTTATTTAGAGTGTATCTAATGACAGATATAAAATATAGATGTTGAGCACACTCTTAAATAACTTCTTTAAATACCCTTAAAATTGAGCATAAAAAGAAAAAAACAAAGTTCAATATTATTTCATTCCTACTTGTCAATTGTTTTTTTTTTTTATCTTTTTTGTTTAGTTTTCAGTAGATATTTAGTTTGTGTTTACTTTAACTTTATTTTCGACGTAGAAAAATGTCTTCATTGGTTTAAAATAACAGCAACAATAAAAAAAATATTTTATAAAATATATATAGAAATGGGTGAATTACACTCCATTTAAAATGAATAAACAACTATTCCTTAGCTTAAAGAAAATTAATAATTCATATTAATTTAACTTTTTTTACTTGACCTTTGACAATTTAAAAATGAATATAAATTTCCTAAGCGAGAGTTATGAAGCAACAAATTAATTAAATTACCAAAAGATTTGCTAACTTTTTTTTTTATTTATTTACTTACAAATAAGAAAACTGATTTCTATCAGTTCATTATTATTACTATTACAACATGTTTTTAAATGTCATGTTTAATTAATAAGCCAAAAGAGTCATGGTCAGTTGACTCCATGTGGATTTCAACATAATTAACAAACATATAAAGAAATTATATAACACACAAAATTACCTCTATATTTCCGTTCTCTTTGAAGCAACTCTTTCCAGGGATCAGAATGACCAGTGTTCTCTTGAATGAGAAGCAAAAGAGGTAGTAGAATTAAAATTAAACTTAACTCAGTCATCCTTTTCACATTCAAGAATTATGTCCGTTCACTTTATACGCACAACAAAAAAGTTCTTCAGGTACAACATTACTTTAAAATGGAAGTAATAATTTCTTAGAGAGGGAGAAAAAAAATAAAAATAAAAGCGTCATATGGTTGCTATTGTTTTAAAAATAAAAAAACACACAAAATGAAAATGAAAACAAAAAAAAAATTCCTTAAAAAAAATATTATTAAATGATTATTTAATTACAATAATTTTTCGCAAAAAAAAAAACACACACGCTTTTATACCATGTGTTTAATAGATGGAAGAAGTGAACACATTGCTATGGGAACTTAGACTGAATGGTATTTGAATTTTAAATGTTTTTTTTTTTTTAAAAAAAAAAGTTTCACGCATTTCTTTAGCGTTCATGGATTTTTTTTTCTTTTTTTTTTCTTGTCTATATAAGAAAGATCAAGGAACAAAAAAAAAGGTCATTTCATCTAAGAAAGGAATACTGATTGCCTTTGTAACTATAAATTTGTTATATGTTTTGCTTGTATGTTGAGTAAATAAAAAATAAAATGGAAAACATACATTTTCTTAGCTATAGATGTATTTATTTATAGGGATTTTATTGTTATAGCCTCTAGAAACACGGAGTCTCTCATGCATATTCATGCATGTATATACTATAAATTATACACGATAGCTTGAGCAAAAATCATAATTGATTTTTTATGAGTCTAATTATAATATTTTTTTTTTTAAATATCTATAATATTAGCAACAATAGAGACTTAAACTATAAATACTGAGATGGTCACCTAAAAACAACTGAATTGTTTTAGGCCTATACGGATTAACTTAGACAAGATTCATTACACTCGTCAACAGTCAAAAATCCTAAGGGGTATAAGTATAATAAAAGTTATTTAGTTTTTGTACGCTGATTTCAAAACTGTAATTTTTTTTTTGGAGAGTCCGACGGTTTTCGAGAAATCAGACCCTACTTTTGGAGCAAATTTAGCCCATTTGTCCCAACTTCAAGCTCAATTTAAGCCTAGAAGGTATTGAATGCAAATTATATTTCCAGTATTTGTTTTTGTATACAGGGGAATCTTAGGGGTCCAGGAGTAGGCCATTGTACTTAAATAAGTCCTTGAATATTACATAAAATGGATAAATAAGCAATGCATTAAAAAGCTGAAATCCAAAGCTTTCAATCTATATGATGATTCGATGTTATATATAATGCAGATTCCAATTTCAGCCTTTGTTTTGACCAAAAGAAACTTCTAGGGGCATAGGCGGCGGGAGTAGGGCCAAAAGTCAGTCAAATTCTACTTAAATAAATCCTTGAAATGGATTACTATGGAAGGCATTAAAAAGCTGAGATCCACAACTTTCAAATGAGATGTCAAGCGCTTGATAAGAATCCTTAGCTAAGAAGAAATCCTCCATTTAAATGTGTAAAATTTAGATTCAATTTTGAGCAAAAATTCGCTAGAAATCAATGACTCTCGGTAGAGCTACTAATGTAGGATCACACAGTAGGATTACAAAATCATCTGAAATCCAACTGCGCGCTACTACTTCAGTCTATTGTTCCTGTTCTTTAGTAGATCTACTGTGAGTCATTTATTTTTAATAAATTTTGGCTCGAAATTGTATGAAAATTTACGCATTTAGATGGACAATTTCTTTGAAATCAGCTGGCAAAACTGAATAACTTTTGTTATTCTTATATCCCTTAGGATTTTTGAAATTTATAATTTGTTGACCTGTGTTATTATTCAACCGAATGTTTTCAAATGAATTATCTCTGTTCCGTTTTCGGATTAATCCATTATTTTGTCTGCATGAAAGAAGTTTTTGCTGATTATTGATAAAGAAAAAAAATTAGAGAGTTTTAATCCTTATAAGGTCACTTTCGTGACCTCTCAAGCATTTTGAAGTTTTAAAAAAATAACTTTTTGAACAAAAATTATCTTTTTTTAATGGACATGATAGGTCTAAAATTGAAAGCCATCAGGCTCAAAAAAGAAAAGAAGAAAAAATGCAAGCAAACAAATGACATCTTTTTTTAAGTTCTGGTTCTATAGGTTGGCATATGAGTGTGGGGAAAAACTATTATTAGAGTTGTTCTTACAAAACTATCTTAAAATTTTTTGTTCAATTAATTTATTATTGTTTTTTTGTTTTTTGTTTTTTTACTCCTGGGATCCTGATTCTTGATGAGAAGGAAATATATGGATGATCAATAAAGCCTTAGGATTCTTAGTATTGATAAAATTGATAAAATGTTTTGTAATTTCAACACAAATAAAAGTAGGAAAATATCTCAAAAATCCTGCAATATCTTTCACATAGAATCGGAATCTCAATCTGTGGGAAATGGAATGTTAATGTTGAAAGTTTATCTTTTTTTGAGGTTTAAAGGATTAATAATACCGCTTTGATTGCTCATTTGTTTAAGATAAAAAGAAACATTTTCATATAGACTTTTATGCAAAAAAGTAATTTTTTGCTCATAGTTTTTATGTAAATATCTATTTTATTCTTTTGTCAGTGGTTTTTTTTCTTTTCAAAAATATATACAAGGTATGAAAGTTTATACTGTCACTTTTATAATCTTATTTTTTCCCATGTTGTCTTGTTTCAACTCATGATTAATTGCTATCAAAATACTAAAAATATTTGATTATGGCTAATTTTGTACGAATTATTATCATATATCAGTTATTGTCATATATTTTATATAAAAAATAAATTTTTTATAACCTTAAACATTATGTTAAAATTTAAAAAATCGGTGATAAAATCAACTTTGTACAATGTTACATGAAGTGTACATAAATCAAGAATTAAAGTTTTGAATTTATTTATATATATATGCAAAAGTAATTGCCGTATAGAGGTTAATGTAATTCTGATTAATTAGATAATAATAATAATTATTTAAAAAAAAAAGGTAATTTAAATTATTAAGAATGTAAATAGACTCAAAATGTTAATAAAAAAGTTTGTGGATAAAAGAATCTATTTTTTATTTAATGATAAAATAAAATTAAATGAATACATTTTGAAATCATTAGTATAGATAGTTATTTTGTGTCTTGAATTCCTTACATTCCTCGGACTTTTTTATTTTTTTTCCTTCACAAAACCTGAACAACTTTTAATTATTATTATTATTCAATAGATAAACATTTTTCAAGAATATTAAATCTTTTCAATGATGTACTTTTAGAATAATTTAAAATACAGTCAAACTAATCTATCTTATACACGATCGGACTAGGTTAGAAACATGAATAGTAAATACTCATCAGATCAACTCCGAGTAAACGGGATTAGAACTTATTATATGGAATAATTAATTCTTCTATTTGATGCGCAGAGCTTCTGAAGTTTTGTTATTGCACAATCAGTAAACGCTAAAAAAAGTAATTCTTGAAGCAGGGTCATCTTTATTGGTTTGCATTATTTTGAGTGACCTCTGTCTAGGGTTTGGAGGGGCACGTTTAAGTCAGTGTATTTATGTTATAAATTTCCTGAGTGGGAACTGGATATCACTAGGAATGTAAATAATATGCAAATCGGGCTTGTAAGAATCAAAGAAAGAGAAAATCATCAACCTGGTAACTCTGACAATTTGATGAATGTTGAGAGGGAAGAAGCTTGAGCTGTTATGACGTTTTATTGAGCTACAAGCTGCTATTCTCCATTATATATGTATACAAATGAAGACATCAATAATAAATAATAACATTATGTATGTATACCATAGATGAGAGGCAGAAAATTAACTGGAATTAATGTAAGGAAATTATATATACTCTATATTTTAACTAATAATAGTTATACGAGGACTTGAGCCCTTTTTGTTTACATTTTATTTGCTTTATTAACCTTAATGCATGTATTCCTTCATGCGAGATCTTTACTATCAGGTAGATGTTCTCTCCTAAGTAATAAAGGAAAAATAATAACAGCTTTGGAAAACAAAAAGACCTGTTTAAAGAGCCAACTCCACAAAGTCTCACACGCGGCATTTTGGATATTATTTACATTCCTAGATATGACCGCTTATTGCAGTGGCACAAATAAAACAAGTGACCGTTAGTCCAGGTTTGACTGTACGTACTTTTTTTAAAGTTCAAAATTAGGTTCTTATCGCTATTCCCTAAAATTTATGAGGTCTAAAAGAAAGAAGTCAATTTTTCTTCATTTATAAGAGATTTTCTTAAGTTCACAACAATATACAGAAATGTTGACAGGCTGATTGAAAACTAGAAACCTTTGTTGATGATTGATGATGGTTAATTTGTTTTTTGTTTTTTTCATTTATTTCTTTTTTCATGTGTTAAAATGAGCTAAAATCTTTTGTATATATAGATAAAAATGCCCAAATCAATGTGTCGAACACAAAAGTAAAAATTTTATTTTTTTAATTTTCTGTTAGTTGATATAAAAGCAAATATAAATTAATTGTGTAGCTTTCAATTATTTGTTTTCAAAATACGCATATTTTTATTATAAATACTGATTTAAACTTGTAGACGTGGCTAAGAGTGAGCTTGTTGCTCCCTCGGTATGGAAACAACATATCTAGGCATACAAAAGTTATATAATTACTGCTTGTATTTTTTTTTCGAACCTAATTAATTCTATTGGTTATAACTAATCTTGCTGCTTCACATGTGACTAGAGCCATGTACACATAACAAAATGAAATGTTTAATTTATTATTTAGAGTACTAACAACTCAATTCATAACTAGAAATTAGTACAATCAGCTTTTTATAAATAAAAGTTATTTCCAAACTTTCCTATATCCTATTTTTGAATTACTAGAAAGGCTATTCATGTACTTTTTATCACAATATTATTATTACATCAATAATCATAATTACTTACTTATTTTCTTGATGATTAATTACACTGGTGGACAGTGTTTTTTTCGAGGAAAAATCCACTAGAAATATAAGACTCACGGTAGAGCTACTAAAAAAAACAAGTTCAATAGACTAAAGTCGAAGCGGGCAAAATGATTTTAGGTAACTTCATAATTCTTCTACACGCAACTACTTTAGTAGCTCTACCGTGAGTCATTGATTTCAAGCGAATTTTTGCTCAAAATTGAATCTAAATTTTACACATTTAAATGGAGGATTTCTTCTTTGTTAAGGATTCTTATCAGTCGTTTGACATCTCGTTTAAAAGCTGTGGATCTCAGCTTTTTAATGCCTTCCTTAGTAATCCATTTCATGTAATATTCAAAGAGTTATTTAAGTAGGATTTAACTGACTTTTGGCCCTACTTCTGCCACCTATGCCCCTATAAGTTTCTTTAGGTCAAAACAAAGGCGTAAATTGGAATCTGCACTAAATATAGCACCGAATCATCATTTTTTAATATACAAAATGAGTATCCCTATAATACTGTATATAATCTTTAAATGCAGATGATATAAGTTAATAATCAATTGAAGTTTAATAGCTCGTAACGAGATGGTTTGATAATTGTTGAGTCATACTATAAAGGTCATTTTGAAAATTGCGCTTAGACTTCAAAGAATCAGAGAGATAATTGAAAACCTTATAAAAGGTAACTCGTTTAAAACTTATGGACACATATGTATATAAAATTAAACGGACAGATGATAATATGACACCAACAAGACAAGTTATAGATTTAACTTATATATTTGAGGCCATTTAAAAAAATGAACAGATTGTCTCCTGCTCTTTCAATGAATTAGTGATAAGCTTTAAACACTAGATTTTATGCAAACTGTTGTATAATTGATGTTTATGAAATGTTAATAAAATAAAGATATTAATATTTGATAATAAAAAAATGTCAAATACTTTATAAAAGCACAAATTTTGTAGGAAAGAATATTACTCAAGATTCTAAATTATAAAGCATTAAAATTTTCTAAATTCATTTAATGATATTTTCTATTAAATAGAGTTTAAAAATTATTTATTGCATTTAATAATATGTCAAACTATTTTTATAAATTAAATTCAAGTATATAATGAAATTAATTTATCTTCCAACTTTTTTTTTCCATTTATGGGTATACCCAAATATGTTCGTCAAAAAAAAAAAAAATGCATCTATGTATATTCCATAAATGGTATACACAAGAGCATAGACTTGAGAAAAACTTTTCATAAGAAATTACAAATATTAAAAGGTGATTGATGAATGAGTGTAGATAAAAATTACTCAAATATCATGATACATCTTTGTTTTTTAGTGAAAAGTAAGAATAATTTTATGATCATTTTCCTACTTTAAAAAAAAAAAAAAGAGAATTTCACAAACTTAATATTAAAATATATATATATACATTTTTATAAAGTTACTTTTCACAAAAGTTAAACTTGAATTACAAAATTCAAAACAAACAACTTACTTTTTCCCTATAAATCCTCAAAGTTTCATAATATCTAATACTAGTATTTAGTACTTGCTACAATATTCGTGAAACTCTTGTTAACTAATCAGGTCAACAGTCAAAAATCCTAAGGGGTATAAGTTGCGCGCAGAAGGATTAAGAAATCAGCTGAAATCCTTCTCCACGCTTACGTAGCTCTACCGTGAGTCATTGATTTGGAGCGAACTTTTGCTCGAAATTGTAGGAAAATTTACATATTTAGATGGATGATTTCTTCTTAGTTAAGGATTCTTATCGGGTGCTTGACATCTGATTTAAAAGCAGTGGGTATCAGCCCTTGAATAAATTCCTTATTAATCCATTTCATGTAATGTTCAAGGAATTATTTAAGTGCAAAGGATTTGGCAGACTTTTGGGCCTACTCCCGCCTCCTATGTCCCCAAGATCTCCCTTAGGTTAAAACAAAGACAGAAAATGGAATTTTCATTAAAAACACTAGCGATTCATTATTTTCTTAGGTACAAAATGAGTATCCTTCTAGGTTTAAATTGAAATTGAAGTTGGAAAATGGGCCAAAATAGCTAAAAAAGTAGAGTTTTACTTCTCAAAAACCGTCAGACTCTCTCTCAAAAAAGAAAAGAAAAAGATTTTGCAGATTTGAAATCAGCGTTAAAACTGAATAACTTTTATAATACTTAATCCCCTTAGGATTTTTGAAAGTTCAAATTTGTTGACCAGTGGTATTACAGATCGTATTGTATCATATTTTTTGTGTCATTTTCCAATCACATTTTTTGAGCCATATTTTGAGAAAGACGAAAATCAACATGAAAAAAATATATATTGTAAATTAATTGTTTTGCTGATTTTCATACAGATTTCAAAAATGACAATAAAACTCAATCCACCGTTAATTATATCGTAGTTATTCCCATCTCTATTTATAAGTTACATATATGTATACATATTTCTTAAGACAGAGTCCCTGATATTCTCAAGTTTTCTTTATTTTTCATCTATGTACACAAATCTCGACAGTTTTATTACATAATCTAAACTTTACTTTTCTTCTCAATTCTTGAATAACTTTATAAGTAAGTGAGAATTTTATGCAGACTTTTTGTTAACAAGAAACTCTACGTACAACTCAACAATTCTTTCATATGTACATTCTTTTTTTTCTTCTTCTCATTTGGTCTTACTTCCATGTCAATCTGGAGAAAAAGCAGAAAAATATGTGTAAAGGACCTTTACAAAGTGTCGAAATCCGTCTCGAAATGAAGTAATTTATAAATACATAACATGGATTTTGTATTTGAGGTAGTCATGATCAGAAATATATTGTATATTATTTGAATATTGTGGACTTTATATTCGAATCTGGGATAGCAACGGCAATGTGAGGCACACACATGAAGGGATTGGAATAAAATCTAATAATGACTGATGGTTTTTATTGATGGCCATAAGATATATTTTGATAAATACAGACAAAGAGAACTGCTTCACTAATCCATTACCGTTATATTTTGTGTACTAATGTGTTATAGCCTTATGAAATTAATATTCGTATTCTGAACTCTGATTCAGAATATGAAATAAGCAGAAATGTGAGGGCAACTTTGATTTATTATCAGTTGTACTCCTCTCAATTGAATTATTTGCAATCCTCCTAGATCTACTTCCAAGCAGCTACCTTCCTAATTACGAACAAGATACAAAAATGTTGAAAACATTTTTTGTGTATATTAATAGTTTATATTAAATAATTTTTCGTGTTCAAAAAGTTAATTTGAATCTTTAATATACATATATACTAAAAATCAAAAAATGAATGTGTAGAACACTTTTATTATGGTTAAGTTCAAATATATGAATTTTGATATATCTTCTACATAATATGTATCAACTTGAGGTGAGTTTTGCCCCCCTAATAAAAAGCATTAAATCCTTGCTGATGCTAAAATAAACCCTCTAGTCAGGCCTACTTATATTTTAAGGTAAATAATTAAGTCAAAAGGGGTCTCAACGGTCCTTTTTAAAATCAAAGCTGCACTTACAATACTGATGAGTATTTTCTGAATCCACAGTTCAGATAATGATACTAATTTAATAAGCGTACAACTTGTTGAGGTAATCAACGGCAAGAGGACCTTGTTTCTAACTAACAATGAGGTCAATGGACTGAGGTATCATCCATAAAAAAGGACATGACAGAGGCTTAAATAACAGGCAATATTCTAATATTTGTAATCTATCTTCATGTGATCGACGACAGCAATGATCAAATCACGTTCCATTCATGATATTCAAAATATTCCTTACCACTGCGATCAACTATAAATATTTGTATGTACTTATTTAAAGGATGGATTTTAATTTCTATAAAGATACAGACGGGCCCTTCATCTGTATTTTAATTCAATAATTGAGACCTTTTTACTCCAGGTAGAAATAGGTTTGTCTTCTTAGAAATTTTAACTTAGAGTATGCTGATCTTCAAAGCGTCTACGAACAGACATACAAAGCCTTAGGAACTATTTGCGTACACACATATTCATACCTTTAACAAAAAAAACACACACACAAAGAAATGATACAAAAAAATTTTTTTTTTATAATTACAGGCACATTATGTATGTACTTGTGAACATTCAATAGGAAACTTATGTAAATATAAAAATGCAGTTCCCCCCCCCCCTCTCCTTTGTTTATTCTTTTCATGTATAACTAAATTTTTTAATACTATTATTTTTTTTTGTAGTTTTTTTGTTAAATAGTATGTGTGTATTTCTATTCACGTTGGTGTTCCTACATTATTAATATATTACTTCTTTTCTTCAAAGACTTTGAGTTTTTTAATTTATTTATTATTATTTATTATTATATTATTTATAATATGTGTAAATAAAATTTACATCCTAGCAATATTAGATTATAAAATATAAATAATTATATTAGTGAATGTATATTTTTGAAAATTTAACGCATATATTTTTGTGTTAAATACAAAATCACAAAAAAAAAAATATTATTTAGAACTTATTTAGTTTCATTTTCTGGCAAGGCACAATTAGTGGATTGTTTTCTGGAATCATTGGACTTGATTATTACTTTTTTTTTTTTTTGCCAAAGAAAATTCCGTGGATCATTTGAATTACTTGAAACTTGAATTACAAATGCGGTAGACAATGCAGTTAAATTAAACATGGAGTCTGTAAATGTGCACACACACGAAACAAAGTCTGAAGAGATCAACTTTGAGGAGCATTTTACAACTTCCATACTTTTTTTTTTATGACAAGTATAAAATAAATAATTGTACAACTTTTGCCACAAGAAAAATAAAAATAAAATATTAATTACACATGTCAACACTTTAACATTTTCCAACTTTAACTTCAATTTAAGCCTTGAAAGAACCTCATTTTCTGCATTAAAAAATAACGATCTCCTTTTGTTTTTAATGAAAATTTCATTTCTAGTCTTTGTTTTGACCTAAAATAATTTCTGAGTGCATAGGCGGCCGAAAAGTCGGCCAGAACGATTGTACATAAATAACTTCTTATATATATCATGAAATAGATTAATAAGGAATGACTACAAGAGCTGAGACCCACAGCTTAAAAAAGAAAGTCAAACACCTCATAGTAATCCTTAACTAAGAAGAAATCGTTCATCTAAATTTGTAAATTTTGATTCAATTTCGAGGAAAAATCCACTAGAAATCAAAGACTCAGGGTAGAGCTACTACAGTAGTAGCGCACAGAAGGAATAGAAAATCAGCTGAAATCCTTCTGTCCGCTACTACTTCAGTCTATTGTAGTTGTTGTTTTTTTCAAATTTATTGACCTTTTTTATTATCTTCTGAGTATTTTTCTGTACGTCTACGCTATAGGAATTGTTTTAGCATCAAGTTTTAAAAGAATAAAACATTCACTTTCTACACGTAAAATTTAACAATTTTATTTTTTTATTCATTTTTCATGACATTAGATAAAGTTTTATTATTGAAATTTTTCCATTTTATTTAATTACTATGTTCAGCAAGTGTATCAACACAAGGGCGTCGCTCTCAATTCTCTATTAAATTTGTGACCCCCCCCCCCCCCCCTGTAAAAACGTTTTTTTTTCTCAATTGAAGTTGAAGTTGGAAAATGGGCCACAAAAGCTCAAAAAGTAGGGTTTGATTTCTCGAAAATCGTCAGTCTCTCTCGAAAAAAGAAGAAAATACAGTGAACACACATAATAACTTTTACTATACTTATACCCCTTAGAATAATTTTTGACATTTTAAATTTGTTGTCCTACATAGAATTGTGTAAAAACTGTAGTCCGAATCAAAGCTTTTTATTTAATGTACCACACTGATGTGAGAGACAGATTTCCTTGCCATATGACAACATATGCAGATAATTAATGAATGCATTTTGTGTACATAACTTATAACAATAATATGTTCATTAATTTTCTTACATACATAACATATATCCTTTTGCATTCATAATGGAATAAAAAAACAAAAACAGCCATGGAATAAAATGTTTCATATACTTCTTTAGTTAATAATATACGACGAATGGGGAAATATAATTTAAAAAAAAAATTTCGTTTTTACTAGTTCACTATTGAATTTGAATTATTGAAGTAGACTTCTACGTAATTATGTTCTAAAAAAATTTCTCTCTCTATATACATAATTATGTAATAATTGATAAATATCCAATGTTTTCCTCAAATCGCAAATGCATTGACTTGATTGAACGTTTGTTTGTTAATATGTATTTATCAAAAGTAAAAAAAATGTCCTGGGATATTTTTTGAACTATTGTTTAAAGCACAATAGTATCCCCAACAGAGCAAGATTTCAATATTTTTTTGGTCAGCTGTTGATCTGTAAAGTCATGCACTCTGTTAGTAGTGTTCTGAGTGTTGATCAAAAGTCATTAGCTAGCCTCCATATAACTTTGGGTCCTTTTTATATCTCTTTTTATAGGAAAAATGGTGAGAGTTACTAAAGACTAACGAATTCACATATTAACGATTGGATGCATAAATTTTTTTCTCCCATATATTGTTGTTATAGAACTTTTAGTTTCTTAGTAATTTGATATTGAATATTAGTTCACACGCTTAGTTGATCAATTAATTATAACTTTGACATCTTTTTTGCATTATTTATGTAGATATTCAAATTATACAAAATTACTTTATTTTTTTCTTTCTTTTTTATTTGGTGAAGTATGGGTCTCAATTCTATATATACTATAACTGGGCATATGACTCCTTTTTAAGACCCAGTATTTAATATTTGCATATCTGACGTAGTAGTAATTTATATGTTGATTAAAAAAAAAAAAGAATCAACAAAGAAAACAAAAAATATACATAGAAAACATTGTTTCAATGAATTTACTGGATACTGTAAAGTTTACATAATTTTATGAAAAAGTTGTGTTTATTTATTTTCTATAGACAGTTGACTCAATAGATTGACAAGAATAACATTGATAAAAGAGAAAATGCGTTAGAATTGTTGTCATGGGTAATAAATAAAAGAAAATTAGAAAGCCTTTTGTACATAGATAGTAAGATTTAGAGGTCAAGGGGCCAAAAGGCTTATGATATGCTGACAAATATTATTTGTCTAAAATAAAAAATTTATAAGTTAATTCCCCTAATTTATATTAAATATATTATTCAACAACTGACAACTTTTTATTAGACTAAATACGTTTTTGAAATGATGTTTGAAGGGTTTCATTTCGATGAATATAAATGATAATACAACACACACATCACATTCAATTGCTTCTATTATCGAGATATAAGATTTCACAGATTTCACAATGTATGTTTGCACATACAGGAGAGAGTTAGAGTTGAGCCGTGTAGTCAAAGAAGAGTAAGTGAAAGGAACACTCTACATAATTAGAAAGCAGAATGCTTAGATATAGGAAGCGAAATAAAAAAAAAAGTAAAAAAAATTACAAGACTATCACGAAAAATGCCTAAAAAATCGTGTTTTCCCCTTTTGAGGTCAGAGTGATTCACATCAAAATCTATCAAGGAAGGAAGGATCATGTCCAAGAAAGAATACTATGAGAATAGCTTCATGGAAATCCTGAAGCAAAGGGATCTCACAATCTCTTCTCTTCGTGAAGAATTGGAGAAGGAGTCGAAACTAAGGGACAAGCTAGAAATAGAGCTCATGTCTCTCATGCAACTTTTTATTCAAGGTAAAAGTCTCGAAACAAAATGCATAAGCATATACCTAAGCACTTATGTGTGAAAGTTATTTTGAGGAGTTGAAAAAAACAAAAAATAAATAAAAAATAAACGACATTTAAAGCACCTCCATGAAATAAAAATATAAATATTTTGATGTAAAAAAATAACATTTTGGTAATTTTATTTTATTTAAAAAAAAAAATAAGTATATTGAGAAATTCCTTTAAAATGATAAAAACAAAGATACCTCCAATTCCTTTGAAAGGTTGAAATTAAATTAATACTGCTTCTGCTGAATAGGACTCTCTAAAAATATATATATAATCTTTTGAAGATAAAATCTGGTCACACTTTAAATAAGACCTTTTTGTTCCTCAATTAATGTCAAAGTAAAGTGTTTTTCATTGTCAAACAAAAAAAACGCCTTTGAAGGATTCTTTCAGATTACTTTTCCTTCTCTGAATTGGATCTTCTGTTATTAAATTTAAGGAATTTTTCCTGAATTTAAAAATATATTTTGTAAATAAAAAAATTTTTTTTTTTCTTTTTCAAAATTTGGATAAGATATCAAAGAATAGGAATACTAAGGAAATTAAACTAAATAGGTACTTTGATACAAAAAAAGAGAAAAAAAAGAATTTATAAATTTGTAATTAGTGCCTCAAGGAGCTATTATGTACAACTATAATTACACAAGAAGCTTAGAAGTCTTTATATATTCATATATATTTAAAAATACGCTACGCTTACGCTATTCATCAAGTATATATAACAAATCAAAACATTTGATTTCAAATTTTAATTACTCATTACACTGTTTGTACAAGTTTAACTTTTTGTTAAAACAATAATCTTTCTTTTACCGATAATTTATTTCCTTTTCTATATGAAATGATATGATTTAATACATTGCTTATATAACATTCACAATGGGTAAACCATTGATGTCACAGTTGTATGGTTAACCTCAAATACAAAATGGTTGCTCTCATTATTTAAATTTATAAAAATGTCATTAGTATTTGAAAAAAAAGATATATAAATTCACAAATACAAAAACTACCGATGAGCTGACAAATACAGAAATAAACGAATATATATTTTTTGTACTGAAACTAAATGGGCAAATTTTCCTTCTCCGAGAACCTAAAATTTAGCCCATTAAATGCCTCCCATCAAAATAAGAAATAATTTAAATAGTTTAGTGAGTGTAATGTATGTAAGTGACCTTAAAAAGACACAAATTTTGCTATGTTTATCAAAGTTGTTGTAACAATAGCAAAAAACTTGTTTCAAATGGACAATTCAAATGTTTTTTTTTTTTTTTTTTTTTTAAAAAAAACAAAATGACTGACATATTTAGTTGAACAACACGTAAAATGTCCCAATCACTCTTCGAAGATAATTAAAGAGTCACAATTTTTTACATAATAATTCCGCTATATAATAGCAAAAATTACGTAGAAATAGTTAGAATGTGTTTATTTATATAATAATAATAAAATAATGTGGCCTTTTTAATTCAATGAACTGTGTGTTAGTGAAAAAATTATAGAATAAATTAAAAGTCAAAATTTCCCAAGTCTTTTATAATCTCTCTTTGATATTTATTTTCATAATTTCATCTTTAGATTTTAACAAAAAAATAAAAATAATATTTTTAAATTTGATTTACTAACTTTTCCTTCACTATGAAAAAGAAAGCAAAATATTATTTTATTAAATTAGGCAAAAAAAAACCACACACACACACAAACATATGGGCATATTTTTACACATCATTTTTTAATATATGTATGTAAGATTAATCAAACTTAAATTTCTGTAGATTATTACAATAAATATGAATATTTTTTATATTCCTTTTTATTAATACCGGGAAAGAGAGTAAAGAATAATTTATTTTAAGATCCATCATGGCTTCGATTTAAAGCCTAAAACTAACTCTTGAGTCGAATGTTCCCCCCCCCCACAAAAAAATAAAAAAAATAATAATAATAACTAAAGCAAGAATGTTATATAATATTTCGCCATGTCAATGTTATCCAATCAAAAAGCCTCTATTAGAACCCAAGTATTCAAGTGAACTAAACTTGTATTATGTGCATGAATTAAAAGTTCAATTTTTCTGTTGTTAACCCTCGTATTATCCTCAAATATTACTAACACATTTTACCCTTGGGGTCAATTTGACCCCAGGTATATTTGTCTCCAGAAAATGATTTACAGAAAATTGTTGTCCAAGTTTTTGTGTCAGGCACTTTGTTTATTTGTTGAATACATAAATAACCCCTTGATAATGAAACCTATCAGTGAGTTTACCTGCCCTCTAGCGCCACCATGGGGCAAAACCTTTAAATTAGAATTAATTTATCTCGAAAATATTACTAACACATTTTACCCTTGGTGTCAATTTGACCCCAGGTATATTTGCCTCCAGGAAATGATTTACAGAAAATTGTTTCCCCCAATTATGTATCAACTCTGCACCTGCAGGTGTGGGGATGTTAGGTCACACACACATACAGACAAGTTTTACACAGCTAAAACAGCTTGGGGTCAAATTGACCTTAGAGGAACACCGATGCGTGGAAATTGCGTTCAGCACATTGAAAAAATATTATCATAATAATTTTACGCCTAATCAGTTGTCCCCATCAAATTAGGAAAAGTCATGAAATATGGAGCAAAAAAAAAAAAAAAGAAGAAGCCAACTATTGTTTTTTGAATGATAAACATGGATTGGGGTCAAATTGACCCCAAGGATAATAGGAGGGTTAAACATATAACAACATATGCTTTTCAATGCTCAAAAAGAACTGGGGCTTTTTGAAAATGAAAAATATTTTGAATGGATTTTTTTTATTTGTTCATTTTCCACTTTGTTTGTTTAGATACGGAATTTCTCTTTTTTTTTTTTTTTTGCTTTAACACAAAACTCAACATAACTATACGTTTTCAAGTTCAATATGAGAATAAGCAAGTTGAATATGTGGGAATAAACGTACAGATTTGGTTGAAAGCTTACTTTCCTATGAGTCTACAAATTTACACATCTTGTTTATGGACGAGACTAACTTTAATCTCCATATGTCAAGATCAATGGGTCGTTTGCCACGTGAAAGCAGATGTTCTACATTTGCAACAGCCTCTAAAGGGGCCAATGTTCATGTTATTGGATTTATGTGTCCCTTGGAGCTTGTTCATGATGAGATGAAACGAGGAAGTTTCAAAAAGGACACAGCAATGGAGTGTGTGGGTGAATGCTTAAGAAAAGCAAAGGATGTATTTGGAAAGCGAGTAGCTCTTGGTATTGAGTATGCTCCGGCCACCTCCAGGAGTTAAGATGTTGGGAATGAAGAAGAGTTTTCAATTCACAATTTTTTTTTATTTTCATTAATTATAAAGTTTATTATTTCGTTTAAATTTCCTCAATAATGTTTTTTACTATTATTTATTTATTTATTCCCATAATTAACTTGAAAAGGTATTGAGCCATACAAGTATTAACGACTAAATGAATCAATGACTCATAAATATCCACATATCTCAAATAATTATGATTCCCTGATGTGAAAATAATCTTACATCCTCCTAATGTTTCCTTCATTTCTCATATATAGGGAGCGCTCTGCTTTCACTTCTAGCCTCTGACGTCATACTAAATTATGTGTATGTAGTACTTATAAATATTCAAATATATGAGTTATATTTGAATGAATTAGTTACTATTAATTTAAGAACGAAGGGATCTCTGCATACTATTAAAGAAAGCTCTTTACTTTTTCTTCATTTCCACCCCCTACCTTTGTTACAAGGAAATATATATATATATATATATAAGTTGGCGTAGAGAAAAATATATTTATTTTCATGGAATTTGGGTCTTTTTTTTTTAGTCTCTCATTATTTTCTCCTTATATTAACATAGATATTTAACTGTATAAACACTTCCCTATATATATATATATATATATTATATCAACACCCTTCTTCCCTAATTAAAAATCATTTTAAAACTTTTTTATCCCTCTTTTATGAAACTAAAGCTTTCTAAAATAAACAAACAAACTTTCTGTTCACGTCGAATGCACTCATAATTTTACTATTTTCTTACGCCTTAAAAATATTTAACTTTATATATTATGTGTATAAAGAAAAATATTTCCTCTTTTTTTATTTTAAAGATGATCACTTTGTCATTTACTGGAACGTATATTACAGACTGATCTAGTGTTTTGAATGCAAATTCCAATTCCAGTCTTTGTTTGATCTAAGGGGGGATTTTAGGAGCGTAGGGAGCGGGAGTAAGGCAAAGAGTCCGTCAAAATTGTATGTAGTTAATAACTACATAAAATGGATTATTAATGACTCACGGTAAAGCTACTAAAAAAATAACTGAAGTAGTAGCACGCAGAAGGACTACGTAATCAGCTGAAATTCTTCAACATGCTACTACTGCAGTTATTTTTTGCAGATAATAACCCTTAACTAAGAAGAATCTAAAACTCCCGGTAGAGCTACTTAAGTAGTAGCGCACAGTAGGATATAGAAACCAGCTGAAATCCTTCTGCACACTACTACTTTATTAGCTCTACCGTGAGTCTTAGACATCTAGTAGATTTTTGGTCGAAATTGAATGAAAATTTACACTTTTAGATGGACGATTTCTTATTAATTAAGAATTCTTATTGGAAGCTGTGAGTCTCAGCTTTTAAATACATTCCTTATTCATTCATTTTTTTGTAATATTCAAGGAATTATTTAAGTACAAAGGATTTGGCCGACTTTTGGACCTACTAGTACCATCTCCTATACCTCCAGGAGTCCCTTTAGGTCAAAACAAAGACTGGAATTGGAGTTTACATTAAATACACTAGCATATCATTATTTTTTGAAGTCTCCTTCATTTATGAAAAAAGCACAGTTATTAGATCTCTAATATTAACTTTTTTTTTAAAATGAATCATTTGAGTTGATATTTCAAAATTTCTATGCGTTTTTTTTTAATGAAAATTTGCAGTCACCTTTTCATCGTATAACATCAAAGGCATATCGTCAAATCCCTTGAAATTTGATACTCTCACCATTTGAGAAAGAGGTGAAAGATATTAATCCAAACGTATGCTTAAAACTGAAAATGCTTATTTGATCTATATAAATGAATTTTTTTAGTTTTTTAAGATCTTACATTACGTAGAAATTGGATCACTCTACGACTTATAAAGGGATATTTTTTGTTTATGATTAGAGGTGTTATTAACTATATATATATAAAGGTTATGCTAACGATTTGTATAAGCTTCCAAAAGTTGAGCAACTTTCTTTTTGAAAACTTATGTTCAATAAGTAGCTTTACATTCGTTATCTCCAATATGACTATAAAGAATTTTTTTTTCAGATGATTTAAAAAAAGTTCGTTAAGGTATCATTACTATGCATATATATAGATATATATATATATATATATGTATAAAGACTCGTTCAAGTATAGATTATGAAGAAGATGTATTTAATCTTATATCATACATGTTCTTTCCTAAAAAAATATGCGAAAAACCCTAAAGAAGTCGGTTTAATTTACTTACACACACCACACATTTATAAATATTGCCTCAAGTCTGCAATATGTATAGGTGTATATACATATAAGTAATGTATAAAAGTAATGAAAAGTTGTTTGAAGCTCTTGGTACATACACAAACTATCAATCAATCACTCTTAATTTTCTGGTTTGTGGATCCTTTCATTTTTGCTCCTAGAGATTTTTTTAATCGAATTTTTTTATGTTCATTAAATCAGTTTTCAAGGAACATCCTCGGAACTAAGAAAATATTGCCCTGATATTCCTCATAAAATGAAAGAAGGAATGGCAAACTGTAATGAATAGAGTTTTGAGAAAAAGACGGACAAGCCCTTCTTCAATCTCTTTGAAATCCTGTCAATTGGTACCTATTCAAACTTAAGACACCATCTATTACTTCTATATATACTTCAAATTAACAAATAATGGGCGGACGTACTATTCACTATATATTGTGGCTACCATATTACTTTTTAACATCAATAAGCACGACGAGCTTTTTTGTTCACTCGCAACCTCGACTCACATAAGGGAAAGGACAAATTTGGAAAAACAACTGGTAGCTAGCTACCCTTCTGTATTTTCCTTATTGCCAACTTTTTAATACTGGGTAGAGTTATTGTTTGGATATACTATACATTTATAAATTCACCAAATATACAAATCAATCGTTAATACTTGTATATCAAAAATTCAAAAAAAGGGCGCGCAATTTAATATATTTTTTGTATACTCAAATCATAAATAATAATAATACCCTTATTGAGCTCATAACACGTAGAGTCAGCTTCTTTAAATCAAAAGAGTCAACTGATGAACATCAGCTGAAGGGAGAATACATATTGTGTTTTTGTTTACCCAAAACAAAAGCTCGTCGTAAAGAGAGCAATTCTTTATATGTATGCTGGAAGTAGCACCTTTTCAACGACTCTAGAAATGATCAGCTTTGAGGAATCGTTGCTGAATATAGTTTATAAATATTTAAGGATGTATTCATTAATCCTTATAGCTAGGAATGTGAGACTTTTGTACAGATCAATTGCAGATTTATTATTAAATAAGGAAAAAACAATTTGCACTGTTTTTTCTTTTTTGAATTGACATTTATGTTTAATCAGATTAAAAGCATTCAAAAAAATCTTGTTCAAAATTCATATTATATATATATATATATATATATATATATATATATATATATATATATATTGATACATAACATAATCTCTGTTCAAATGTTATTTTTAAATGTGAAAGTCATCCTACAGTTTATCTTAACAGAGTTTTCTCTCTCCAAATTCATAAATCAGATAGCTGATATCAACAAACAGTTTTTAATCGATTTTAGGATATGCTTATTGCTCGTCTCATCTTTGCACCCTATAAAAAGTGCATGTTTATTCACAACTAGGTATGTTAAACCCGTTAGAATATCCCCATGAGCGTAATTTTGTTTTTAAAAAGGTGTACATTTTGGTGTATTTTGAAGATTCAAATGTAATCAGCTGATGGATTTAAATAATTGTGGCACGACCTTATTTTTAATGTATGTATCCTTCAATTTTTCCGTACAAAATTTATATCGTTGTTAGATGTTTATTTCTTTCTACTTCTCTTCTTCCCCTTCACGGTGATCTAAAAGTGGACTGGTTTTAACTTGAATTCGATTTTGTAAAGTTACATACATTCCCTAATTTTTAAAGAAGTATGATTCAACAGCTAACTACCAATAATAGCTTTTTGCCATTTGTTTTTATTTATTTTTTTGAAGGCAAATTATGAAGATATTAAAGGGACTGTCATGCACTAATTACTTAAATCCATAACTTTACAAATATGTTGTATCTGAACTGTCTAAATCTCTATGTCATTTGCCACCTAGTACATATTTTAATAAGTTAGTATATACTATATAAAAAATCCCTCTTACAAAAATGACTTTATTTATATATGTATATCACTGATATTAATCAATTAAGAGTATATCAGTTAGTCTTCTGTAGTAATTGATACTGTCAGACTTGCGATAATTTAATCGTATTTTATTTATAAAAAAAATGTACTTCAAAGAAAAGAAGAAGAAAAAAAAGTTTATTTTTCTTATTTCTTGACCATTTCATTGACCCATATATATATATATATATGTATAATTCGAAATGTGATTTAATTGAGCCTTCCAAACACAAAAAATAAATATATAAATAGATATGTATTTACATTTCAATAGAATCTAGATAATTCCTTTTGAATTTATTTTGCTTATAGAACCAGTTTTTTTTTTTGTTTTTTTTTTTGGTTGCAGTATTATTTATGGTTGCATTCAGCTTTATTCATGCTTCAATGAAGGTTAAATGGACCGGGTTTTCTTTCTTTTTTTCTTTTTTTTTTATTTGTCAAAAAAATATATTTTTAAATATCTTCTTGAGTATATGTAAGTTAAGAAAATTGAATCTTAATGTCATGAAAAACATTGAGCATAAAATAATTGATCAGCGTGAAACTTTTTAAGAGTTTTCAATTCTAAAAGTATCTTGGTGGGGTTTTTAATAGATGGAAATATGTAGAATCAAATTTATTTGATGATTCGTTTG
Source organism: Lepeophtheirus nordmannii (assembly GCA_963680855.1). NCBI lineage: Eukaryota > Metazoa > Arthropoda > Copepoda > Siphonostomatoida > Caligidae > Lepeophtheirus > Lepeophtheirus nordmannii. The sequence continues at coordinate 1,403,389 of OY804519.1, forward strand.
TGATGCCAATTCTACTTCTATAAACTTTTTGAAAAACAATCAACCAAAAAGTTATGAGACTCATCAAGACTTTTTTTTTTTTTAAAAAAAAAAAAAGAGTCTGCGTTACAAATATTATGAAAAAATATATTGCAAATACTAATTATCCTTCGTTTTTAGTGAAGCAAATTATTTTGCTTCATTCTAAGGATAATTTTTTTTTACAATTTTCTATAAAAAAACAAATCAAAACTAAAGGAAAATAATAGGGTCCCATTGATCCTATTTGAAGGCCCCTATTTGTAGTTAGAGTCAAATATCATGTTGATAATATAATCAAATGAATACTCTAGAGGCGTATAGTTAACTTTCTTTTTTCGTATCATTACCCATCCCAGAAATTTGAACAATGAGCACATAATTCTCTCAAATATGTCAATGAAATATTATGTCATTTTTCTTTTATAAAGGAAAAATACAATAATTTTTTTGGTTTTTTTTTGTGTGGGGAATTTCTCACTTTCTAGATTTTATTTCAAAATAGCTTTTTTTTTCCGGGAAGACAGAGCATATTTTATTTTGTTATATATAATTAAAGCATTTCTTCTTTGAGTATCCACCCCATATTTTATATATATACAAATTTAATTGAAAGACTTTTTTTGAAGTGTTGTAGCATTATTATTCAATACCTTAAGTTGTAGAAGACTTAAGGGCTCTTGATAGTAGCTTGACTATATATGTAAATTCTTCAAATAGAAACATTGTTGAAACATTATGAAGGATGCAATTTACTGCATTTAATATCAAACTCATTCATTATGCATACTTATTTTGAATGTGTTTCTTAAAATACTATGTATATGTATGTACTATGGTTATTATTTTTTGTACTGGACTCGTCTCTTGCAAAAGTGATCATAACCACATATTTGCATAAAATATTCATAAAAACATTTGCAGTTTTTGTTTGAGGATACAACTGAGAGAGGAGTCGTTTTGCTCTGTCATTTTGATGTATTTTATATTATATATAAAACGATTTGTGGATGATGATTCATGTGGTGCTATAGAATATTTATGGTTGGTTGGTTACATACTAAAAATATGAGGTGTAGGGAATAAATTGTGTTTATATAATATTATTATTATTATTACAAATGAGGGTTGTGATTTGAAGATATATATATCTAACGTTAGGAGATAGTAAGTTGGATCCATTTTTTTTTAAGTAAATGTATTCATAACTTCTATATATGTACATAGGTACACATATAAGCCAAAATAAAATATAGGCTTTTCAAATAAATCATCTTTTTTTATATTTTTAATGCATCTCTTTCTTTCTTAAAGGAAAAAGGGACTTAGTTTAGAAACATGATCGGATGTACATCTGTATGCATGATTGTAGGCATTACTTAGGTACATTTGTAATATAAATTATCTTATAACCATTGTTTGTGAGTGATTTATGTAAAACATTTATCAAAGAAAACCAAGAATTCACCTATGCAAGTACAACTATGCGTGCAAAAACAATCTAAAAATAAACTTTATATTCAATATAAATTTTTTCTATCTTTGAAGATGAGTTGAGATACACGGGGTTGTTACATGCTATTGTTGTTGTCTAGTAATCTTCATTTGATTTATGAAAATGTATTTGTCTCCCATATGGTCTCTACATAAATCAAATTATAATTAATCATATTCTTTTACTTACAATGACTTGGAATAATTGTGACTTTAAAATATGTATGTGAAATTTGTTGGCATCTTCTGCTGATGAAAAAGAATATCTTTATTAATAGATAGACATGAAAGATAATTGCACAGATCAAGAAATTTGAACTTTCAAAAATCCGTAGGGGTATGAGTATAATAATACTTATTTAGTTTTGCAGGCTGATTCCAAATCCGTAATTTTTTTTAGCAATCGGACCCTACTCTTTGAGCTTTTTTGGCCCATTTTCCAACTTCAATTTCCATTTAAGCCTAGAAGGATTCTCATTTTGTGTATTAAAAAATGATGATCCACTAGTGTATTTAATGCAAATTCCAATTAAAAGGGACTCCTGGGGTCAGGAGTAGGCCAAAAAGTCAGCAAAATTCTTTGTACTTAAATAACTTCTTGAATATTACATACAATGGATTATTAAGGAATTCATGTAAGAGCTGAGACCATCAGCTTTCAAACAAGATGTCAAGCGCTCGATAAGAACTCTTAATTAAGACGAAATCGTCCATCTAAATATGTAAATCTTTTTATTCAATTTTGAGCATAAATTCGCTAGAAATCTCATGATAGAGCTACTAAAGTAGTAGCCCCTCAGGAGGGTTAAAAAACCAGCTGAAATCCTTCTGCACGCTACTACTTAAGAAGCTCTACCGTACGTCTTAGATTTATGTTGAATTTTTCCTCGAAATTGAATGAAAATGTACACATTTAGATGAACGATTTTTCTTCTTAGATAAGGTATATTTAAATATACAAATGATTATTTCAAACATAGCTCAGGCTGAAACATGAAATGTCGTGATGATTTCAATTATATAATATGTAATTTTAATACTAATTTGTCACGAAAAGAATCCAAGGATATTTTGCATCACTGGTAACCTTTATATCTATTTATTTTTTGTTTCTTATCTCATGCATAAATCTCTTGTTGTTTCATCAACCTTGGTGATGAGAATAATTAATTAATTGGTGAGATATTTAATCAATTGAATCCCAACTGGATTTTTACAATTTTAGGTATATAGAGAACAAAAGGAAGTCTGTACTCAGTAAAAAATATTAACTGCTTCATGTCGTTAATTAATAATGTACCTTTGTACAATAATTTAATAAAGAAGCTAAGGTTGCAAATGATAGAATATGTGACAAGGGCTCAAACAATTCAATAAATAGTCTTCTTTAACTATTTATGGTCCTTTAAACCAGTTTTTTTTTTTGATAAATTTCTTTTGCTTTTAAAGTTGTTGTTCTTTTTTTACGAAACTTGAATCCTCTTATTCTGATTCCTACTCTATCCATATCTTACCTAAATTAGTCCCCTTAAATAGACTACTCCCCATATTAAAATTCCCAAGATATTCTATCTCATATTTGACCATATATTTTAGAGCATCAACCTCGAACACGTCATTCAACAATGAATCGCAGTATTAGGTCATCAGAGGACTCGAAACAGTTTGAGAGACTCAAGGACACAAAGGGAGCAACAGATGAGGTGGATGAGCTTGATATGGAAGGAAATAGAGCCAATGCGAGTAAGAAGTTAGATAACCATATCCATGGACGATGGAGAAAGACTGGAATGACTCTCTCTGTGATAAATGCCATGCGTACTCCGAAAAATGAGGTCACTATTGAGGAAATGGCGCTATGATTATAATATTCTACATATTAAATTCACAACTTATTTTTATTCTTCATTCCAATAAATAAATAATTACATATATTATATATATATACACACACATATATATATTTTTTTGCAAATCCGTTAAATTTATGCTTTAATACAAAAATCTAGTTATATTCGATTTGGTTCAATAAATTATTGTAATATAAGAGTAATAATTTGATTATAAATAACTAAAATATAGCATTAATATCGCAAATAAAGAAGGTATTGGCTTCCAATACTATAAGCTTGAACATTTGTATTAGTGCTCCAATACAAATCCTTTATTTTTGTTCTAAATAGACTTTTTTGTCTTTGATTAACAACTCAAGAATTAATCCACAATGATACCAAATATATTTTCCTTTAAAATAATATTTAAATTTACAATAAATTCTATGATCAAATGTAATATTATTATTCATTTCTAAAAAGTAATTTCATATATTATTTATGAGACTGTTTTTTTGGATGAAAAATGGGGTGAATAAATAATTAAATATTTGCGCCCATGGATATTAGTTATCCAAATAAAAAAAACACCAATAACAATATTGCAAGTACATTTTGCATAGAATCTTTTCATTATTCATTTAAAAATAATTTCCACCATGTGAAGTGTCAGGTGATTATTTTTGGAAGAACATTGTTCGTAAGACTCTCAATATTTTGATATATATCAACAACATTTTTCTGAAAAGAACAATGAGATCCCAATCACATTCCTCAACCGGAAACAAAAGGAAAAATAAATCATTATGGCCAACAGATTGACTGCTCCTTATTTTATAGTAAGGGTATATTTAACAAGATTTAATTAGATTCAAGATTCAAGACACTAATAAAGAACAAGATATTAGAAATAACTGAACAACAGAAAAACAAAAAACCAGGAATTCTTAATAGTAATTTCCTTCCCCAAATAGCTTCTATACAAAAGGAATTAATAATTAATTCATTGGTCAACAATTCAAAATCCTAAGGTCTATAAGAATAATAAAAGTTATTACATTTTGTAGATTGATTTCAAATCTGTAATTTAAAAAAAAAAAAAGTCCTACGCAGAGTTCGAGAAATCGAACTCTACTTTTTGAGCTAATTTGGCCCATTTTCCAACTTTTTAAACTTCAATTTAAGCCACTAAAAAAGGATACTCATTTTGTACATTTAAATATATGCTGATCTGCTAGTACTTTAAATCAAATTGCAATTCCAGTCTTTGTTTTGATCTGAAGGGACTTCTTGGGGCATAGACGGGTGGAGTAGGTCCAAAAAGTCGGCTTTAATGTATTCTTTATTAATCTATTTTATATGATATTCAAGGAGTTATTTAAGCACAAAGGATTTGGCCGACTTTTAGGCCTTCTCCTGCTCCCTTAGGCCCCCTTTTAGATCAAAATAAAGACTGAAATTGAAATCTGCAATAAACTCAAGAGCGAGTCATTATTTTTTAATGCAGAAAATGAGTATCCTTCTTCTAGGCTTAAATTGAAGTTGAAGTTGGGACATGGATCAAATTAGCTCAAAAAGTTAAGGTTCAATTTCTCAAAAACCGTCGGATTCTCGAAAAAAAATAATACAGATTTGGAATCAGTGTGCAAAACTAAATGACTTTTATTATACACCTACCCCTTAGGATTTTTGACTGATATGTTTTTTATAAATTTACTAATTATAGTATGTTGTTTGTACTAAATCTGCTACTTTCTTTTGACCTATAGAATAGACAGTCTTAACTTTGATAGTATGCTTGATTGACTGTATCCATATATCTACGATGTTGTATTCAAAAATAATTTTAATGAAAAAATGTCAAAATAATTTATAATATGAATCATTTTGAGCAACTTTATTGCATCGAGTATATATTAAATATCAGTTTTTTTACTTTTTTTTACAAAATAATACAAATAATAAAAGTCTGATATTGTTTTGCATATTATTATCACACCCTAAAATGCGTGTCATTTTACAATTTTATTATATCTTATCAAAGAATTAACAATCTATTCACATTATACCTGACTCAGTTAATGGAATAAACCGTATACATGTATGTATATGGTATATCTGTATATTTTAAAATAAAATGCTTTGATGTCATTGTACTCGTACTAATATATTAAAAGCTAATACATTTAATAATGATAATGATAAATACATACATATATTACTTAGATAAATGAAAATTATCTATGTGGATATTTGTAAAAATACTTTATATAATATAATGTTGAAAGCTATGCAATGATTTTGCTTTGGTTTTTTGAATTTGTCAAAATGTTCATTTTAACAAAAATATATAAAAAAGTAGTCAGTTAAAGAATTTACAAGGAAAAGATATAGTTAATAAGGGATTGAAATACAAATTAATATGATAATGATCTTATAAAGAATAAAAGGAAATTTTAAGTCCTTTAATGTCTAAAACTATAAACTATACAAGATAAATTTCCAATAAATGATAACAACACTGATTGTCTATGGTAAATTAAAAAAATCCTATATTTAAATTTGTACAAAAAAAAAAAAAATGTGGAACATACATAGATGTCCTCAATATTCATAAGGTACCAAATATGATACAACAACGATAGCACAACGAACTCTTTTGTTCACTTTTTTGACCTCGAAAATGTCAAAAGGGAAAGGACTAATTTGGAAAAACAACTGGTAGCTGCATTTTTCTTGTTGCCAACTTGTTAATATTGGAAAGAGTTATTATTTAGATGTACTACTATACATTGATCAATTCTACCAATATACAAATCAATCGTATATACTTGTATAATATTCGAAAATTCAAAAAAAAAGGGCGCGTAATCCTTGATTTAATATATATTTTTTATGTATCAATAAGACTATTTTTGAGTTCTTAATACGTAGAGGTAGGAATGTAAATAATATGCAAAATGCCGCGTGCGAGACTTAGTGGAGTTGGCTCTTCGAACAGTACTTTTTGTTTTCCAAAGCTGTTATCATTTTTACTTTATTATTGAGGGGAGAACATCTACCTGATAGTAAAGATCTCACATGAAGGAATACATGCATTTAGGTTAATAAAGCAAATAAAAAGTAAACAAAAAATGGCTCAAGTCCTCGTATAATAATTATTTGTTAAAAATATATAATTTCCTGACATTAATTTCAGTTGATTTTCTGCCTCTCATCTATGGTATACATACATAATGTTATTATTGATTATTGATGTCTTCATTTGTATATAATGTAAAGGAGAATAGCAGCTTGTAGCTCAGTAAAACGTCATGACAGCTCAAGCTTCTTCCCTCTCAACATTCATCAAATTGTCAGAGTGGCCAGGTTGATTTTCTCTTTCTTTGATTCTTACAAGTCCGATTTGCATATTATTTACATTCCTACGTAGAGGAGTCAGCTGCTTTAAATCAAAAGAGTCAACTGATGAAAAACAGCTGAAGAGGGAGAAAAACTGTGTGTTTGTTTGATTATCCCAAAAAGCTCGTCGTGTATAAGGAAGGTTGTTGAATAATTAATATCTGCTATTATCAAACAAAAATTAACAAATTCCCCCCAAAAAACTTCTTGTAAGTATTTAAAAAAAAAAATGATAAATAAATGCATTTATTTTCGTAAAGTTTATTTGTTTATATCTACGATATGGCTGATATCCAAATGATGTCACCACACATGAAAGCACTTTACTTATTTTATTCTGCAAATATTTTTGTTCTCGTCATTTTTCCTTGCATGTACGATAAATAACGTAAAAAAACATTATTTTTTATTATAAAAGCATTCTCTGATACTTATAATCTTAAAAAAGTTTACATAAGAATAATCATCTTATCTACTTATCAAAGAGTGAGTATGCATTTTAAGTAGAGACTACATATACCATAACATAGTAACAGAAACTATTTAGTTATATGTATAAAGAGGTTTAGAGACATTATGAAAAAACTTCCGAAAAACTTATTTAAGAACATATTGAGAATTACAGTTACTATAAGGATAACAACTCCTAATAACAACTAACATATAGGTTAATTTTAATATTCAAATCGATAAATGAATAGTCTCCCAACCATCACAGATTTGAATTATATTTAGGTTAATGGTAGTACATAAATTGATGTAAAATAACGTGTTTCAATTTTTAGCACGTAAATATCAGTTATTGACACAGATTATTTGCTCAATATTACATAATATGTACTAAACATTATTCAACTCTGTGATGATTATGTGGCATTTATTTCTTTTTTGACATGACCTATACATGTTTGTTACAGAATCGCCAACTTTTTTTAAAAAGTCAACTGATTAAAAATATATGTACCAATTATAATACTGGTAAAAAATCCAAAGGGGTATAAGTAAAATAAAAGTTATTCAGTTTTGCAGGATGAATTTAAATCTGTAATTTTTTTTTTTTGAAGAGTTTGACAGTTGCTAAGAAATTGGACCCTACTTTAATGAGCTAACTTGACCCTTTTTCCAAATTAAACTTCAATTTAAGCCTGAAATTATGTTCATTTTGTGCTCAATAATGATCTGCTTAATGTATTTAATATAGATTCCATTTTCAGTCACCCTAGGGGTGCCGGAGTAAGCCCAAAAGTCAGCCAAATCCTTTGTACTCAAATAACTCATTGAATATTACATGAAATGGATGAATAAGGAATACATTAAAGGGCTAAGATCCACAGCTTTCAAACGAAATGTCAAGTGACCTATAAGAACCCTTAACTAAGAAGAAATTGTCCATCTAAATATGTAAGTTTTCCTACAATCTCGAGCAAAAATTCGCTAGAAATCAGTGACTCACGGTAGAACTACTAAAGTAGTAGTGCGCAGAAGAATTGCGAAATCAGCAGAAATCCTTCTGCACTTTACTACTTATGTCTATTGCACTTGTTTTTTTGTAGCTCTACAATGAGTCTTTGATTGAAGTTGAAGCTGGAAAATGGGCCAAAGAAGCTGAAAAAGTAGGTTCCGATTTCTCTAAAACCGTCATTATCAAATTTCGAGCAAAAATTCGCTAGAAATCAATGACTCACGGAAAATCTTCAATAGGTTGAAGTAGTAGCTTCCAGAAGAATTTCAGCTGATTTTGTAATCCTTCTGCGCCCAAATCTACTTTTTTAGCTCACCCGTGAGTCTTTGACTTCTAGCGAATTTTTGCTGTAAATTGAATGAAAATTTACACATCTAGACTCACAAACTAGTCAAAGCGAATACAAAATTTGAATGAATAATTCGTTTCCTTCAAAAGTGACAAATTATATTAGATATTCAATGTCTAACAATAAAAAATATAAGAGATAGAAAACTTGAGTTGATGAAAACTTTTGATGAACTTTTTTTTAACTACATATATATATCGTCAAAATTCGGGGCAATATATGATTAATAATAGCATTAAAATAGTTTGTTACACAACCCAAATTCACATAAAATAATAATAAATATACAACTTTGTTATAAGTATAATAATAATAATCCTTTTTTATTTAGGGAAAACTCAATTTCAATTTAATTTAAAGACCTTTTGCTTGAAAATTGCATAAAAAATGCATTATTTATACTCCATTTTCATGTATATATATGAAAGATGCATCATTTTATTCAAAAGTAAAGAAACGCTGTGGTATTACATTCAAGCATTAAAATGTCTTGTTTTTAGTATTCAAGGTTGTCAAATCAACAAGAAACCAAATTTATCTGAAATATTTCAAAAATGAGTGTGAACTGCACTCATATTTTTGAAGACATTTTCTTTCGTTTGTATTAATAGTACTAATTAAAAAATGAGTCCAATAACTGAAAGTGTATTATAAAAAGAAATACCAGCCACAAACAAGAATTAAAAGCATCTGGTATTTCTGGCTATGTAGTTACTATTACTAGGAACGTAAATAATATGCAAATGGGGTGTGTAAAATAAAAAAAAAAGAACTCTGACAATTTAATGAATGTTGAGAGGGAAGCAGCTTGAGCTGTCATGACGTTTTACTGAGCTACAAGCTGCTATTCCCCTCTATATATACAAATGAAGACATCAATAATAAATAATAACATTATGTATGCCATAGATGAGAGGCAGAAAATTAACTGAAACTAATGCTAGGAAATTATATAATTTTAACTAATAATTATACGAGGACTTGAGCCCTTTTTTGTTTACATTTTATTAGCTTTATTAAACTTAATGCATGTATTCCTTCATGCAATATCTTTACTATCAGGTAAATGTTCTCCCCTCACTAATAAAGGAAAAATGATAACAGCTTTGGAAAACAAAAAGACTTCTTTGAAGAGCCAACTCCACAAAATCTCGCACGCGGCATTTTGCATATTATTTACATTCTTAACTATTACTATGATTCATGGTAAGCATGATAGCGGATTAGATTGATTCTTAATAGTTCTAAAGCTGATAATGAACTGGTTTTATCCAACTACAAACTAAATAAATCTCTGGGGCTATGAAAAAGATGATCATTCTTTCAGGGACCTACTCAGCTCCATGTTCAGTCGGTACATTTATTCGATTGCTTTATTGGATAGACAACAATCATTGGTTTCTCGATATAAATTGACATTTGTGCAAAAACCGTGTGCAATAAGTCTTAATAAAATGACTCCGAAATTTTTGGCTCTTATATTTACGAAGTAAAAAAACTACTTAAAAGGGGATTTTCTCCTTTTTATTATTTGAAAATTGCTTTTTTGTTGACTATACAAAAATATGAACCATCAGAGTTTCATGTTCATTTCTCACTCATGCTACTACCTACCACTATAGACACACAGAGTGTCATATTATTATTATTATTCCTACTTATATACATAGATTGAGAGTATGAGAGTCTAGAAACAACAACACAACTCAGGTAATATGATGAAAAAAAAAGAGGTTCTGTCCTTGGGGAAAGAACGTAATAAAAAAATATTAAAAAATAAATAAATAAATAAATAGGGAACAAGAAAAACTTTTTTTTTCCTTGGGTGGTGTTCATAGAGTCATTTATTGTATTTTCTTTTAGAAAGGAGAACTAGTATATGTATATATATATATATATATATATATATATAAGTTACTACTTTATTTTGTTTTCCTTCTGGAGGGAGTACCGAAAAAAACAAAAACCAAAAAAACAAAAAAAACCATGATAAAATATCAATTTCAGACTCACCTTGTTATTTTTTCCGGAAATTATTTGATTTGTGAGATTTCTATTGCAGAGTTTTTTTTGTTTTTGTTTTAATTTGTATGATGCACTAAATACAAAAAATACATCAATAGACATTATAGTTTAAAAAATTTTATACCTCAACAATAAACGTACAACTTTAAAATACAGTGTTCAATCAATAATTAAATAAAAACATAAAGTCCAAGTATAAAAAATGGTTTAAATTTCTTTTTTTTTTTATAAGTTTCCTGTGACTGAGCGAAGCAGATAGAAAATACTTGATTTCTTTGAACGCCGTTATCCACGAACTGTCGAAGTGAGAAGGTATTTATAGGTCCATGATCGTGCCACTGCCGACAATATAATTGCCCTCAACTCTGAGGGCAGGAGAGGCTAATAGGAAGTTATTTTTCTTGCGATCAGCGCCTTTGCGTTAAGAATTCCATTATTTATGGCTTTTGCAGTTGGTGAATCGCCACTACTTCTGATTATTAACAGAACAATAGCTTTGCACTATTTATAGAATGACTTCCCATCCATTCCTCTTAAATTAAACCTCACAAATCGATGAATTATTTTGACTGCTCGGCAATCGACAAAGCCATGTAAAGTGTCATTAAAGATTGTACATTAAAGATCCACAGTCTTTACAAGGCCTCGAGAATTTGATCAAGTCACCAGATATCTGAAGTTGGGCGGTCCACTTCTTCCCGTCAATAATTCTTGTTAATGTCCTCAAGATATTCTATCTCCAACTTTCAAGGAGGTCGAAAGGCTCTAAATATTTTTGACAAATTTTGACAATCTTTTCTGTATTTTGTGATTTTGACATTTTAAGATGATGCCATGGACTCAGCAAATGATATGCTTATATTATTTGTTCATTACAGACTTCTTGCATAAATAGATTGGTTTTTTATTGTCTTAGTCTGGTAATCAACAGTATATACACTCCAGGAAAAAAAGCCTGGAAGTGAATGAAGGAAGAAGTGAAAATACTTAAATATGGAATCATTTAAATTGTAGAAGACAAAAGTATAAAAAAGTCTTCCATAAAGTATGACAAGGCATTTAAAAGCTATGATAGTCTTACTCTAACTATCTTATGATGGTGGTAGAATGGTTCTTCTATCAGGGCTTAAGGTGAGGGTGATTTTTGACAATTTTGATTTGATTAAAGCAAGAAAAAAACCCTCGTAACATTCTCCAAATGAAAAACAAGCAGACGGTGCTGAAACATTCCAAGCTTTCTTGTCTAAATGATCATTTGTAACACTCAAGTTATATACTCAGTTATTTGAATAAATGTAAGTCGAAATCTCAGACACTCAAACCATCATTTCACATCACATTTGACAACAAGCACTCGTTGTTCAAATTGCTCTCTATCTTTGTGACTCACAATCTGATTTATTATTACTCTGACCGGGAGGTGGCCCAAAAGTTGGTCAAATGCTTAGTATCTAAATAACTGATTGAATATTACAAGAAATGGATTAATAAGGAATGCATACGAGACCCACGAGATGTCAAGCGCTCGATAAAAATCCTTAACTAAGAACAAATTGTCCATCTAAATGGGTCAATTTTCATTCAATTTCGAGCAAAAATTTGCTAGAAATCAATGACTTACGGTAGAGTAAGACTACTGTTGCAACTGCAGTAGTAGCGCGCAGAAGGATTTCAACTGAGTACGTAATCCTTAGGAATGTAAATAATATGCAAAATGCCGCGTACGAGACTTAGTGGAGTTGGCTCTTCAAACAGGTTTTTTTGTTTTCCAAAGCTGTTATCATTATTCCTTGATTACTGAGGGGAGAACATCTACCTGATAGTAAAGATCTCACATGAAGGAATACATGCATTTAGGTTAATAAAACAAATAAAATGTAAACAAAAAGGGCTCAAGTCCTCGTACAATTATAACATTTTTAACTTGTAATAATTATTACAAGTTAAAAATATATAATTTCCTGACAGCTTGTATCTCAGTAAAACGTCATGACAGCTCAACCTGCTTCCCTCTTAACATTCATTAAATTGTCAATTGAGTTACCAGGTTGATTTTCTCTTTCTTTGATTCTTACAAGCCCGATTTGCATATTATTTACATACATTCCTAGTAATCCTTCAGCGCGCGCGCCTACTTTATTAGTAATCCAATTTTAAAACTCTATACGCAATTTCTGGTACTCCTTTCAAAATATGAGGAAAATTATTGACTCCTTTGTTTTGATTTACGGAGCAATATGAATGTGAATATCGGGTCAGCCAATTATTTAGTGTCCCAATATCATAATTTAACATATGATTCATAAATTTCACTGTTGCAACTGAGGTGGAATAAACAAAAAAAACAAAAAAATTCCTACTGCTGCTCCTTCGTTCGAAGGATCAATATTACATATACACTGATTCTCTCAAAGGGTTGAAGAAACCTTCATATATATAAACATAAATGAACTCTGTGTAAATTACAATTATTTGACACTACGATATACTTTAGATTTTGAGGAGAGAGAGGAAAAAAAAAAAAAAAAAACCAAAAAAACATATGTATGTAAGTTAGAAATTGGAAAGCTCATAAATATTACTATTTATTTCGTCCTCTCTCAGCATATCGTGTACATACATGCAAAGATATATGCTTTTCTACAAAAAAAAAAAAAAAAAAAAGAGAAGATAACACATCTGCTTCTTAAGATCCATTTTCTTTGATGAAATTCCATTATTTTCATCCTGGTGTTCAGTACCTTTTCAGGCCATTATGTAACATTGATGTATGTTCATTTCTTTCAAGTATTACTTAAATTATATTATATAAAACATTTTAAGATAACTTTTTAGTATAAAACTACATTTATACTATATGTATGTAAATTCCACATAAAAAAATGTTTTTTAAATTCCTTTTTTATTCATAACTTGGTTGATTTTTCCTATAACAGTTGAATTTATCCTTACCTCTTAAAATCTGAAGGAACATTTCTACATTTACAACCGTTGCAATACGTAAAATTCTCTCTCTCTCTCTCTACATATTTTCATCTCCAAAATCTTTTTTTATGGAAAGAAAAAGGTCTTTTCTGGAAGACAACATATCATTTTTAACTTTCACACTATCAAAAAAATAGTGTGACTTTGCCCGTTTATATTTTTGTTATTTTTGTGTGCAGAGTAAGAATATTTGATGATTATATTTACAAAGAAAAACTTGAAACATTGAATAATATTGAAGTTCTTTTATTATTATGTATAAAAAATTGACCAAATGAATTAGCATTCAATTCAATGTGAGAGGCAAATATTTTCTTAAATTCAAAATCATGAACATATTAGAGTATAAGTATGCTATTCTATACATTTAATGCCTAAATTGATGCCCTTTACATTGTCTAAGTGCAAATCACAAATGTACTAAGTCAGCAAGAAAGCAAGTTTGTTTTCAAATATTGGCACTTTTAAGTATTTTATACTTCATAAATATTACGGCCAAATATTTTGGAGTCATTTTAAGACCTATTGCGCACGGTTTTGCTAAAATATCCCTTTGTATCGAGAAATCAAGGATTTTTGTCTATCCAATAGAGCAATCAAATAGATGATACGACCGCACAAGGAGCCGATCTGATCCCTGAAAGAACGTCCATCTTTTTCATAGCCCCAGAGATTTATTTAGTGGTAGTTGGCTAAAACCAGTTCATCATTAAGAATCAACTACATCCACTATCATGCTCACAATGAATTATAGGAGTAGTAACTACATAGCCAGAAATACCAGATGTTTTTAATTCTTGATTGTGGCCGGTATTTTTTTCCCATCAATTATTAGAGTCATTATTAAATTAATCGAAATATACTATTAATACAAAGAAAAGAGAATCTCTTTAAAAATATGATAGGAGTTCACACACTTTTTTGAAATACTTCAGATAAACTTGGTTTCTTGTTGACTTGCCACAAATATATTTTAAAAGCTTTTGTACAATCATAAATGGTCCCGATCATATTTTTCAATTTTTTCAAATAATCTAATTAATTACCTATAATTTATATGAATATTTGTATTAACTCATTATACTTATAAATATATAAATCAAAAATTACATGAAAATTTCATTTTCAATGTGAGAAATAGCTATTACCTTTAGTTTTAGTTTTTTTTTACGTGAAAAACAAATGACAAATTTGAAGTCATTTGACGTTTTGAAGAATATTTTAGCAGTATAGTAAATGGAAATAGGCTTTTTGAGTCATGACACAAGTACTTTTATACATTGAGAATCTATGATCTATTTTGTAATATGTAAATAGCATACAAAATATTGATTTTAAAAAGTGAATACAAGGAGAAAAAATTTAAAACGTCTTTTATGAGGAAAAAGGAAGTAAAATGTTTTGTTCTTTATGTGTAGTACAACACATATGTATTGACATTGGAACAAAATGATGCCCTTTACTTCTATCAATATAGGTAAAAGGACTCCATATATTTATTTGAGTAGAGGGACTTGACAATGGAAATAAAGACAAAGAAGGTATTAGACATTTGCCAAAGGGTGAGATTCAGGTTATGGATGAAGTAACATATAAGAAAAATACGTTGCCTTAGAGTAGGAAAAGAGTGATATTTTAAATTCAAATTGGATATTTTTTTTGAATAAAATTAGAACTCAAGGAATGAAATCAATCTTAAAAAAGTATCAAATCTGAAGGATTATGACAGAATAAAACTTTAGAGTAAAACAAACAGTGTGCTCAAGAGCTTTTTCAGGAGCTCTCATGATAAAAAAAAATCGACTAAGTTCCTATATTATAACATTTGTAATATATTAAAAAGGTCAAACTTTTGTTATATGGTAGACCCTCTATGGCTTTGGCTATTTCATTAATGGATCCTGAAATAAAAAACATTTAGAAGCACTGACAGTTTTGATTACATTTATCAGAAATAACTATTTGAATCATTAAATGATTTACTATGTGGCGTCTAAAGAGGTGAAGCTCGTATTGTAAGACTTGATAGCCCTGTATTTAAATGTGCCACTCCATTCATGTGTATGACTGATTAGTAGGAATGTAAATAATATGCAAAATGCCACGTGCGAGAATTTGTGGAGTTGGCTCTTCGAACAGTACTTTTTGTTTTCCAAAGCTGTTATCATTTTTCCTTTATTACTGAGGGGAGAACATCTACCTGATAGTAAAGATCTCGCATGAAAGAATACATGCATTAAGGTTAATAAAGCAAATAAAATGTAAACACAAAAGGACTCAAGTCCTTGTATAATTATAAGTTAAAAATATATAATTTCCTGACATTAATTTGAGATAATTTTCTGCCTCTCATCTATGGTATTCATACTGTTATTATTTATTATTGATATCTTCATTTGTATATATAATGGAGAATAGCAGCTTGTAGCTCAGTCAAACGTCATGACAGCCCAAGCTGTTTCACTCTCAACATTCATCAAATTGTCAGAGTTACCAGGTTGATTTTCTCTTTCATTTTTTCTTACAAGTCCGATTTGCATATTATTTACATTTCCACTGATTAGTACATATTAAAATAAGCTCTGCAAAGTGTTACGACGTAAGGAGAAGCATTGCGTCATAAACCTTAATCAAGCATCACCGTACTCAATTACGTAGGTAAAATAGTACCTTTCGTCCACTTAGCTCAAGGATTCAAGTGGACACACTTATTCTCATTCCTTTACTCTGCAGATTTTTTTTAAATACAAGGGTCACAGCGAGCTTTTTGGAATACAAAAAAACAACATGTATTCTACCTTCAGCTGTTTTTCATCAATTGACCCTTCTGATTTAAAGCAGCTGACTCTACGTGTTATTAGCTCAAAAGAAGTATTATTATTATTTATGATTTTTATTTATAGACTATACCAACAATTAGATTAAGGATTCCGCGCCCTTTTTTTGAATTTTTGAATATTATACCATTACGTTAATGATTGATGTGTAATTTGGTAGAATTTATATCTAAATAATAACTCTTTCCAATATTAAAAAGTTGGCAACAAGGAAAATACAGAAGGGTAGCAGCTACCAGTTGTTTTTCCAAATTAGTCCTTTCCCTTTTGACACGCCCAAAAGATTATAATGACAAAGTTTTGGGACGTGACGTCACTCCTTACTTCGTATTGTAAGCCCACATTTTACCTTTGTTAGTCACAAGTTATGTCAACGATAATTAAGTCTTCATAGTTTATTTTCTTTATAAGGATTATTTAAACAATAACGTTTGGTGATACAAATCATTTTTTTATTTTTTTGATCACTTCATTATTGACTCACGTATATTTATCTTTTTATAGTTTAAATTAGTTAAATTCTGAGCCAAAAATCTTTTTAAAATTGTCTTTTATGTTCTTTTTTTTGCGTAAAAAATATCAGAACTTTGATGTCAGTTTTCCAGAATCAGCATTACCCTTAAAAAATCCTAATTTTTGCTTTAATATGACACATTTTTGAATAAAAATTCCAGCACTTGAATGCAAGTTTCCAATAACGAAATAAAATGGGTGTTTTTTTTGGTTTTTTTTTTGATAAATGGACAATACTTGCTGCTCCCAACTCTTTTACAGACACACATACTAAAATTCTTGCAAAAATAAAAATCATCATATTTTATCCATGTATAAAACACTCACACACATATTTAATATGTGTTATGTGTAGTTTATGAATTGCAATAACAACAAAAACAAGAAAGAAGTTGCTTTTAATGTGTATTTGCTATGCTTTATGAAGATAAATTATTATTATTATTATAAACGAAAATAAAAAAAAATGTTTCTCTTTATTATGTGTATGCTTTTTGATCAAATGTTGGGCAAGTGGAAATGAAGCCCTAGATGATGTAAAAATCAATTCTCGTTTCCTCTACATTTAACTCATGTAAAAGATCTGAAACATTCACACACAACCTTTGAATTGCATGTGCTATGGACCATTGATATCCACATTTTCAATTGTCTTGAATTACAAAGTCTATGAACTTTTGTTGTAAGGACTCCAAAATCACTCCTTTCACAAATATTATAATTGAGAACACATGTTTTGCAATTAGAGTCTCATCTTAAGGTTCTGTAATTGCCATACTTAATCAAAGGTGCCAAATGTGCCATTATTAGTAATAATTGATGTTTTGCCAAGGTCTACACGCAATAATTAAATAATTGGAAAAATGAAAAAATAATAAATATCGTTGCCTAAGATGTTGTTAGGCATATAATAAAATATTGTAATTCTGATAGATAGCGTATCAACTCATCAGGGGTTTTAATATAATTCTAGAGGAAATATTACAAATACACAAACATTTAAGGGTCTAGGAAAATTCTTCGACGATCAATTCATTGATTTGTAAATTCAACAGTGAAAAATTCATCGACTTTTTTCTCCCAATGAATACTTTCAACAGCCTGGAGTAAATTTGTGTATACCTATTGCTGCCTCTGGTTAGATGAACTAGCTTTTAATTATAATTTGTCGTTTCCTATTTGAGTACTTCTTTGCATCATTCGTCAAGTTATCATCTATCAGTAATTATTTTAAATCTGATTAAATTTGAAGCACCAAACCTTATTCTAAATAATTGCTTTTGCTTTGTCCAATTTGCAAAGTCTAAAAATAAATCTAATTTACGGTTTTTGTAAGAGTTTCAAAGTTGGTTGTCATACATTTTTGGAAATATAAGTTCTAAATATGTAATTAAAATAATAATTTTTGCTATTTTATGCATAAAATTTCTTTATATAATCATCATCTGGTCGGTGTTCATGTGAAAAACCCTGCCAAAACAAATTTGCTCTAAGCTGTAGAAAGTATTCATTGGGAGAAAAAAGTCGATGAATTTACCTATCAATGAATTGACGGTTGATGAATTTACCTATTAATGAATTTACAATCAATGAACTTACCAGACACCGTTATTTATATTACACTTTTATAATCATGAAACAGGTATCAGCTGAAGTTATTTGAGTTTGTAGTAAAAAAAAATGGAATTAAACTGTTGTTATTTTGTTACTTTTTTTTTTTTTTTAAATCAGCTTTGATTTAAGCAAATCGCTGCAGAAATACAAAAAAAAGTACCCTACAATACTTGTAATTTGTAACATGCTTCCATTATGGATAATAATAAAACTTAGACATGATTAAAAGTCATTTGAAATAGAAATAACAGATTCATCCACTAAAAACTCTTATAACTACATAAATAAGTAAATTAATTAAAGAACACTTTTTTAGTAACATATTATCTTGATACAAACGTCTATATGTAGAACTCCTTTGTGTCTCTTGCTAAGCCCTTACGCTCCCATGTGGACTTCTATATGGAAAGTCCTTTTTTATTTACATACATAAGGATATCATTTGGGTTTTACTGTATATTGTATGTACATAAATTGTTCTTTCTATGTATATATAATAAGTAAGATACGCGTTATCTAACGGTCATTGAGAAAGTATTGTTTAATCAAAAAAAGAATTTTGATAGTATTATTTTATTTTTTCTTCTCAATGTGCGCCAAGTATTGTATATCTTGTTCCTAGGCAAATGCATCAGTTACTTATTAGAGTAAGCATTTAAAGTAATTTACCAGGTCAATATGAACAAACTTCTATCTATCTCTATATATATATATAATAAAAAAGAACTCATTTATTCTTAATAACCTGATTCCCAAAACTGTAAACAGATTCTTTATTAGTTTATCAAATTACCCATCAATTAATTGTCACATAGTAAGTATACGATACACATTAAAAAAGGTACATGCATACTATGTAGCTTCTTCAAAAGGCTTTAGGCGGGCTTTATATACGTAGTAGGGAGAATCATCAGACTTGACAAACCTGATAATTTGATGAATGTTGAGTTACTATATATGTAAGCTATGATTCTCTTACTCATTTTGCAATGGAAGAGATTGACGTTCATTGAGAGGAGGAGAAAGGAAATAAACACTAATTCATACCTAAAAGATTTATATTATATTACATCTAGGGTTCTAATTTTATTCGATTAGGCATTTTATTGATTAACTATTATGTATATAGACGGTATCTATACGCTCCATTCTACGTGGCTGATGCTACATGTCCCCCCTCCCCCCAAAGAAAAGATAATATATTTGTGTCAAGTCAACAAGAATGTCAATTTGTTTTAAAAATAATAAAAAGGAGAAAATCCACTTTTTAAGTTTTTTTACTTCATAAATATAACGGCCAAATATTTAGGAGTCATTTTAAGACCTATTGCGCACGGTTTTGCTAAAATATCCCTTTATATCGATCAACTCTGGATTGCCTATCATCCAATAGAGCAATCAGATAAATGTTACGATGGCACATGGAGCCGATATGGTCTCTGAAAGAACGTTCATCTTTTTCATAGCTCCAGAGATTTACTTAGATGCAGTTGGTTTTTTTCTATAATATAGTTGCAGTTATTGGAGTCATTATTTAATAAATCGAAATAACCTATTAATACAAACGAAATAAAATGTCTTCAAGAATATGATAGGAGTTCACACTCATTTTTGAAATGATTTCAGATAAATTTGGTTTCTTGTTGACTTGACACATTTGTAAAATGAAAAATCTTGTACAGATTGACGCTAATAATATTGCACACGAGTAAACACTTAGGATTTACAGTTCTCTTGTCTGAACTTAGAGTGTCCCCTTGACACTATGATCTACTTGTCCACTAGGTTATTTATCAATGTACCCCACGGACACACAATATAAAATTCTTTTATAAATACTAAAAAAAAAAAAATGAAATTATGTACCACTTTCACTTGAGATGTTATTTTATTCATTATTTATAATTATGAAAAGATTTACAAGGTTTAATTTAGGATATTAAAAGGATAATAAAATTTGAAGATAGTTACAAAAATCTAAGTTTGGGGAGGAAAAATTTACATAGAAAAAAATATCGATATAAAAAATGAATCTTTATGCGTCAATAACACGTTTTTTAAGTTGCAATTTCAGCATTTTATTTGAAATTATGAATATAAAAAATCAAATAGACAAACACATATATTCTACCTTGGGTTCAAAATATTTAAGAACTGTGCACCCTAAGGGCAATTCTAGTTAAACTGGTCAACAGTATAATCAAAGTTATTTAATTGTGCACGTTGATTTCAAATCTTAACCTCTTTTTTTTTGAGAGTCCGACGGTTATCGAGAAATCGGACCCTACTTTTTGAGTTTTTTTTACCTATTTTCCAACTTCAATTTCAATTTAAGTCTAAAATGATGCTCATTTTGTTCATTAAAAAATTATGATCCGATATTGTATTTAATATAAATTCCATTTCCAGTCTTTGTTTGGACCTAAGGGAGATCCTAGGGGCGTAGGGGGTGGTAATAGCCCAAAAGTCGACCAAAATACTTAAATATCTCCTTGAATATTACATGAAATGGATTAATAAGGAATACATTAAAGAGCTTATATCTACAGCTTTCCAACAAGATGCCAAGTGTCCAATAAAGATCCTTAACTAAGAAGAAATCGTTTATCTAAGTGTGTAAATTTTCATTCAATTTCGAGCAAAAATTAGATAGAAATCAAATACTCATGGTAGAGCTACTAAAAAACAACTGCAATAGACTGAAGTAGTAGCATGCAGAAGGATTTCAGCTGATTTCATAGTCTTTCTGGGCGCTACTACTTCTGTTGCTCTACCGTGAGTCTATGATTTCTAGCGAATTTTTGATGTAAAAAAATTTACAGATTTGAAATCAGTGTGCAAAACTGAGTAGCTTGTATTATACTTATACCCCTTAGGATTTTTGACATTTGAAATTTGTTGACCTGTGTTATTTAAAAAAAAAATTAAGGCTGATAATGCCATTGAATTATGTGTTTAAGAAGTATATTTGTTTTAATTCAAGATTTAGTTATTTAAAATTTTGATGCTAATATCATTATGATTCTCATTGAAGAAGACTGACAGCTAATAATCATCGTCACTTAGTAGATGGTTGAGCTTGACTGAAAGCTATTCTCTATGAATCATATTTATCAAATGTAGATATATTTATTTACTATTTTTTCAACAAAATGACTTTTGCATGAAATGTATCAAATCGTTCTCAAAACTTGCTTTTCATAACAGGGGGTTTTTATCAAAAATAACGTTTCTATTTGTATTTTATTCATTACATTGTTAATATATGAATTGATAGCATCACAATAGGATATACTTTAAATTGTCTGAGTGAATATATGTAGGTGTAACACATTTGACAACAAATAAGTGCAAAGCCTTTTTGACTTACTTGCACATTATCATTTATTGCATTTTTTTCATTATATTTTGTGTGAATATTAAACAGAGAGAAACAAAATTAGAGCTGCTTCATTGATTCAAAAAAGAGGTATTGATGATAAATAATTATAAATAGAAATTATGAAACAATTGTAATAGTATACAGAAAAGACGATCAACAATAAACAAAAAATGTTGTAGGCATGAACTAAATGACAAAATTTTGCATTGTCACTCAATCATTATACTAGACCATTTGTCTAAGCTATCTCTTTGCAATTTTTGATACAAAAACTACAACAAAAATAGATAAATCTATTTGATTTAATGTGATTTTATTTAAAAACATACTTTTTAATTCTTTGACAGAAAAAAGAGTTGAATCTAACTCATAAATAACACTCAAGCCATACACTGGTTAAGATAACAAAATATCTTAAGATCAAAGAACCTTAGATTCTACTAATAGAAACTTAGATACCAGTTCTCAAATCCTTTATGGAAAGATTAATATTTATAGATACTAAAATAATTTGTATAGTGTCTGTTTTATCATGTTTGTTTATAAATCAAATCATCTTGATTTAGGGTAAGAAAATTGATATCTATTAGGGGTTCATTTATTCAAGGAGAATAATAACAAAGGTTACACAAATATTTAATAGATTGTTGTGATCAAAACCCAGGAGATTTTTTTTTTTTAGAAATCCAAATTTTTTACTAATAGAGTCAAACCTGGTTTAATGGTCACCTGCTTTATGCGTAGGATTGTAAATAATATGCAAATGGGGTGTGTAAAAAAAAAAGAAGAGAAAATCAACCTGGCCACTCTGACAATTTGATGAATGTTGAGAGGGAAGAAGCTTGAGCTGTCATGACGTTTGACTGAGCTACAAGCTGCTATTCTCCTTTACATTATATACAAATGAAGACATCAATAATCAATAATAACATTATGTATGTATACCATAGATGAGAGGCAGAAAATCAACTGAAATTAATGTCAGGAAATTATATATTTTTAACTAATAATTATTATACGAGGACTTGAGCCATTTTTTGTTTACATTTTATTTGCTTTATTAACCTTAATGCATGTATTCCTTCATGTGAGATCTTTACTATCAGGTAGATGTTCTCCCCTCAGTAATAAAGGAAAAATGATAATAGCTTTGGAATTACTGTTCGAAGAGCCAACTCCACAAAATCTCGCACGCGGCATTTTGCATATTATTTACATTCCTATTTATGCGTGTCATTGCACTAAGCGGTCATATTCAGTTCCCACGCAGGGAATTTATAATATAAGTAACCTGTATTAAGCGTGCTCCTGCAACCCCCTGCCGACGGTCACCAAAATTAGTGCAATCCTAATGTATATGAACCTGATTCAACGGTCACTTTTTTTTTGTAGCGTTTACTGATTGTGCAATAACAAAACTTCAGAAGCTCTGCACTGAAAATAGAAGAACTAATTATTCTAGATAATATGTTCTAATTTTTGTCACTCGGAGATGGTCTGATAAGTTATTTACTAGTCATATTTCTATACTATTCTGATCGTGTATAATTCAGATCCTTTAGATATATGTATGTATCCATATGAAATAAGTAAAATATGAATGAATAGAACAGTTTTAAAAAAACTAGTGATGCATTATTGAAACTTAAAAAGTTTGTATCGATGGAAGAAATATTAGTATGTTAAATTCATATTTACATGCCTTATCAGTTTGAAAGAATAGAAATTTAAGACTTTTTTTAGTAATGATATAGAATACTATTATTCATTTTGTTATATTAATGTATATTGATACATATTACAATCAATGTTAATTGTATTCTAATTTTGTAAAATATTTTATACAAAAAAGTTTTAAATACATTTTTAATATTTGACAGAGTTTATTTTGCAGTTCATGCATTCTTTTTATGCTCAATTTTCCAGATCCTGGATAAAAAACAAACAAACCTGATATTTATGCGGTTATCAACACATAGTGGTCACTTTACCAGCTTCACTTGACTGGCTGCTTAATACAGGTTTGACTGCATCACATTCAAAAACGCTCTACATAAATGCTAATATCCAATTTTTTGAACGCTTTATTTCAACGCAATTTATTTTAACGCATATACATATATATGCATCTATATATAGGCCCATTGGCATGGTTAATCACCCTCTTCTGTGATTAAATTAATTACAATTCCATATTTTTAATTGCTTCCATCAGGGTTTTTTTTTTTTTTTTTTTTTTTGAGAAAATATAACTTTCACAAGGATTAAATTTATTGCCCACAACTCATGTTTCAATAATGATATATTTATGGCTGTACCTTGAGTTAATTTACGTTTATACTCGACTATTATAAATTCATTATATATATTGGACATTTATGTATATTATTTTATCTATACCTTTTCTAGTTCAATAGGAGAATAAATATTAAAAAAAAATAATATTCAGGAAATTTAAACGAAATAATAAATTTTATAATTCATGAAAATAAAAAAATTGAATTGAACATAGGACTGACTATAAGGTTCAAGTCCCAAAATTTGTTGAATTGAAAACTCTTTTTCATTCCCAACATCTTAACTCCTGGAGGTGACCGGAGCATACTCAATATCAAGTACTCCTGGCTCTCCATATACATACATCCTTTGCTTTTCTTAAGCATTCACTCACACACTCCATTGCTGTGTCCTTTTTGAAACTTCCTTGTTTCATCTCATGATGAACAAGCTCCAAGGATTGACCAATACATCCAATAACATAAACATCGGCCCCTTTAGAGGCTGCTGCAAATGTAAAACATCGGCTTCCACGTGGCAAACAATCCATTGATCTTGAAATATGGAGATTAAAGTGTGTCTCGTTCATAAACAAGATGTGTAAATTTGTAGACTCATAGGAAAGTAATCCTTCAACAGAATCTGTACGTTTATTCCCACATAAGGAGCTTGCTTATTCCCGTATTGAGCTTGAAAAGGTATTGTAATATTTTTATTAACCACTACTAAAGTTTTGTTTAAAATACCATAGTATTAAATAAAGGAACACTATACTTTATATACATATATGTATACTCTTATTAAACTGAAAACGTTTTTATTTTTATTTTTTAACATTAAATAATTAAAACACATACGTATGTAGATATATTTTAAATGTTCTGAATAACCAATTTTCATAAATATATATATGCTCATAGAATAAATTATACGTTTAAATTTATGTAATTTATATATAAGAAAAATAAATTAAACATAATATTCTCTAACTCCTCAAAAGAAATATATTTATTTGTTAAAACTTTTTTTTTTTTGTGAAGGATTACCTGTTTAATATATATATATATTATATATATATGTATATATATTTTAGCCCATCTGCAATACCATCGTACATATATACATAGATGGTTCCAAAGAGAATGTAACACGTAAATTTTACTTTTTTTTGCGAAGCTGTCAAAGTTTATATGAAATTTTTGTGTGTCCAACTTTTTCCTTCAATGAATCATTCTATCTCAAATACTCCAAGGGTTTCAACAAAGGGTATTTATTATAGTTAATTTTCACTCTAGTATAACGAAATCCAAGGTCGTCATAGTATCGATAATATATGGAACTTTGATAGTAAAAATATTATCTCAAATTTATAAATATGGTTTCAATTTAAAAGTTATAAATATGGTTCTAATTTGGAAAGTTATAAATATGGTTCTAATTTAAAAGTTATAAATAGGGTTCTAATTTTGAAAGTTATACATATTAGTGAAGTGTTTAATGAGCCATGCTATGAGATGTAAAAAAAGGCACATTCTAAGCGGGTATCAATCATTTAGAAAAATGTCGTTGAGAGAGTTGCATTACATATTGAGAGTACAAATTAGTTTGGTTCGTTTTTTGCTTATGGATTTCAATCCTAAAATAACAGATTGTTGTATAACTCTTCATGATTCTGAAAGCTGTGTTTGATTTGGATCTTCATGGAGTAATGCCTACAAATTCGAAGACAAACTTCATATTTTTTGGTGACTTTCTCAGGTGAGACCTGTTTTCAACACCCCACAGCATTCACCTTTCTGAAAGCGTCAAAATCAATATCTACATGATTTATTACTTGAAGCACTCTCACCATAAACTTCTACAAGTCTTCAATGTACTTCAGCTCCACGATCCTTCCAATTAAAGCACATAAAAACATAAAACCTTCTACAAATGCTGCTTAGTGTCCACAAAATTTGACATATTCAACAAAGTAAATACTGGGAGGTTACTGTTCGAAACTTAAAGCGATGTACACTGAATATTATTATTATTGAGAAACGAACATTAAAAGTGCATAATTATGTACATAGGTATAACTAATTTGAATAGCTCACACCCATTATTGACATTAATGTCCTGGGGTAAGATATGTTTTTGTGCAAAATTATTACATGTATATTTATTTCAAACATTAATCTCGTAAAGGGGTGCAACTTTTAATGTTCACCGTAGAAAAAAATGTGAGATAATTATTTTATATTTTATAGTAGGGATAGTTATAGTTTAGTTTAGTCAGATCTAATTCAAGTTCAACTGATCAATGAGTAAGAAACAAAAAGTATGAACTACATTGAAGTTGTCATAAATTTTTTTGATAGTATAATATATCCTTATCCTCAAGTCCAGATCCCATCTTCCCGTTATCCCGATATCATTTTGAAACTTAATAAGGGTTTTCGTCAAATAATATATTGTGACATTCATTTTTCTTAACCAATCCTCACATAACTTGATAATTTTCTTGCGATGTTAATCGTGAGCAAAGAATTTAAATTTAACTCTACTCATTAAAAATCAAAATGCCGTTTGACGAGTAGAATTCGTTCTAAATGTATATTCTGTTGTTCTTAGTTGTGATGAATTTTGTCTTCTTCATATAATTTTTGTTTCAATACAACAACAACTCAAAATCTTACGGGTATTGCTTATATATAAAACGAATAATTGAGTCATTTTTAGCTTTAAAAAATTGTGTCTACTTGAAAAAAAAACTCAAAAACGAGTCAAAAATAATAAAATTAAATTTTATTGAAAATATTCTACCTAAGACTTTCTACGTATATTTATAAAGATGGTTTAACACCTTTTTTTTGAGTATTAGTCTAGAAGATATATGAACATTTTGAAATTGAAAAGTTCAGTACGGTTTAGCTATAAGTAAATTACAAGCAAAATATCACACTGTATCTTGGCAACCAATCACTGTATTGCAAAAGAAAAGTTAGCTTTCGTTTTTGTAAGTAACATTGAGAAAGTTGAGTATAGAATTACCCTATTAGAGAGCAATTTAATATGGCATGAATCAAATATGAGTTCCAATTATGTCTTAATGAATAATTAAATTAATATGATATGATTACAATTTATAAACTTAAGCTTGAAGAATGAGATAATGAGAATCCGTTTTTTCATCGAGTTTTTGGAAGTATCAAGGAAGACAAAATGCCGAAAGAGACGGATTTGTACTCCAGGTTTCTCATGGACTCTATGGGAATGGTCGATGCATCAACAGGTCAAATTTGGGTCAACCGGACTTATTAGTTGAGCCTCATGTACTCAAATTAAAAAATAACTATGATAAAGGTTAGATTCAAAAAATTTCCTCAAGTGAGTCCAACATAGTCCATAATCCACATAAAATGACGAATAAGCTGTTAAACAGATTCAAAGGAATGAATGTAAGCAAAATACTATAATACATTTTGTTCCTAAATGAATACTATCAATCAAAAAAAAAAATATCTACTTTGGATAAGAATCCTATAGAAAATTACATCTCAATTTACGATAACTTATCAAAATGAGGTGCTTTTTAAAAAAAAAATATTTGCAATGAATATTAAATATCAACTTCAACAAAAGCTGTGATGCTACAGTTCTCTCTCAAAAAGAGAAGATTCTTATCTTTCTCACTGAACAGAAAAAAATAATATTTGATTCTGTTTTTTACATACCTACGTCATTTTTTGATAATAAATGTGTGTTTATCTAAAATATATTCAACATCCTCTGGTAATATGAACATAAAAGCATTTTAGTCATGTATAAAAGTTACTAAATTCCACCTATACGTGATATCATCAGTCGGTCATCTTTTGATCATTAGCAAATAAATTTTATAGCACTTTTTTTTATGATTGCAATAATTATATGAAACTTAAAACTATGACCTGTTTGTAGATACATTTTTTAGGAAAATTTTAAACTAACAGGTTACAATTTTCAGTCTCACCTTCAAAGAGGATCCTCTAGGTATCTTGTAAGTAAGTATGTAGCAAAAATTGATGAGAAAAGCAAGAGAAAAAGTCGTATTATGAACGTCAATGATATGTTATTCATCCCAAGTCCACGGATTTGTATATGTTCGGAACTGATTTTCGGCATAATTTTCCTTCTGTCTTTATCATTCAAAAGATTACAAAAGGTTTGATGTCAGCTTTCTATTTTGTTGAGTAAAAAAAAAAGCCTTTAAGAAGGAGATGTTTACCTTACAGAATCATATTTGTATAA
The DNA here is from genome assembly GCA_963680855.1 of Lepeophtheirus nordmannii. NCBI lineage: Eukaryota > Metazoa > Arthropoda > Copepoda > Siphonostomatoida > Caligidae > Lepeophtheirus > Lepeophtheirus nordmannii. The sequence goes on from OY804519.1 coordinate 1,431,851, forward strand.
TCAATTATGAAATGACTATTCAGTTAAAACAATCAGCTCATATAATTTCATTCAACAACCATTCATAGCCATTAGATAATTTGTTAAATTATAAATGAACTTTCTCTAACTTTATTACATTTTTTTTTTTTAGATTTTCTCAGCTATTGAAAGAAGAGAGAATCCAAACATTCATTTTCTTAACTATTCCTTCAATCAATTTTCAAATAATGTTAGGTATATACCACGATTATAATCAAATCTGCATGCATTTTATCTCAACGTATATCAAACAGTATAATTGTATTTGCAAACATATACCATTTTCTCTTTGTTTATTTACTGGTCCCTCAAATAAAAGAATTGTTATGTTATACGTATATATCAAATGACAAATAATAGTCATATTGTGCAAGAAGATCAGTATTTAAAAAAATAGAAAGTTGATTAATGAGGAATCTTTCTTTTTTGGGGGCTCCTTCTTCACTTAAAAGGAAAAGGAATTATTATTACTCTTTGAAAAAGATACAAACACAACTGTCATTACATATCAACTCTTGGGAAAGACATATTACTATACACATTTGTATTTCAAGAGTTTTAAAACAATGGAAGAGGGGGGGGGGGGGAAGGGGGGAGAAAGAATCATTTTTTGTCTTTTACAGAATATAAAGTATTAATTAAGGAAATAATTTGTAGCTCAAAAAGACTTACTACGTGTTCTTCTCGTTATAAAAGAGCTTCATTAGGAATTCAAATGATTTCAAATCTATTTGATATTTTATGTTGTCTAATTTTTTTATGCAAAGTTTATTCCTCAATTCACTTAGATAAAATTTCAGTCTCTTCAATGTATGTTATACATATTTTGATGTACGATCTGAAATTTCAATTTTAGAGGTCAAAATTAATCTGATTATGTAGCTGACAAAAAATGTTACTACCCACGTCAAATGTTTTTGTACTTTATTTCATTTAAAAAGGTTGATTTATTTATAATATTATGAAGCACCAGGGAAATGAGTATGGATACAATTAGCGCCATCTATAGAGTTTACTAGAACCTTTGCATTTGGGGCATAGATAATAAGATTCCAGCTCACCTAGTACCTAAATAAAAGGAATATTTGAATATTTTATAAGTATATTTTGAATAAACGTGTTTCTTTGACTGCTAATGTTATTATCAATCAATTATTCCATACATAAAATTTTGTAGCTCCGCGTATGGGAGTAATCTAATGGATCTACATAATTTATCCATCACATCTTATTTAAAATTATTTACGGCTCACCCGTGAGTCATTGATTTCTAGCAAATTTTTGCTCGAAATTGAATGAAAATTTAAACATTTAGATGAACGATTTCATCTTAGTTAGGGAGTCTTATCGGGAGCTGTACGATTTTTGAGATTTCAAATTTGTTGACCTATGTAATTGATACTAATAAATCAGTACACCTCCTGCATGCAGTTTTTAAATACATAGTATTTTGGAAATTAACAAGGAATGAATGTATTCGGTGATTTTATAGGGCATCTACTTGCCTTAGTCGTTCCTGTATATGTAAGAGAATCAAATGAAGAGAAATACTAATACAAGACCCATTCAGTGTCTTGAAGTAAGCCAGGATAATCATGGTCATCCATTTAGAACTTGGGAAGTCTAGTGTTTGATATAGTAGGTCCTTTCATTCCAAGACCCTTTGAGTAATCAAATCCACCATTTACATGTGAAAGGAAAAAACCATCAACCTTAGTTCCTACACTGAAAAAAAAAAGTTATAATCCGCTATATACATGGAACTAATTACTCAGACAATTTTGCTCTAATTAATATTTGTTACGAAGTACTTAGCCAACATGGATACAGCTCGTAGTACAAGGTAAGACTGTATACCAATATTTACAATAAATAAATTAATTTTTTTTTTAAAAAAGAAAGTTTTCTTTACACAATTCCATATGTAATTTCCTTTTTTAGTTAGTTTTTTATATAAAGTAAAATACAATTAATAATATTAATCTATAAATCATTTTTTTTTTTTTTTAGAAAAAAGGTATTTCTTAATATTTAGTAATGTGAATAAATTAATTAGATGAATATTTAATTCAACTAAAATCGATTAAATAATTGATGGATTACTCTTTAATCATTCAATTTATTAAAAAAAAAATATATATATAATATATGTCTATGTTACATTAAATTTTTCAGAAGAAACTTTTTAAAACCTCATTTACTATAAGAAAATAAAATAATACACTTATATATGCAGATATATATATATTGAAATATTAAACACACATACAACAAAAAAAAAATATTTACAAATAAGAGTTATTCCAAATGACGTAATCCTTTAAGTATCATCTATCCCTATTACGATGAGGGAAAAGTATACATATATATATATATTAAGTATATGCTACGTATTTTCCAATGGCAATTAATAAAAGTTCTATGTATCAATAATTATGCAATTTATTTTTGTATCAAAATATATGGCACAGCCAACTAAAAGGGTTCCTTATTTTGATGTAGGAGTTTCATAATGGATTTCACAAATTTTTTTCTCTATTTTCTATATTGTGTTTATGAATATATCCTTTAGTAAAAATCATTTATCTGATAGATTTTGAAGTATTCCTACAAGTAAAAATACAATTTATTTATAGATACTGAGTGGATGTACAGCAGCTGTCTATGATGTTAAAATAAATATATATGTACATTGGGGTGCATCAAACGCGCCCCTTAACTTTTAAAATCTTTTAAAATGATTTTGTTACCCATTATTCTAAATGTAAGACTTGGTGCAAAAAATGGGTTTAACAGAGGTGACGTATATAATGGCCACCAATCACTTGTATTTTTTATTGTACCATTTAATATGTGTGCAATATTGAAAAATCTAAAAAAAACAATATTTTAACGTTGGAGTTTTAGACAAATCATTGAAAATAATTATCCGTAATGCCTAAAATCTGTTATTAAAGCTTAGATTAATTGTAATTGTTGCTTTTTGTAAACTAAAAAGATTGGATCTTCAGATGATATCTTTGGTGTAGACCAGGGGTCTCAGACTTCCGGCCCACGGGCCAACTACAGCCCCCCGAGATGATAATTTCATTAATATGAAAGATTAATGTTAGTCCGGCCCGCAAAATTGAACTACTAAATTGAAACACTATTAATTTGAAACTGAATTAAAATTACTAATTTCTCTAATCAGTCAGTTAATATGGGGTTTCTTCAGTCACCCCTATCTGCCTGCTGTTTAATCATTTTCATTTATTTATTTATTTAATTCATTATTTTGTATTAAAAATTAAAGGTATTAGTGAATATTGAAATGTTTTATCAGCGCTTTTCTTCTTGTGGTAATCTTGATGCGGCCCAGCCTCACCCAGGCTTTTCCTCCAGTGACCCCCAAGTGAATCGAGTTTGAGATCCCTGGTGTAGACAATGCTGTTATGATCAAACATAGTAAATTGAAATGAGTCTGCCTTCCAACCTGCTGTTGGGTTCTTAGAGGTATTTATTTTATTTTATTTTCATTTTTGAACCCAGGGTACTAAAAAAATTATTTCATATTAAAGGACTACAAATAAATAAATCTTTCTCATATTACACATATTGATTAAAATATTATTTAATATTGGGGTAAAATCTACTGATAAGGGGGTCTTTCAGACTTTTGCATTTGTATAAAATTAATTGAATCTTCATGGTTAAAAAATTGACTTCCTCTTGGTTGTTTGACACGATATAAATATAAGCAAAGTCTTTTAAACGTAAGCATAATCTAAAATATCAATAAATAATACTGGTATTTGACTAAAATAAAGTCGAAAAGTAAATAGATTCAGGAAGCAATTTATTTAAAAACCCTGTTGAGCAAGCAATGAATCTCACATCAGATTTTTCATCAACTAAATGAACATAAAAAATCTTTCAAAATATCTTGGAAGTAGTTGAAAATGATCAGAAAAAGAATTCAAATATACAAAAGTATGTAAAAAAAGATCAATCATGTTTGTAATTATGACTTTTTGAACAAAAGATAAATTCAAGGATTTTATTTTTTTTCCACTTTATTAAAGTTTATTTGATTACAAATGATTCAAGTGCTTTATTTTGAACAGGTACATGACTAGTTTTGAGTACAAAGAAACATGAAAATGGAGACTTTTTATCCATTAAATAGTTCAATAAAATATACATCCAGTTCCCTGATGATCCTTAGAGTTCGAAATTGTTACGTAAAAATACATAAATATACATTATAGTCTAAAGTTACTACTTCAAAGACTACATACATCGCTTTATGACAACTAATTATGACACAGATAATCTTCAGACTAAATTTGATTGATTCCACCAAGAAGTATAGTCTTTATCAACTTCTATCATGGAAAAGAGGCTCTCAGTCTTTACAAATTGATTTAGCTTTAGAGTGTCTTCTTCAGTACTTCCACAAATAAAAAAAAAAACATTCTATAGGCCAGAACCTTTCTACGTACTATTTTCGAAAAACTTTTTTTTGCATCAGAACTAAATAATATATATATATATATATATATATATATATATATATTTAGAGGCATGTGCATAATTTTAATTAAAGGGCTGTTGTAATAGATATTTTAAATATAACCTGACTTATGATCCATCAATATACATATACATATATATATATATATATATATATATATATACACTGTTTACACAATATAATAATAAAAAGGTAAAGCCGAGTAACTATGTATATATATATATATATGTATGTACATATATATTGAAGCATCAATCAAGGCAAAAATATGATGCAAAAAAAATATTTCAAAAGCAACATCATCATACATAGATTAAATATGAAAAGGCCTAGGCGTTGCCTTGCCTTTTCTTTGTACAAACATTTTGAAGAATATAAATATATATATATATATATATATATATATGCATAAACATATTTACATTCAAGAAACTCTGTTTATTTATCCTATTAATTAATATTAATCATTTATTTTTCTTATCTTATTTGTGTATGTTCTATGTATATATATAATATTATAACCAATGTCTTTATATATATATATATATAAGTAAATATTTGAAAATGAATATGGTATTAACATGTTTATAATATGTGCATATTATATATATATATATACCAATAGTATTCTTCAGCATACACAATATATGTCAACAAAACATTGTATGGATCTAATTTACATATAAACCATGTAGAGTTGGTTTTTTTTATTATTATTTAACGTTAAATAAATATATGGTTGAATGTACATAAGTACATAAATATATACTATGGCAGTAGTGGTTCTCAGCCACCGGGCTGCTACTGATCCATGGATCAATCAATCAATACCGGACCGCACAAAAATCAATTAAAGTCAAAAAATCACCCTTAAAAATTGTGAGTCGACGATATGAAGTCAGATATTACAAGATATATGATAAATTTTTAATAAAAATTTGCTCTATTTTTGTACCTTGTATAAGCTGACGGTCGCCTTATACGTCGAAATATACGGTAGTTATTTCTGTATTATTTATTATCTAAGTCTAGGACTCACTACTTCATCCACAGACTGTAGGTGAAGAAGGGAATATTAAGTATAAATGGAAATTACAAAAGATTATTAATGGTGCAGAATATAGTTGTTTATTATTTTTGGGTTGATAACTCTTAATTTCAGGGGCAACAAAGCTTACAATGCCTACTACATGTTCTCTCTGTTCTTTTGTTATTTGCAACCCTGTTGTCATTTCCAACATTTTATATGTGTGAAGGAGGGTTTTCTGGAGTGACAGTCACCAAAACAAGGCAAAGGAGTGGACTGGTCATAAGTAACACACTACGGGTGTCTTTGTCTGCCTTTATCTCCAGATGGGACCGTCTTGTTGCAAAGAAACAAGCTCAGGGCTCCCATTGATTTAGCTTTACAGACAGTTTTTGATGTTATGCTATTTTATATTGTTGGAGCAATGTGTTAATAAAGTTCCATTTGAGTACACAGTGTATTCACGTTTATTATTATTAATAATAATATTTCAATTCCCTATCCGGAGTTAGAAAAAGGATGAGGACCACTGTACTAAGGTGTCTTTTTGTCCCGGAAATTGTCTGTGATGATATGTTAAATAATAAATACTCTGCAATTTAAGTGATTTATGGTAAGAAGAAAACATATATTTTATGTATGTTAGTTGTACTCCAAAAATTCGTGAAAGGATACAAACAAAACAAAAACCTTTATTTTGAAAGATATTTGTACTAAAAATCACCGATAGGTGAAATATATATACATAGTTAAAATGTAATATGTAAAATAATGACACAGTCCGACTCACAAATTAAGTCACAAATACCAAAAATCATGGGGGAAAAAAAAATAAAACTTCATGAAGAATTTGAAAAATTTTCGATGCTTCGTTGAAAATCTTTTTTTTTTTTTGTTATGGAGACTAAATTGTATTATAGCATAAATTGTTCATAACCTTATCTCAAATGGTTTATCAAAATATATTCAACTTTTTATATTATGAGTTTCATATAGAAATGATGTTCCAGGAATTTCTCGTTGGCATACAACTCTTAGAAATCTCAAGAAAGCGGGATCTTGAGAGAGACACCCTAATATATATATATATATATATATAAAACCTTCTTTGATTATATTTAATATTTAATTAGAAAAAAAAGAAAAGGCACATTACTACATGTGTGAAAATGCATTTGATAATAATAATTATAATTATTCACATTTCGGATGAGGCTCACTCTTATATGTATGTATGTATGCTTGTATATATTCATATACTGCAGGGGTTCTTAACCTTTTGACTCTGCAAGTACCCTCTAGAGTATAACCATAATAATATACTACTATATATAATCATAGCTTGATATATAATGTACATTCATAGAACGACTGACGCAGTTTTATACAACAACATCAGAAGCAGATGTTTATCCAGAAAAAAAAAATAATACGAATTTTGATAATGCGTTTCCATGGTCGAATTGCGTTCATTTCAATTTCTTAGTCAAATCCTGTGTGAACTAACATTGCTAGGTTTAATATATAAACTAGAAAACAGCAGCAGCACACAAAAAAAATAAAAATATTAGAGATCCTCAATATTATCAATCTAAAACGTACATCTATGATATTTTTATCAATAGACGCTTCTTTGGCATGATGAATAAAAGAGAGAGGAAACTTGTGTATCAATTAAAAAGAAAGGTTATTGCCAAATAGTGCTATTGAATTCAGTGTATTGATTTGGATAGTCCTCTTTGTTTAACAAGGCTACATTACAATTTTTCAAAAAAAAATACCGTATATACTCGCATATAAGACGATCTCGCATTTAAGCCGACCCTCTAAAACTGCTTTAAAATGGCCAGTTTTTGCAAAAACCCGCATATAAGCATATTAGATGTAATATCCAGTGATGTATCCTTTCTCCATCGTCTGATATTGCTTTCTTCTACACCAAACTTTCTTCCTCAGACCAAATTAGGAGCATCTTTGGCCAACTTTTTCAAACTACAAAATGGAGAATTTTCTTTGGTTTTTTAATAAGAATTATTATTATTAACATTTTTTATGATGTAACATGTATTTTTTTTTGTCTTGCAGAATATTACTTTGTACATCCCCCTCTCAGCAACGTTACTCATACCCGAGAAGCAGCTTTAATACGATGATGCAATGATTATCTGAATCAATTTGTCTCAAATCAAAGATGGATTGATAGTCGTACAGAATCCAGGAAGATATCTGTATAATATAACCAGTACATCAAAAAATATCATTGCTATATCAATCTACCTCTAAAAGTTTTCCATATTGTAGATACTCTCTACAGAATAAAAAAATCTAAAAAAGACTAAACTAATAAAGATACAAAAATTAATCCTTTACTTTTAAAAAACATTTTTTTTTTTTTTAGTTTTTTAATGTTGAAACAACAAAGTTTACATGGAGACAATAAATTCTTATCTTATTTTTTTGTTACCCTCATTTTGTTTGTTAATAAGATCCAGGAGTATGCTGGTTGAGTTATACAGTTTATAGTAAAACATTTGAGTCATAATGACTTATATGTACATAAATAAGTAGAAAGTGAAAAAAAATATTTTGGCTCAAAAAAGTTTTATTTGTTCTTATTCTTGTAATAGATCATGAGAAGTAAAATTATATTCCTTTGATGACTCAGAATCATAAAGAGTTTTCCAATTGCTAGATAAACTTTATTTATACAGTATACGTACCAGTCGAACCTGGTCTAACTATCACGTGCTTTAAGCGTGCCATCGTATTAAGTGGTGTCATATTCAGTGCTCCTGTAATCCCTTCGCCAGCAAGTTACCCTAAATACTGCATATCAATACGGAGTAATCTGCCTTCTAGTGTTGGATCTGTATACTAAAACTACAAAGAATGCCAATCCTTTATATCCTATTCTGATTAATTTCATCAGTCCTAAGACCGGTCTTGGTCTTAATAGTTTCAGCTGTTGTAGCTTTTGTTCAGTAGTCTTTGTTTTTATTGTATTCTTCAGGATTGACTAATCGATCCTAGGACTGTTGAAGGGGTGAAAAAGATTGGACGGATTATAAAAAAAAGACTGAAAGGTGGGAGAGGAAAGACTGATTAGGAACACAGTCCTAGGTAGAAATGTAAATAATATGCAAGATGCCGAGTGCGAGACTTTGTGGAGTTGGCTCTTCGAACAGGTCTTTTTTTTTCCAAAGCTGTTATCATTTTTCCTTTATTACTGAGGGGAGAACCTCTACCTGATGATAAAGATCTCGCATGAAGGAATACATGCATTAAGGTTAATAAAGCAAATAAAATGTATACAAAAAGGGCTCAAGTTCTCGTATAATTATTATTAGTTAAAAATATATAATTTCCTGACATTAATTTCAATTAATTTTCTGCCTCTCATCTATGGTAAACATATTATTATTATTTATTATTGATGTCTTCATTTGTTTATATAAAGGAGAATAGCAGCTTGTAGCTCAGTAAAACGTCATGACAGCTCAAGCTGCTTCACTCTCAACATTCATCAAATTGTCAATTGAGTAATCAGGTTGATTTTCTCTTTCTTTTTATTTTACACACCACATTTGCATATTATTTACATTCCTAACTCTAACTTTTTTTTCAATTTACTGATTCCTACTTTAAATATATATATATATATATATATAAAACTTTATTTTAACCTAATCATTTTAATAAAAAAAAATAAGATACGTGGAATTACATTTCTTTTATGTTTTTAATTTGTATTTTGAAATGATATGTGATTGATTAACTTTCAAAGTAGATTTTACATATAAACTTTTATATATGCGCATATAGGTATATGTACATATATACTCCACATAAATGTAAATTTACTTACTCATAAAAAAGTTAAGATATTTATTCTGATTTTATTGATTTTTTTTTTAAATGGGTAAAACCATAGCCAAAGGCTTGTAATTTAACAAAATTTCTTTTGCTACTTTTAAAAGTAAGAGCTTAATTTTATAAGATCTATGGATTCAAATTGCTTTGAAACTACTATATGTATCCAGAAGTTTTTTTTTTTTTGGTTTTTTTTTTCTTCTGAATGAATCAATTTCAAACTCAAATTGAATAAAGTTTATCTTTCATCTTTAAGTAATAATTGTATGAGCAATATATCAAAGGAGTTGAGAGAAAATGTTGTACTGTATGTTTGTACATAGAAAGTGGATGGAAATTAGCATTATATATTTAAGGAGTGTTGCTTTTTTTTTAACAATAAAATTGTTAAAATGTTACTCGTACAAATTAAAAAAGGAGAGTCTATTTTTATGTATTTATTAATTTATGAATATAACTTTTCTCATGAATATTTTTATACAATTCATGTGTCATAGAATGAAAAATGAATGTGAATAACCTTTATTTGACAGGTTATATATATATATTTTTATTCAATTTATTGACCTCTCTCAGTATCCTTTGTGACCTTATATCTCATTCCCTTGCATAACTTATGATGATTTTCTTTTTATTCATTAGCTAAGAAATAAGATTAAAAATGGATAACTGAAACTAACTCTTTAACCCCCCCTTTCAAACCCGTAAGGTATAAGAAAGTATTTTTAAGTAGAAGTTATGTTTTTTTGAGGTCAAAATGACCATATTAACCTAATTTGTTTTTATAAAAAAGTTGTTACTCTAAGAAATTATGGGTGTGAGGGGAATTTTTTTAAATCTTTAAGTACATTAATTTTATATTCTTATATTCTACTTGAGAAGAAAAAATTGAAAAATCATAAATAAAAAATATATATCACATGATATGTACATTTTAATGTGATATTTTATGAAGCAATGTCTGTTAAAATGTTAATAAAAAAAGTGTCCCTTCACACAGAAAGGGACACCTGAAACCTAAAGAATTTAGACTTGAATAATTTTTATAATGTATTCGTTAGAACTAAAAGATATTTTAAAATTATAATTCTTGAAGTATATATTAACAAATATTTGATTAACAAAAAATTTCCGTAGAAATACAAAAAAGTTGTTCTGATTTAAAAATGATTTTTTTTGTTGCATGTGTAAAAATCGTAATGTTCAGTGCCTTGAAAAATATTCAAATTAAATTTTTTTATGACTAACTAGCAAATACGAATAATAGTTTGATCTCTTAGCTATCAAAAAAAAGAAAGAAAACAAAAGTGTGTAGACAATTGATGGAACACCAGTGTCCTCTAGGTTTGAAAGGGTGTCATGGTAATAGCTATCAGCACAGTTTAACTAAAACTTCTATAATAAATAACATGGGCACAAACTTTTTTCCATGGCAACATCACATTAGCGCTCAAGTCTGAGCATCAGAGTTTGATAATGGCTCTACGTTTTTAAGTTTTTTTTTTTTTTTGTGTGTGTGTGTGTGTGAATGTTGTAATGGAGATACCATAAAAATAAATACATATTTAATAATTTAGTGTTTCCCAAATATTTTTTTTTTTTGTTGTCGTCTACCTTCAAAAAAGATTGAAGCAACTTTACCTTTATATATTTAAAAGATATTAAAATAGTTATTGAGTTGATTAGAGTGATATATATATATATATATATATATATATTTGATCGTAAGAAGCTGAAATAAACTTTGTCTCCTGCGAATTTGCCCCATAATCATACCTTCAAAAATTGAAATTTCTTGGCTTCAAAATAAAATATTTTTTTTGTGCCCTTCCTCCTGGATATTGGATATATTTTTAGAGCAGTTATACATTCGATTTTAATTACTTTTTATTTGAATATTCTGCGTATTTGTATATATATATATTTGATCGTAAGAAGCTGAAATAAACTTTGTCTCCTGCGCATTTGCCCCGTAATGCACCTTATGCACTCAAGTGGTACCTTCATACCTTCAAAAATTGAAATTTCTTGGCTTAAAAATAAAATATTTTTTTTGTGCCCTTCCTCCTGGAGATTGGATATATTTTTAGAGCAGTTATATATTCTACTTTAATTACTTTTTATTTGAATATTCTGCGCATTTTTGTATATATATATATATATATATATATATATATATATATATATATACATGCAGAAGCCATATAAACAGTTTAGTTTTTCTCAAATTGGAAGCATCACCAGGGGGGAAGGGAACAAAAAGATTTTGACGAAATATTTTTATATCTTTTTTGGTTTTTTTAAAAAAAAAACCCTTTTGATAATCCTTTAATTTTGAGCATTACATACTGTAAATATCTATATATACACCTATACAAACATATTATGCATAAAACATATTCTGTATTTTTTTGTTCATCTTTCATACGAAGAAATAAATAAAGAAAGAAAAATATTTAAGGGAGTAGGAGGGAGACTCTAGGATAAGAATCTTTCCTTATTTCTTTTCTCTCATCATCAAAAATATATTGGTTTTTCCCTCTTATTTTCTCTCTCTCTCTCTCTCTCTTACCAAAAAACCAAATACATATATAAATCAAAATATAATGTTTAATGCGTTCCTACACTCGAACAAATATTGTTAGATGTATATAGTAATATACTAGGAGTATAATGTTATTTCAAGATGGAAAAAGAGAAGAAAAAGAATAAGAAAATTCGGCACATATTATTATGTATACAATAAGAATAATAAGAATAATACTTGGTTTGGTTATTAGAGCTGCTAATGCTTCTTCCTTCCCTTACTAAAACACATGTAAGAATACTTGTAAGAGTCATTAAATTCAAACTCTTTCTTTCTTTCTCTCTCTCTCTCTCTCTATGGCCATTTTGAATTGAACATCATACTACAATAAATTGAAGCTTTCCCTTTTTTTTATTTTATTTTTTATTTGTTCGAAATGAATTTAATCGGATGTCATAAATCATTGTTATTACATGATGCATATGTATGTATGAATGTATATTTATTTATTTATTGGTAAGGGCTTGGGAAATTATATTTGTATATATATATAGATAAGTTTGAGCTTTGAAAATTTATGTGCCCCCTTTGGCTTTCATTTCTACACACATATATTATATTACTATTATTATATATATCAAAATATCGGAAATGACGTAAAATATGAAGCTTAATCAGATAATAATAATCGAGTCTTTACTACTACTATTTGTTGCGCTCCTTAAAGAGAGAGGGGAATATATATATATATATATATAGATTGTATGGATGGGACAATTAAAAAGAAAGTAGTCATTAAGTGGGTTGAATACTTGCTGTTTAAATTTTATATTGGAGCAAAAAATGTATAGCGTTAAAAATCTGTATTAAGGGGCCAGTCAAGGGAAGTTGTAAAAGTGACCGCTTAGTGCAGGGCAGGTAATCAATAGGAATGTAAATAATATGCAAATCGGGCTTGTAAGAATCAAAGAAAGAGAAAATCATCAACCTGGTTGTAACTCTGATAATTTGATGAATGTTGAGAGGGAAGCAGCTTGAGCTGTCATGACGTTTGACTGAGCTACAAGCTGCTATTCTCCATTATATATACAACAATAAATAATAACATACATGAGAGGCATAAAATTAGCTGAAATTAATGTCAGGAAATTATATATTTTTAACTAATAATAATCATACGAGGACTTGAGCCCTTTTTGTGTACATTTTATTTGCTTTATTAACCTTAGTGCATGTATTCCTTCATGCGAAATCTTTACCATCAGGTAGATGTTCTCCCCTCAGTATTAAAGGAAAAATGATAACAGCTTTGGAAAACAAAAAGACCTGTTTGAAGAGCCAACTCCACAAAGTCTCGCACTCGGCATTTTGCATATTATTAATATTCCTAAATATGGTATAGGGTTTCAACTAACAGGCATTTTGAGAACTACTCGCACGCTTAAAAATCGCCGTTTTTTACATCACTGGAAATGAGATATATTGTGATATGTGAAATAAAGTTGAAATAGTTTATATCAAAAGTCACATTCCCAATAATTTATTTAACAAAGTTCAATGTCAAATATTCTCAGGTTACATATTGAAGATAAGAAAGTTACGTATTTGCTATTTTTGTTTTGTTTTATTCAAATATAATCATAATGCTATGCTTTAAAAAGCAACTGGATCCAAATTATACAAATATTTTGCTTAAAAAAAATAAATAAGGGATGCAGCTTTCTTGTAAAAATGCAATAAGATACTTTAAAACTAATTGAACGTGCGTTGTTTTTTGTTGTTTTTTTTTGGTTGTTTTTTATTTGCTCAATGAACAAATGTGTTTGATTTCAACCCTTTTCTTTTAATGGATCATTAGATAAAAAAAAAGCCCATATTGTGAGTACAAATATATATATATATGCAATAATTTTTCATACAATTGAGAGCCCATTGACTGCAATGAGCTTTCATTGAACAATGAGGATTTTATTTGAATTTATTTATAATACTATTTTCATTTTGTTCTGTAAGGTACAAAGAGTGAAAAAGTCATTAGTCAGCATATTGTCATATGCTAAATAACAAAATCATTTGAATCTCTTTTACATATAAAATTTTGACAGTAAAATTTCCATCAACATAAAAATAAATATATATATATATATATATATATATATAGGCATTACATGGAATATAAAAGCGTATGACAAATTTATAATATATTATATTGGGAAAGCACATGATTATCTGAATTTGAAGAATAATTGTACCGCGTTGACAATTCATGCAAAAGAAAGTTTCTTGAAATTGCCCTACAATTTCCTCTCCCTTTCACAAATTTATATATTACACAGGTCTGTAACAAAAAAGTCTTTTAGGCTTCAGATCAAATCCTAATAGTACTTGATGCGTTCATCACAAATCTGTAATTACTTTTTTATTCTTTTTCATATGAAATCCGACTTTCCGTAATTTTTGAAGTATTACATATGTACTTTTTATAGGGTAGAGGTATTTTTGAGTAAAAAACAAACAAACAAACCAAGGATATACTCACATAAAAGTTAACTTATTCTCAACAAAGTTTTTTATGACGACTCCATTTATATTTAATGTGATATCCTCAGATAATACAATGTTAAGGTCAATAATAATAATAATATCTACAAAATAAATGAAGGTTTTCTGTGTGTTTCATTTGTTTCAAAGAGGAACATTTTCTGCCTAAATAACAATGGTTGTAATATTCACATCCGATTCCGTATGTGTACTGAAAACAATATCCTTGAAAATGTGATGATTGTTTTTCCTATCTGTTTCAACATTGAACAGATGCATTATCTATACCTTTTCAAGTTCAAAAATGGGAATAAGGAAGTTCAATATGAGAATAAGCAAGTTGAAAATAAAATAAATAATAGAATAACATATTTTACACTCCAGCATTGAAGATGTTTTAAATGAAGAAGAGTTTGGGCCTTATAGTCCTATGCTCAATCCAGTTGAGCATATTTGCTCAATTTTGAAAGCTTTAGTGAAAAGAGAATTAGCACCAAAAATTGATAATATTTTAAATGATTTAAGCATTTTGGAGCAAAGAACAAAAGCTCTGGAACAATTATTAATTGAAATTACTTCAATGATTTGTTGTAATTGTACTGCTAATCGTTTTGTATACACATAGATATGATTAATTTTATTGACATGAGATTCTAATAAATGAAATGAAATATGACTTTTTAATAACTACATATATTTAATTTTGGATCTTTATTTATTTTTATTAATTATAAAATTTATTAGGTATGTTAAATGCCCGGAATATTGTTTTATATTATCTGTTCCCAAATTGAACTTGATTATTCCCATATTGAATTTGAAAAGGTATAAAAGTTAGAGAGCTGGAAAGAGGCAAAACTGTACCTCTGACACTCAACTACACAAATAGTGATATTTCAAATGCGTGGTTTTTTTTTTGGCATTTGATACATCATTAGTATTTATAATGTACATACATCGTGTCTAAGCTAACCAATAGTAAGTTACAAATGTAGACTATAAATAGGAATGTAAATAATATGCAAAATGCCGCGTGCAAGATTTTGTGGAGTTGGCTCTTCGAACAGGTCTTTTTGTTTTCCAAAGATGTTATCATTTTTCCTTTATTACTGAGGGTAGAACATCTACCTGATAGTACAGATCTTGCATAAAAGGAATACATGCATTTAGGTTAAATGAAATGTAAACAAAAAGGGCTCAAGTCCTCGTATAGTTAATTATTAGTTAAAAATATATAATTTCCTGACATTAATTTCAGTTAATTTTCTGCCTCTCATCTATGGTATACATACATAATGTTACTATTTATCATTGATGTCTTCATTTGTATATATAAAGGAGAGTAGCAGCGTCATGACAGCTCAAGCTGCTTCCCTATCAACATTCATCAAATTGTCAGATTTACCAGGTTGGTTTTCTCTTTCTTTGATTCTTACAAGCCCAATTTGCATATTATTTACATTCCTAGTCCTAGGACCGATCCAACACTACCTGCTTCACCAGTCACTTTTTTTATGCGTTTACTGACTGTTAAATACAAAACTTCAAAAGTTGTGTGCTTGAAATAGAAGAATTAATAATTCCAGATAACCCATTCTAATCCTGGATACTCAGGGATGGTTTAATGAGGTCTTACTATACTTATTTTTATACATGACCGATCGTGCCTAAATGGATGTTTCTCTCTCTATATATATATGAAAATGAATATGATAATTTTAACGAAATCACTCTCATTCCATTATCAAAATTGAAACAGTTTTGTGATTGATGGAAGAGTAAATACGTTCATTAAATTAGAATCACAGATGACAGATATTTACATTGCTAATCAGTTTGTAGGTAAAAAAAATTTTTTTGTTATTGAAAATTATTTTTCAATTTGGGATTTAAATGTATTATTAATTAAAAATAATTTTATTCTAATTTTGTATATATTTAATAATAAAAGTTATACATACATTAATACTATTTGTAATTGTATTTTGTAGTTCATGTATTTTTTATATCCGATTTTTATTCATTATAGTTAAAATAAAGTAAAGCTGGCTTAAGAGGTATCCTATGTACACTAAGGAGTCACTTTTTGAGTTTACCTTGTCTGGCCACTTAATACAGGTTTAGTTATATTATAGAAATACAAATTTTGACATTTGTTGACATTAATTTACCCAAATACGTAATTATTTTTTACCTCAGTTGTGAAGAAGAATAGAATCCCATTTGTTGGAAACGGATACGACAGTAATGAGTTATTCAAACATAAATAGCAATATATAATTTTTCTTACATTGTCCGTTGAGAAGGATCTTTTAAGGTTCGAAGAATTTTCTTGATCACAATCCAAGACGTGTTAGACAACATTAACTTTTAGTTTTTTTTTAACCATTTCGAAACCAGAAGACACCGGTGTCTCATAAATTCAAAATCCACTAATGCTCTCCATTGCCAACTGATTTTTTTTTTGTTTGATAGCTAAGAAGTCAAGTTATTATACATATTTCATATTTAGTCATAAAAAAATTTGATTTGAATATTTGTCAAGGTACTGAACATTATGATTTTTACACATGCAACAAAAAAATCATCTTTTCACCAAAATAACTTTTTCGTTTTAAAAAAAAAATTATTACTTTAAAATACCTTTTAGCTCTAAAGAATACATTAGAAATTATTCATGTCTAAGTTCTTTGGGACGCAGGTGTCCCATTGTGTGTGAAGGGAGTTTTTTTTATTAAACATCAACAAAAACTGCTTCATAAAATATCACCTGTAAAATGTACATAACATGTGATATATATTTTTAATTTAAGATTTTTCAATATTTTTTGTCAAATAGAGTATAAAAATAAAGAATATATGTATCTAAAAATTTAAAATAAATACGAAAAAAAGTATTTTTAAAAATGAAAAAATTCCCTTCACACCCATAACTTCATAGAAAAACAGGTTGTGGGTTACAATTTTTTTGTATAAAATCAAATTAGGTTAATATGGCCATTCTGACCTAAAAAAAAACATAACTTCTACCTAAAAATAATTTCTGTTCCCTCACGGGTTTGAAAGGGTTAATTATACGCAACACGTATTGATAAAGTTATATTTAAAAAAAATGAAAATGAATCTCGTGAAAAAGTATAAGGGATGCTCTCTGTTGAGAGCAATTTATTGACAAATTTTAATAGATATTATCCATTATTGTTACATCTGTAGACTTTCCCCTTAAAAAACATGATATATATTTAAAAATTCAACTATTTAAATAGGTATATTTCTATTTAAACATACATACATTTAAACATAAAGTATAAATGACCAACAAAGGTATAAAAATGTAGTAAACCATCTTCTTTTCATACATATACCACACACATTAAAGTGTAAGACGTGCGTTTATAAAGGAAACATATTTTATTATACATATGTATGTATATTTATATATATATATATATGTTAAGAGAGGGAGAGTTGAAAATTTAAGATTATTACTGCGTAAATATTAAATTTATGATACAAAATAAAGACTGGGTTATATATACATATATATATGTATATGTATGAGAACTAATTTCAATATTTTTTCAGCATAGTAGTACGTAATAAAAAGTACTGCAGATTTCTGCAACTCCTTGAGAATTTCAAGAGAGGAAAGAAAAACAACAACAACAACAACAACCCACTGATATCTAAGTAATTAAATATTTTGTGGGAAGGTATTCTCTCAAGTACTAGAGGTTGTTCATAGAGAAGGGGTGTCAAACTCATTCCACATCGTGGGCCACAGTCGACCCCTAGGTAGACGTATTGGGGCGGACCATTAAAATTATAGCATATAGCATACTTAGCCCTAAATAACCCCAAATATCATCATGTCTTCCCTTTGTTTTGATGTGAAGAAGAACGAGGACATTGTTCAATTTTACTAAAAAAAAATGATTGAACAACACTTTTACAAAACATTTCACAAAATTGCATAAAATTTTAAGTTACTAGAAAATCGAAAATTATGATAATGAACTGTACATGTGACTACATACATGAGACTTATAAAGAAAGACGAACATGTGCTCCTAGCGGATAATTCATGAATTCCATTTAGTTAAAAAATTTAATCCATGTCTTTATTGTATTTTTTCCATTTTCAAATTATTCTGCGGGCCTGATTGAACCCCTCCTTGTGGACCGCTTACGGCCTGCAGGCCGTATATTTGACACCCCTGCCATAGAGGATTAAATCACTACCCAATATATGTAGGAGTAAATACTTGTGGCTTTAAATGAATAATTGCTCTCAGTTGAGTAGGTTCATTGTAGCATACTATTTTAACTCTTATCAAAGAAATGAAATAACTCTTTAGTATATAGTGACAATGGGTTAATAGAGAGGAGGAGGGTTAATTGTTCATGTTTTAATAATTATAAATTAAAGAACTTCTTTTATAAAATGCAACCCCAGTCAATAAAGTGAGCTCAATTCAAGTAAAATATTATTACTAATTATTTTTCGAAAGTTTAAAAAAGGGAAAAATAGCTAAAATATTTAATATCTAAACATTGTTTATTTATATAGATTTTTGTTATTGATCTGAATGCTATTTTTTTTTGTAGATAACAGTTTTTTAAACAATAAGACCACAATGAATATTTATACTTTAACAAGTATCAATACCTTAATACAAAGAATATACAGATCTTGAATTTTTTTCAGAAAGTGTCGTTTTTTATTGTATCAACAAAAGACTATATTCCCGCAAAAAAAAAACCCTAAATAAGAAACACAAAATATACAGTATATTGATTGATTTTTCTATTTTTTATACATAAATAAAAATATTTTTTTACTTCTGCAATATTTGTGATTGATTCCATCAAAAATCCTTGACTCTGATACTTTTTTTTTTGGCAAAAAGTTATTTTAAGGCAAAGAAACGTTTATATGCCAAGTACGAACATACTATTTTAATATAAAATATAAAATTTGAAATTAATATTTAGAGTAAAAAATGTGCAAATATTATTTGTATCAAATAACAGCATGTGTCATTTCTGTTTCCATAGGTCAATTTTAGGTTGTACACCGATAGTATTCCTACATATAATTGTGGATAGTTGATATTTAAGAAACAATCTTAGGGTCAAAGTTTGGTTCATGTTCCTTAAACACGAACATAATATATAGTCAAACCTGGTCTAACGACCACCTGCTTTAAGTGCCCACTGCACTATGTGGTCATATCTAGGAATGTAAATAATATGCAAAATGCCGCGTGCGAGATTTTGTGGAGTTGGCTCTTCAAACAGGTCTTTTTGTTTTCCAAAGCTGTTATCATTTTTCCTTTATTACTATGGGGAGAACATCTACTTGATAGTAAAGATCTTCCATGAAGGAAAAATACATGCATTAAGGTTAATAAAGCAAATAAAATGTAAGCAAAGAGGGCTCAAGTCCTCGTATAATTATTATTAGTTAAAAATATATAATTTCCTGACATTAATTTCAGTTAATTTTCTGCCTCTCATCTATGGTATACATACATAATGTTACTATTTATTATTGATGTCTTCATTTTTATATATAAGGGAGAATAGCAGCTATTAGCTCAGTAAAACGTCATGACAGCTCAAGCTGCTTCCCTTTCAACATTCATCAAATTGTCAGAGTTACCAGATTGATTTTCTCTTTCTTTTATTCTTACAAGCCCGATTTGCATATTCCTAATAATATTCCTTTCATCATTCATAAATCATCAAGCTGTTTCTTTTTTCTTTTGACATAATAATTCTTGTTATATGTATATTATATTATCTAATATAAAAGTTACACTAATATCTAAAAACTTAAAGCTTTATTTTGTTCATGAATGAATAACCATTATTATCAAAGCTAAAAACTTGAAGATAATTATTTATTCAGAGCAGAAATTACTATTTAATAAAAGAATCGCATAGGGTTATAGCTCTGGCAAAGGATCTGAGTATATGTTCTGAATATGGACAGGAGATCTTCAGGACAGCGTACGAAAGGAACATGATAATTGACACCTGACATACTCATTTTTCCCCCCTCCCCACAGGCTTTTAATTATAAAAGGCTTTTACTTGGTGATGAAACTCTACATGATTAAGAGAGGGAGCAGGTAATCTCTCAACATACCTTGTTTATTGCTGCATACAAATACAAAATGTCCTTGCAATGCAAAGAAACGACTATTGAATACGAGGATACTTACCCTATGATCTATCCTATCCATGAACAATCTTTTGATTGACATGTCGCCAATATATAGAAAGTTGCTGGGATCCTGGTATATAAAATATGATATGATTCTTCCCCCTCTCAACAAGTAGTATACATAACGAATTCTTGTAAAGATCAACATAAGTGTACAATGAAAAACCTTGTATGATTACTTTCTAATATATTTGTATATGTAATTACTTTGAGTGTATATAAGGAATGCTCATATTTTGTATTCATCAGACTAAACTTAGTCTACAAGCCTTCAACACTTGTTTCATAATCCATCATCCACATTACTTCACTAACTTTTTCATATAATTAGGATTGTAAGATGATTTATTTTGTTTCCTAATTCATGATTTTGTGCGATCTTAAAAGGTAAATACAACCTATACCAACGATGTAGCCTTTGCCTTAATCTAATGCCAGAACAATGAGTAATTCATCAGCAACAACAAAGACCTTGTTCAATCAAAGACAAGAAAGTATCGTTCATTAGAAGTTACAAGAATAATTCGCCCATTAAAACCAAAATGATTCCCAAGTACCACTCCCATGAGGATTTTTTCTTCGAGTGACAAATCACAGGATCTATCTCCTATATTCATAGAACCTGCCCAACGTTCAGAATCTTGACAGAAAGTCATTTTTAGCTCTCCATCCCCTTGCTTTATCTTTTATAGACGACACCCTTGTGAACAATATTGGGATGAAAAGTCAATGTAGACTTTAAATAAAAAAACTATGCATACTGGATGTTGTAAGAGCTACATAATTTTCCTGAAGAGCAAGGACCAAAGGGATAGAATTCCTTCAGAAGAGTATAGACAGTAGCTCATCCCCTCCAAAAAATGGAATACGGTTCGAGTAAAGTCAAGGAAGCTAAATTTAATAAGAGTGTGATTGATTAGAAGCAGGAGATGGCTCAAAAAAAGTGAAACAAAGGTGTTCCCCAATTTATTACAAATAATATTTTAAAAGAGGATGTTCAACTTTAAATGATGAAATTTGAAGTTTGTAAGAGAGTTAGCTCCATACATCAGACAAAAAAAGATCCCATATTTCGAATCCAGGGGACATAGTCTAATGAAAAAATGGAGTTCAGCTATTATTTCATGGTGTATTTGGGTAAAAGAGATGATCTTTCATCGATTTGAGGAAAGTCTAGAGAGGCTAGTAGATAGCTTAATATATGATTTGAATAAATTGGACTTATAAAGTTTTCTTATTGCTTAATACATTTATAGAGTAAAAAAAAGTTTATACTCAAAGAAAATCCACTGGAAGATGATATTTCTTGAAACTTCTACAAGATAACATACGTGTAAGGAGCTAAAATTAGTCTTTCTTCTTTTTAAAAAGAAGAATAAATTAAAATAGTTTTTTGTCTAACCATTAACTTACAAAATATATAATGTGTCTATTAATTTTATATAATATATTTATGTTAAATTAGGTAATGTCAAGTGATAACTCCTCTTCCAGACACAACAGCTCCATTTGAAAAATATCTCACCTGAGCAAAGAGAAATCATAAAATATAAATATAAGTGTAACAAGGCACTAAAACAATGGAATCAATCAATTCAATGGGGACAAATTTGACAATTGCTAAGGCCTAAAACTCAAATCCTCTTTCATTAAATAGACTCCAATTCTGTTTTTCCCCCAGAACGACGGGAAGTAGATTAGAGAATTGAAACAATGAAGAAATTCATTGCTGGAGAGTAGAGTGTAAATATTTCAAATAATTAATTTTTTTTTATTTGAAATAGTCTGACAGCCTCTTTCCCAAAATTTATATCTCTGTAAGAGATAATGAGCCCCCTGTCACATAAATATATCTTTAAGATCATAAAAGCTAAACAGAAATATTTCATATCCTCATACCTTAATTTAATTATATGTTTAAAATATGGGCAGTTTTATGGATTTAAAATAAAATAAAATGCAGAGGTGAAGGATTATTTTAAAGGTATTATTAACTGACTCTTCACATCAAAATTATTGCATTATAAGTGTTGATCAAATGTACGTATTGAGTTTTTGAGATTCATGATTGTCCTTCACCCCCTGCAATAGATGATTGAATGTTTTTTTTCTAAACAAACTTACTCAAAGACAACAAGGTATATTCCAACATGTAGTAAATTTCAAATCATTTCTTTTTAAATTTGAGTATGTTTAAGTTTCAAACAACTTTTAATGAGGGTAATTAATCAACAATTGAATTGTAAAAAAATATAATGTACAAAATTAATACATGATTTTCAATATTTTTCGAATAATAAAAGGGTATAAGTCATTGTAAGGGCAAAAAGTTTATGTCACATTTTAGTTTTAATAAACTACCAAGTGGAAGAAAAAAAAATGCACCATAAAGGGACATTTCTATCTATTATCACCTACAAAGATAGTTTATGTACATAAAGTAACTTTAATATGATTGAATCTTCAATCTACAACATCCATTTCGTCTCTAGCAACAAAAAATAAATGTTTTTGAATGAAAATTGCTGTCTTTGATTTCATTGTATAATATATTCATTTAAATTTTATTTAGAGTACAATTTTACAAAAATACAAAAAAGTATTCGGAAAATTGAAATAAAGCACAACAATCTTAATTTTTTTTTGAATATTTATTGAATATCCTTCAAATATTGTTCCATATGAATTGACACACATGTGTCAACGTTTTTTTTTTTCAATCATCGAAACATTTTTTATAGGCACTTTTAGGGATGTCCTTCAGCTCCTTCTGTCAATTTTCTTTTATGGCGTCTATGGAGCCAAATCTGGTTCCCCAGAGCGGCAATTTAAGTCTGGAGAAAAGAAAAAAGTCACTCGGAGATAGATCACGCGAAGTAGGTTGCTGGACGATGGTATTTATCGAGTGTTTGGTCTTAAAATTTTAATAGACGTGGCTCGATGAGATAGTGCGTTATCACCATGCAAAATCTAGGAGTTGTTTTGCCACAAATCCAGACGTTTACGGCAATTATTTTCGCACAAACGTTGCAAAACGGCAAAGTGGAAGTTTTTATCTACCGTTTGAGCTCCTGGAAGGAATTCATGATGAACCACAACACGAATATTGAAGAAAGCAAATTTCCGGATACTTTTTTGTCACAGTGTATATATTTAAAAGTTACGTTTTTTTTTCTCATAAAAACCTCCGATTTTTTGTGAGGAAGGAAATTTTCCATAACAAACTCTACAAAAGCACATGATAATTTTTTTGTGAGCATGTACTCATTAATCATGCACAGAAAATTATAAAGAAATAACCTATAATTTAACAAATTTCAATATCTTTTCAATAAACAATTTAGTAGATTTAAAATATTTTATTTATCACAATTGTTCTTATTTTTGGTGATAATTAATATATTAATGTCTTCTAGGTCAATAGAGAGCTCCCTTGATACCAACTTTTCCTCATTGGTAAATTAACTCAAAAACCATATATATATATAATATTCATACAATTTTATGTGAAAGCTTGCTTTCACATTTAATAACATCGGTACATAGAAAAGAGTTGGATAATTTACTTATTTAAAAAACTGTATAATAATTGTCACTTATTATGAAATTAAAAGGTCGATTAATATATATATATATATATATATATATATATATATATATATATATATATATATATATATATATATATATATATATATATTGGGAGATTAGTCGATTAAAAGACAGTTCTGCCTGTATTGTAATCATTTCACTCTTTTAATTTATTCTTTTCAATAGAAAAAAACTTTATTTTTATTCTAATAATGTGACCAAATGACAATTTAATTTAATCTGTGATAATCTATTAGGGAAAAATAAACAAAGATTATTCCTTTACTCTCAAGAAAGGGTGCCTTGATTATATGTTAGATGTGTGTTTTCCTCTCCTTTCAAAACATTATTTTATAGTCATACTATTTATATTAATGATATAAGTACGGAATTGTCAATGTAGTTTGCTCCATTAAAATAAAAGATGAATTACCCATAAAGTATTATATATATATATATATATATAGAATAACGGAGAGATTTGAAAGTTATATACCACTCCTAGTATAATGACTTTTTAGTCAGATTATGGTACATGTTCCATTAGTGCTTCTCTCTTACGAGCTATCACTTTTTATTGAAAAAAGTTATTTTATATATGTATACATATAAATGATTACTCCTACTGTTATATTAAGTTTCGTTCCTTATTATTATTATTATATTGATGTGTTTGCTAACAGAGCTAATTTTTTTGTTCTATAAACGTAATCCTTATTCTTAACAAAAAAAAAAAAAAAGAAGTCTTTTCAATTCTTTATCCGATTAATGTTGCTCCTATTAAGTGTTTCCTTGTTGTTGTTATGGCTTATTGCAAAGTTGTCAGAGTTATTTATTTTCCTTTTAATGATGTCTTAATCTATGCAATGTGCAAAAAAAAAAAAAAAATAGGTTGGAATAGAATATATATTGATATTTTTATCAATGATAAAAATAACATTAAAAAATATATAATTTTGTAGATATAATTTCCCATTAAGCTCTGAAGAATTTATGTATAAAGGCAAAAAATCCTAGTGAAAATGTAAAAACCATAGAACACGTGGTACTTGATTTTTTAATGATGTCGTTAAATTGTTTAATTTCATATTCAAATTTATTGGTACATTAAACTCTTAGTCAAAATATGCATCAAGTCACAGATATTTTTGCAGTGTTCAAAAATAAGATTTTAAAGAAAAGATATTATTCAACGAGTGGCCCCTTGTTCGTTTGACTCATATTGAGGGCACCTTGCCTTATAACCAGACACAATCAATTTCAATAAAATTCATCGTGTGGGGACAGTTTATATAACATATCTTTGTAATGCTTGATTTTTGATCATCTCTGTTGGCTGAGATGGAACATTTTTTAAAATTCACAATATGAAGATTAAGAAAGTTGCTTATTTAAATTGAGATGAATGTTTGTTTAAATCGTCTTTTTAAATCTATTAGGATTCATTTTTTTTTAATGCCTAGGCGCTGGGGGTTTTACCACACAGACACACACAAAAATTAATATTTTGAGTGATACGCAATTGCAGAATATCATATGAAATTACACTTAATATGATAAATTATGGGATTATCATTCTGTTATCAAATGATATTTTAGGTCATTTTATCTCATATTGAGAGTTCTGAGTGTCATTTTGAAATGAAATCCGTTATAATGTCTCATAGTGTGCTCTATAGGAGCGTATAAATTAAATAATTAAAGATTGAAGCATTTGAACAGATTTAGTTATGCAATTTTTTTTGTCAGCTTTTATAACATTTATAAGAATGTGTTCAATAATTGAATGATCATCTCAGGAAAAGTAAACATGACATTTCTTCAGTTGCTTGTTACTAAAATGAAGGATTACAATTGGTTTGGGCATTGTCCAGAAACAAAGTGCATGTACGACCAATTTATTTCCTCACTTCTGTTAAATTGCTTTCATTGTTGTATTTATGATTACATTTAATCAACTTGAGCAATTGAGTATATATATAATACTCAATCAATTTATATAAAAAAATTATATAATAAAGTTTAAAACCTTGGTTGAGAAAAACTAGAATTTTAATATTGGTGGTGATGTATTCGTCCGTGTGGATCGATCCTCAAGATTGGATTTTAATAAATACACATGTGGTTCAGTTTACGTCTATATTAATACTCATAAGATGAATCCTGTCAATCAATATGTACATAGTATGCACAACAAATATATATATATAATCACGAAACTCTACAATTGGAAAAAGAAAAACAGTTGGTACTGCTGTTTTTCTTTCTTTGTTCTTTTAAATTATTTGATCATTGAGGAGGA
Organism: Lepeophtheirus nordmannii; assembly: GCA_963680855.1. Lineage (NCBI taxonomy): Eukaryota > Metazoa > Arthropoda > Copepoda > Siphonostomatoida > Caligidae > Lepeophtheirus > Lepeophtheirus nordmannii. Next base: position 1,458,478 of record OY804519.1, read on the forward strand.
AGATCCTTCTCTAAAAGAAAAATTAAAGTATCTGCCCCTTTTGTAAATTTTGTTTTAAAATGCATAATTAAATCACAATATATATACAATTATAGAAGTCTCCCTGCATTAATGATTTTTTAAACATTGTGAAGCAGGGGTCTTCAACTTGGGGTTCTTGATGCTTGAATATGTATGCAATACAAATCTATCCCTGAAATTATGTATATAATTGAAATGGTAGTGTAGCTCTTACAAGTCAAAAGGTTTAAAATCCCTTTTATAGACGTTTCTCCTACCTGGAAGAGGTATACATAAACAAGGCAAAAATGTTGAGATAGTGTTGAGCTTTACATAGGAAGAAAAGACAAAATCAGTTGATGATGAATTTGATTTTAGTCTTCTCCTTTATGTTGTTGAGACGAGAATTTCCCCCCAATTATAAAATAGGTAGCTAATGTAATAAGGGTTTTTAATCAATAGAACCGCTCCTGTCTTTTCATCGCATTCTACGAAATTCCCAAGAAATCTGTTGAATTCCTTTAAAAAAGTGTTCGAATCATGCATATAAGTAGGTGTATAGTATTCCATATACAAAAAAAAATCAAATCAATTGAAAGTTTGTGGTCCGGTTTCAGAACATAAATGACCCCAATTTAATTTTGACAGAATTAAAAGTTGCTAAACTTTAATCAAACTTTTTTTATGTAAAATAGTTGGTGATTTTTTTTTTAATGGCCTCATGAAACCTATCGATCGCAAAAATCCCAATAACCTTACTTTTATTATTTACAGCCAATAGTTTTTATTTCATAAATATAGAAATTAATAAATTGGCCTATTAATGGAACTCTGATTCTTAATTTTGTTTAAGGGAGTTGTAAGTAGCCAATTACACATTCATTTAAAATTGTAACATAAGTGTAGCAGAAATGTGTTGACAAACATGCACACGGGTACACTTTTTCCTGTTACAATTAAGACTAATATCAGAGATGTTGAAATTACTGAAATCCTTGCAAAGTTAAATTTCATTAAGACTGTCAGTTGGCAACCAGTAAAAAAACTTTATTTTTCTTAATAAGTATTACTTTATATTTTAAAGATCAAAATGTCCGTTTTTGCTGAAAATTGAATGAAAATTTACACATTTATATGGACAACTTCTTCTTAGTTAAAGATTCTTATCGGGTGCTTGACATCTCGTTTGAAAACTGTAGATCACGGATCATAAGTGCATTCCTCAGTAATCTATTGCATGTAGTATTCAAGGTAAACGTATTCTGGAATAAATTACTCATAACAAAGCAATGCAGCTGCTATATACATAGTTAGGCCATAAATATCGAAAAAATAGCCGGAATTCATTAATGTTAACTCCACTCTTTGTTTTTGTTCATCAATAATTTGAGGGTCTAGACAATATTCCTAAAGGGGAGAAGAATTAACAAATAGGAGATACTGTGAGAAAATCAATTAAAGTTTGATGGAAAGAAATTGTTACAAGAAGAAAATCAATTGTGTGTTTTCTAATTTTAATATTTTTTATTTATATAAATATCGAATATATGTGTGATTAAATTTTCATCCAACTTTGAACAAAAATTCGCAAGATATCAAAATCTCACGGGTGAGCAACTATAAAACAATTGCAAAAGACTAAAGTAGTAGCGTGCAGAAGGATTTCAGCTGATTTTGTAATCCTTCTGCACTCTACTATTTTTGTTGCTCTACCGTGAGTCTTTGATTTCTATGAAACTTTTGTTCGAAATTGAATGAAAATTTACACATTTATATGGACAATTTTTTCTGGGTTAAGGAATCTTATCGGGCCCTTGTCATCGTGTTTGAAAGCTCTGGGTCTCAGCTCTTGTATGCATTCCTTATTAATCAATTTTATGTAATATTCAAGGAATTGTTTAAGTACAAACGGTATGGCCGACTTTTGGGTCTACTCCCGCCGCCTATGCTCCCAGGAGTCCCTTTAGGTGAAAACAAAGACTGGAAATGGAATTTAGATTAAATACACTAGAGAATCATTATCTTTTAATGCACAAAATGAGTAGTATCCTTCTAGGCTTAAATTGATGTTCAATTTGGAAAATGTGCCACAGAAGCTACTTCGATTTCTCTAAAATCGTTGGGCTCTCGAAAAAAAAAATTACAGATTTGAAATGAGTGTGCAAAAATGAATAACTTTTATTATACATATATCCCTTAGGATTTTTGATATTTCAAATTTGTTGACCTCTGTAATTATTATCTATTGTTATAAATGATTTCCAGACTTCTTTTTTGAATTTTGAATTTTATGAAAGTAAATTATAATTTGGTTATTTACTTCCATTAAGGAAAAAAAAAACCCCTAAAAACTAAAGAAGTTTTGTATACAGATATATCTTTTTCTTGTGTGTGTATGTTTCTTGTATGTTTCTTTTACTTGTATAGAAAGTTTTAGTTCTACATAATATAAGAAGTGAAAAATAAAATACAAAACCCACACTGATATATGTAATTAATTATACATCAATTTTATGTAATTACTCTAAACTACAAAAGGCAATATATAAAGACTACATTGAGCCCTATATATATATATATATAAATTGTAAAATCCCTTCAAAACAATTACTCGTTTCTATTATATGTGAGGAAAAAAATAGACTTAAAGTATAAACAAGGGCCTCACTAGCAAAAAAAAAAATTAATTATCTCTACTCTCAGAGTTCTTTTTCCTCTTGTTAAATAATAATTATAAACTTTTCACAACATCTCATTCAGAGCAACATCATGTTATTTAAGAGAAGGGCAAAGTTTGCATCTACCTCATCTATGTGTGTATGTATTTATGAGCACACATTTTTTTGCCTGTATTACCTTGCATTTGTTTGTATGTAGCTACATGAATCTATCTCTGTGTACAAAAAAAAAAAAAAAAAAAAACTAGAAGGAAAAGTTTACGAGTTGTTCCAATCAAAAGTTTTCAAAAGCGTTGCTTATATTTTTTTTTTCATCATCCTTCTCAGGCGTTGTTGATGTATATGTATCGTATTGAACATTTTAATAATGATGTATGTATGTGTTAAATGTTCATTTGTGTTGACTTTTCCTCATTAATTAATTTTTTTTAATTAGATTACTGACAAGGACTGATTAAAAAAAAAAAAATTATTCTCCTTCTTACTACAAATGCGTTTCAAGTAAAAAAGAAACAAAGATTATATGAAATATTTTAAAAATGAGTGTGAACTGAACACTCATATTCTTGTTGAGGACATTCTCTTTCCTTTGTATTAATAGGTTATTTCGATTAATTCATTAATGACTCAAATAATAATTGCAACTGTATTAGAGGAGTCAAAATACATCGGCCACGATCAAGAATAAAAAAAAAACATGGTATTTCTGACTATGTAACAGTATAACATATTATAACATCTAAAATTGACCGTCACACTAAACTAATGGGAGCCCTGAACTTGTAACAAGATTGTCCTATCTGGGAGTAATGGTAGACAAACACACCCACAACGTGTTTCTTATGTTCAATCTACTCCTTTGCCTTGTATAGGTAGCTGTTACTGCAGAAAATCCTCCTTCACACAGATAGGAAGTTTGAAATGACAACAGGGTTGCAAATAACAAAAGAGCGAGGGGAACACGTAGCAGGCATTGTAGCTTGTTGCACGTGAAATTAAGAATTATCAACCCAAAAATAATAAACAACTATCCTCCACAATTAATAATCTTTTGTAATTTGCATTTATACTTAATATTTTCTTCTTCTCCTACAGTCTGTAGATTAAGGAGTAAGTCCCCCTTTATTTTCGTCCCAGACTTAGATAATAAATAAAACAGAAATAACTACCGTATATACTCGCATATAAGCCGAGTTTAGAAGTATAAAATACAATGCTGAAATCAGGGGTCGGCTTATATGCACATAAACCAAAATGAACACAAGGACAAATACTAATGCCAATTTTCCAGCAACACGTTTTCATCGCTATCTGACTCTTTATTTGGTTGTGTGTCACCAGTGGCAAGCCGTAACCAGCTAGAGCTAATGATGAAGCCGACGTCATTGGTACACGGTTTGATTTCTTAGAAATAACACGCTCAAACAGAGGCAGCCAATTGGTAGGCAGCGCGTGGGAAGGGGGACGAGGGTCACGTGGCGTATCGAAGAACAGCAAACCAAGTTGAGTGCCGGCTTATATGCGGGTTTTTGCAAAAACTGGCGATTTTAAAGCAGTTTTAGAGGGTCGGCTTATATGCGAGATCGGCTTTTATGCGAGTATATACGGTAATTAATTCTTGTGCAGTTCGTTACTGATTGATCCACAGACCGGTCTGCAGCCCGGTGGTTGAGGACCCCTGCTTTAAGCTATATATTACTTTTTTGGCCCTTGTATCAAATTTGCCAAATTGTAGTCTCTTATTACTAATTATAAAAAAATTTGATTACTATTTAGATTTTTATTCATGATAAATCATCTTATCATAAGATGTTGTACTAATTAGAAAGCTCTAATGCCTATAGCAAACACCAAATGCATCATCATCTCTAATTAAAAATAAAAATAACTGTTTATTCAAAATAACATATTTCATGGATTTATTTTGGAAAAGTCCTAAAATTAATGTCTAATGTTTTTCATTTATTCTTATCATCACAAGTCAGAAAAATTTAGATCCCTGCAAATCTTGAAAAATTTATCATTCTTCTTCTTAACAATCTGACAAAGTTATTATTAAATAATAAGGAAAAAAGGGGGAAAAATACACTAATTATTTTTTTATAACATTTTATGGATTAAATGCAATTTTTTTATTTATAAATAATTATTTTTGAAGCAAGAATAAAACACGATAATTTTACATCATATGTATTTCGATTTAAAATAGAAGGACATTTTTTTTTTTAATTTTCCCCCAATGCATTTTTTTTTGTAATGAGATAATTGATTATATATGGATATGGACTCTTTAATTTTTATACATTAAATTTCGAATAATTATATTTTATGAATTTGATGAAAATAGGGTGGAGCGGGAAAGATTAAATATCCCCATACCTTCTCCACCCTATTTTCCTTCTTTCCCCTCATTAGCTGCATCAATTCAAAAAATAGTATCTACCTACAAACAAACATACTTTTGTCACAAATCAAATGAAGTGACTGCACCTCTCAAACTGATTAAATGACCTCATGATATACTAGAGGTCAACATTTAAAAAATTTGAAAACGTTGAAGCGTTACTATGCTTGAGTTTTTCGAGTTCAAAATATTGATCTTGCGACCTGATAGGTGATAATAAAATGTACACAATTTAATACTCTATTCAATGGTGTAATTTAAAGTAATTAAATATCTACATCAGGGATATGACGATTTAAATGTATGGAGGCCAGCTACGAGGTCAAAAGTTTAAAAACTCTGTAAATCTTAAACTGGAGGTCAAATAATTATGTATTGTTTGATTTTGTAAGTTTCTAATCCGACTCTGAAAAATATTTGCCAAATGACAAAAAAATTGAAGATGACGCACTCAAAACTGTTCTTTTTTTTATTTTATCGAGATGAAATTTGATCCACAAGGTTATTTATCTTTATACGTTCTTTTAGTAGTTATTTTATGAGTTTAGTCTGGGTTACATTGTTTAATAGAACTCCATGAAGCTAAAAAAAATAAGTATTAATATATATATAAACTTGTTTGAAGATAAATTATATATTTCTTTGAATTTATTAATGAAGTTACAATTTCTGAAGAACATATGTGAATTTGTTAATACCTTTTTCTGTATTAATATTATAGAGTCTATCATTTGTGAAGGGTATGAGCCTTACGTCAAATATCTCTTTGTTATTATTATCATAATATTAAACCACTGACCGTGGGCAATTGCATGAGCTCAATCGTCTTCATTTTTGGCTCTACCTTCGTCTACATCAAGGATGTTAGTAGGAATGTAAATAATATGCAAATGGGGTGTGTAAAATAAAAAAAAAAGAGAAAATCTACCTGGTAATTTCGACAATTTGATGAATGTTGAGAGGGAAGCAGCTTGAGCTGTCATGACGTTTTACTGAGCTACAAGCTGCTATTCTCCTTTGTATATTTATATATACAAATGAAGAGATCAATAATAAATAATAACATTATGTATACCATAGATGAGAATTAACAGAAAATTAACTGAAATTAATGTCAGGAAATTATATATTTTTAACTAATAATAATTATACGAGGACTTGAGCCCTTTTTGTTTACATTTTATTTGCTTTATTAACCTTAATGCATGTATTCCTTCATGCGAGATCTTTACTATCAGGTAGATGTTCTCCCCTCATTAATAAAAGAAAAATGATGACAGCTTTGGAAAACAAAAAGGACTGTTCGAAGAGCCAACTCCACAAAATCTTGCACGCGACATTTTGCATATTATTTACATTCCTAGATGTTAGAATCACAGAGAAGAACTCTCTAATAATAATAACAACATGACAAAACAAAAGTATAAAAACATATGATTCCAAGTATTAGTAATGACTATATTACCCAATAGTTAGCTCTTACAGTCATTTTTCATGGCCTAATATAATTTGTTCTGTAGCCCAGATATTTGATTTTCTCAATGAGAAAGTAGTCAACTTTTTGTTATTTAAGAAATCCACAACAAGCTTGAAAATAAAAACACAAGGAGTAATTAATCTTCAAAAGAGTTTTTTTTTTCTTTCAGAAAGTTTTTTAATCTTAAGATTCCTTTTTTTTAGGATTGGCTGTCTCCAAAAATAATTTAAATCCCTATCTGGAATTAAATTTTTTAGCTCAGACGGTAATGAAAATTCCTTCATATTCATTATAGTGTTGTATACTATTTAGACTCTTGACTGCCTTCCTTGTCCAATCTATATACCGTTCATCCTTGAAGTGAAAAAAACCTCTGCCTAGTTTGAATGTTCCCAGGAACAATTTAAAGTGGGAATGGGAAACAATTTCTCCATAAAAAAATCCTTGCTCTTGCTGAATGTGCTTTTCAAAGACTTCAAATTGTTGTGTGGGCCAAAGGCGGTCTATTTGAGTGAATTTATGGCCAATTAATTTACAATATTTGCTTATTTGTATTTTGTCTATATATCAGCTATTTTTCTATTAATTAAGAAATTGTTACTGATAAATTGAGATTTATTTTGTTTGAGTCAATTTTGATGGCAATTCTTCACCGAAGTTTACAAAAAATTCAAATTCAAATTTTCTCAATGAACAAACATAACTTTTTACTCCATAGCTGGCAAACTTGTTGAGCAAGTATTCATTCAATGTCTAGATACTTTTGTGATCTCACAAAGTTATTCATAGTCTTTTTTACTTTTTCATCATAATTTTATCATCATAATTTTTTATGATTATAGTGATGTAATTACAAAAATTTGTCAACATAGATAGTATAATATCTTTTTATTATGATCATCACAGTTTATTCATGAGTCAACAATTTTCCTGATGAAAAGCATATTTTCCTCAAATCATGTATTATTCTTATGATTATTTAGATTTATTGCTACTCATATTGACATAATTTTAAAAACTGGACAATAATTTGTGTATGACCAAGTTTAATAATTATAATATCTTTATGAGCAAATGAAAACAGAATAAAGAGTATTTTGTGATTTAGACAACCCAAGAATTGCTAGACATACCATCAACTATCACATTAGTATCCTCATTAAACCATATATTATAATACATTTTGGAGGCACTATTAATTTATAATGGATAATTTAAGACTCATAACTCGGCTTTTTAAAGGATTATTAGTGGCCACTAGGAATCAATCTGTTTAGCAGTAAGCTAAATTTAGCTTGCAAAATTATCCTCTTTGAGCCTCAATTTTTTTGAAAAAATAAAATTAATATTCATAAGAACATCAATTTTTTTTTAAATCTGTAATCTAGAGGCTGTGTATGAGTGAATTTGTGATAGTCAAACCAGACCTCCAATACTCTCCAGTGTGGAATAATGCAATTGGTTGTCAAACTGGTTTAAATTTGTTTCCAATTATATAGCTGTCGTATTTACATTGAAATGTATATGTAAAGGTGTCAAGTTTCTGTTTATGGAGGCTTGTCATTCGAAAGTAAACGTATTCTGGAATAAATTACTCATAACAAAGCAATGCAGCTGCTATATGCATAATTAGGCCATAAAAATCGTTGAAAATAATAGAATTCATCTTTGTTAGCTCCACTTTTTGTTTTTGTTCATCAATAATTTGAAGGTCTAAACAATATTCCTAAATGGAGAAGAATTAACAAATAGGAGATACTGTGAGAAAATCAATTAAAGTTTGATGGAAAGAAATTGTTACAAGAAGAAAACCACTGGTGTATTTTCTAATTTTACTATTTTTTATTTGCATAAATATCGAATATATGTGTGATTAAATTTTCATTCAATTTCGAACAAAAGTTTCCTAGAAATCAAAGATTCACGGTAGAGCAACAAAAGTAGTAGCGAGCAGAAGGATTTCAGCTGATTTTGTAATCCTTCTGCACTCTACTACTTTTGTTGCTCTACCGTGAATCTTTGATTTCTAGGAAACTATTGGTCGAAATAAAATGAAAATTTACACATTTATATGGACAATTTTTTCTGGGTTAAGGAATATTATCGGGCCCTTGCCATCTTGTTTAAAAGCTCTGGGTCTCAGCTCTTGTATGCATTCCTTATTAATCAATTTCATGTAATATTCAAAGAATTATTTAAGTACAAACGATATGGCCAACTTTCGGGGGTACTCCAACCGCTTATGTCCCCAGGAGTCCCTTTAGGTCAAAACAAAGACTGGAAATGGAATTTGCATTAAATTGATGCACAAAATGAGTAAACTTCTAGGCTTAAATTGAACTTGAAATTGTAAAATGGACCAAATTAGCTCAAAAAGAAGAGTCCGATTTCTTAAAAACCCTCAGACTCTCGAAAAAAAAAGTTACAGATTTGAAATCAGCGTACAAAATGAATAACTTTTATTATACTTATACTCCTTAGGGTTTTTGACTGTTGACCAGTGTAATTGGAGGGTCTTTCAAATTATATCCCTTGTCTTATAAAACTAAAATGCAATATTTAAATAGGTGAAGGACCAGTTGTAATTCAAAACAATTTCTCATTATGCAAAAATCACGCATATTAAGGTGATGCTGAACTAATTTCATAAGTGTAATGAAAGTTTCTCCATGAAAATGAAAATGATTATGTACTTAGAGTCTCTTATTTATTCTGTTCAACTTGAAAAACGATTTTAAAATGCAATTTTCATTAAAACATCCATATCTTCAATCTTTATTGCCTTTCTCTGCAATTTAAATGCACTATTGAGCCACTCTTGAGTGCCGTATATAGTCAATCTGTAAGTCTTTTAATCATTACTTATATAAAAGTAACGATATCACTTAATAAATGGTTTTTTTTATTAGGTTTTCGATCACTTTGCGATTTTTATTGTATATTTCAACTTTTACTCCAAAAAGAAAAAGAAAAAAAAGGTACAAAATCTGTGTGCATTTAATCAATTCTTGAAATATTCTTTATTTGCAAAACTCTGTGAAATTGTTAAAAGTTTACTAGGAATCAATTTGAGTTCAAAAATTCAACATTGAGTACATTTTGATGTTTAGTGGGGCCCAATAAGGATTGGGCGTGAATATGTTCAAGCTATTTAGAACTATAAAAACGTTACCCAAATTTGATGAATCAAGAAGAAATATGTATTGTCTTCAAGACTTGAGGGGATTATAATCTACAGGGAAGTTAATAAGCGCCTTCATTCATCAAAAATGATATCGATGAGTCCATTAAGAATTATCAACCCAAAAAAAATTAACAACTACCCCGCACAATTAATTATCTTTTGTATAATTTTCATTTATACTTGATATTTTCTTCTTCTCCTAAAGTCTGTAGATGAAGTAGTAAGTCCCAGACCTAGATAATAAGCAAAACAGAAATAATCAATTAATTATTGTGCGGTCAGGTACTGATTGATCCACAGACCCGGGGGTTGGGGACCACTGATCCAGAGAACCAATTAATTGGACTCTTCAGAATAATTCAATATCTATTTATGACGTGTTTCACTAATATTTAGCAAACTTATTCAATGGATTAAAGATATTCTTATTTATATAATCTTATTTTTCTGGTATTTGAGAATCTCTTGGCGATCAAAGATCTTTGTAACTGAAATTAAGATCTAATAAAAATTAAAAAATATATATAATATGTACTTTTAAGTTGAATCTTTTTTTTTTTTTACTAAGGCTAACTAATAAGTGTCTAATATTCAGTCATAATAAAAAAAGTTGCTTTTATTGATCAAACACTCAATTATGAGTTTTCTTCATAGTCAATAAATTGGGTATTTTTCTTTGAATTTTGCGTATCTATAAGAAATGCTCTGGTTTTGACAGGAAATTGTAAAAAGTAATACTAAAATAAACTAAAAATATACAATATTAAAATTGTATTTTTATCTTCCTGTTCTTCCTAGATATTTACAAAATATATATTTACTTTAAGAATAAACAAGGGTATTTCATTAAATTTTAACCAGTTTGAACAAATAGCAATGTTCAATTTATGTTTGTTTTTCCCCCTTTAAATCAATGAATTTTTTAATTATGTTAACTGTCCATGTAAGTCAATTAATGAATTCCGTCTTAATATAATTAATATCATAAGATGGATTGATTGGTTGACGTTCATAAATGATGTTAAGATATACACACAGAGTAATTTAATTTATGAAAGAGTATAGTTAATATATATGTTATTCATCAACTTTTTTTTCACATTCAAAAAAAAATTTCTCTCTCCTTTATTAATGAACTAATCATCTATTCTATTCAGGAATAAAAAATCAGCAATACTCCGTTTCCCTGGAGTAGACTTTTTCCTTTTAAAATCCTTTGAATAAAATTCACCCAAAAGAGTAAGAGACTCGAGCATTTCGGATTCAAACATTCCGGTATACTTGCAAACTATTTATTTGGACTTTCCAAAGTACGTCCGTATCAGGATTTATGCTAGAAAAAATTGGCACCAGATACACGTGACCAGTAGGTTTTAGTTTAATTTCTACACTTTTTTGCTACTATGAAATCAGCTGATTTAAAATCAAAGTTTCAGAGTTTTTTTCTGCAACTTACAATGCACTTCACTCTTGTTACTTTTTTCTCTTACAGGCGACTGTGCTGCACTTTTTTGATTCGTTACTGCAGAGAAAAACCTCTCTCCTTCCTGGCACACTGGAGACAGGGATCTCACAAGCAATTTTATCCCTCAGGGTAGATTTTTCAGTGTTCTTTTAGGATGGTTAATTTATTAACGAATCGTCTCTAATGGATTCATAGGCTGAAATACCACGCGCTCAAATTACGCTTAAAGGGGAACTTTCACCGGACACTGTGATAGGAGGGGTTACAAAATACCGGACATCAGAAGTTTTTACAGGCCAAAGTCCGGCTAACGAAAACACTGTACCGTATATATATGTGTATAAAATAAATATTTTCTCATCTATTTTTCAAATGATTCGAACTTACACTGGATTTAGGATTTTATAAAAGTTAACAAAGACACAAACGTTGGAATAAGTTAATTAAATCCTTGGAAGAGTCACCTATATCTTTCACAATTATCTCAAATATTATTCGTAATATAAGAGTTGGTTTTTTGTTTTTTTTTCATCTGGATACAAATTCTGAGTATGTTATAAATGATGAACTCAGTAGACATCTTTCTCTCTCTGGTTGATATCATCATTGTGGTATGGAAAGATCTTAACTCCTTTTTAACAAACCCTTTTATAGTCACTAAGAGATGCCAAAGGAAAGGGGATGAGAAAGAGAGAGAGAGTAAGGGAAGACTATTGTGAAATAAAATAATCAATAACTTTTTTTTTTAAACGATAACATAAAATTTAAGAACAAAGTTATAAAAATGAAGTTTAGGAAGAATGAATTGATTGAAATATAAGGAGGAATAGAGGAAGTTGTATATACTGAGTCATTTCACTGCCCCCAAGATACACACATTAATACATACAATAAACTTACATCTCCTTTTTTTTTTTCTTAGAAATGAAGATGAATTATCATTTCAGGTTTTTCTTCAAATGCAACTTTAATATAAAAAAATATGCACTGCATTGTATATATATATATATATATATATATATATAGCCACGTTGTGAGTTTAAATGATATATTTAATAGACATATTTTAAACTCTAAACATATACATGCATATAATTAATTCCACTTTTTATGTATGTATATTCTCTAGAAATGATATGTATAGCTAAGTAAATTATCTCAGCATACATTTTTCTAAAAAATGCTAAATCATTATTATAACTTAATGAATGGAAAAAAAATATATAATAAAAAAAATTGTGAACCTACATATTATCAAAGTAGTATCTTAATGCACTTTTTTTTCTTCCAGCTTTTGTTGTTTTGTTACTTTTTCTTTTGTAACAAAAGCAAAATAAAACATATTAACTCTTTATTCTACGAAGGTTGCAACGTCTTAAATTTGATAAACGGTGGATTAATCAAAATAACGAAAATGCATGTTATTTGATGTGTCAAGGATAAGAGTTGAAGAAAAATAAATAAAAATGAAAGTATTTATTTATGTACATATACATTATTGTACAAATTTAGGGCTCTTTGTGTCTCGATGCATTCCAATAAATTATGAAATTGTATTGTTTTTTTTATATATATTTATTTTAAGTAAAAAAGTAATAGATCCTGTCTCTATTCATAGTGATATGTTTGTTGATCACCATGTCTCTAAAAGATGTATTAATTCATCTCTTATTTGTTTCTTCTGACATATCATAATTTTCTGTCATAATTGTCTACGATGATATCAACCAATTGATTAATACCTCTATATTATGACCTCATTCAGTTAAATATGTCAATTGAATGGAAATTGTCTTTATTTGGATTTTAAATGCCTTCGAATTTTGAGAAAGACAATCAACTCATTCATAGTTTAAACTTATGAGCTCACCGCTTGTAGAAAGATACAATGATAAAAAGGTACAATGATTTATGGCCATGACTATTGACTATACACTTATCATAAAATGGTAGTATCCCACAAACATGAATAACTTACATATCTTTCTGCATATGTATGTATGCAGTCAACAAGAAAGCAAGTTTGTTTTTCAAATATTGAAAAGGAAAAAATCCATTTTGAGTTGTTTTTTTTACTTCATAAATATAACAGTTAAATATTTAGGAATCATTTTAAAACCTATAAAACACGGTTTTTTGCTAAAATGTCACTTTTAGTCGATAAACCAAAGGTTGTTGTCGATCCATTAGAGCAATCGGATAAATGTATCGAATGCACATGGAGCGTATATGATCTATGAAAGAACGTTCATCTTTTTCATAGCCCAAAATATTTATTTAGTTGCAGTTGGCTATAACCAGTTCATCATCTGTTTAAGAACTATTAAGAGCCAACTACATCCGCTATCATGCTCACAAGGAATCATAGTAATAGTAACTATATAGTAAGAAATACCAGATGTTTTATATTCTTGATTGTGGCCGGGTTTTTTTTCCTATAAATAAGTTGCAATTATTGAAGTCATTATTTAATTAATCGAAATAACCTAATAATACAAACGAAAGAAAATGTCTTCAAGAATATGATAAGTAGCTCTAACTCATTTTTGAAATATATCTGATAAAATTGGTTTCTTTTTGACTTAGCACATTTATACTTTTTTGTTGTTATCCCTGGGTTTGTTCACTTCCAACCTTTATTTCTTTCTATTTGACATTGATTTGTTAAATTCATATTGTTTAGAGCATAGTTCAACTCTTGGAGAATTTATGGTAATTGGCTAGTACGTATAATTTTGGTTTTTAATTTTGCTTCTTTTCAGTCAAAAATGGAATATGAAAAGATGAAAAACTTGTTGTATTTAATTAATGAAACGACAAAACCTCAATTATTTGATTTGAACTGAATATAAACAACTCAATAAAGTCCTATAATTTACAATACACTTCCCATATACATATTTTCTAAATATGTATTTGTATAGATATATATATATTACTTACAAAATAATTAGCAATTAATAAATTAACATATACATATGTATAATAGCAATTAAATTTTAAGAGAACCATAAATATTAAAATAAAAAGTTTAATGTTAAAAGTAAAAACTAATATTAGGCTCTAAATGAATAGAGTGAAATAAATAAAAAAAAACTGTTGGTTTTTTTTTTTTTTAGAATTATTTCTTTCCCTAAAATTTATTTATTTTCTATTGTTTGCAATGTCATTAGTGTAGTGTCGTTCATTTGGTTGGGAGATTGTAGCTGTGTAATCACTCTTACTTTAAAAATTGGCATTTATGAAAAGATATGTGTATCATTGAATAAATAGAAAATAAAATAAAGAAAATAATACTAAATATGATTGTTATTCCAATTCTATTAATCAGTATAAGTTAATATTATTTGATTTATTCATACTTTTCGAGAAAGATTACCCAAAAGACTCATTTCTAAAGTAATGAGGGTTTGGCAATTAATGACAAACGAGGATGAAGGATTCCCTAACAGAAACTATACTGCAGATTGTAGGGTAGGCTTAGATGATTGGTTAGTTCAGAGAGTTGAGTACTAGTTGAAAGTTTATTGGCAAACACTGATACTTTTCATAAGTATTTCTAACAGACATTTCTATAACAGATAACTGACTTTGAGAGTATTTTTCAGGGTCTTATTTATGCAGGATTTTCATGGGGACTTAAGAGTACATATGTCTACAAGCATAGGTGGCCTCATTTCATTAAAATAAAATCTGTTTCATAATTTGAATTGCTTTCGGACACTTAAATATTAAATATGACAAAAAACAGAGCTATATATTATATGAAAAACAGATAAATGGTTGAAATGATATAATTATGTATTTCTTCTGTTTACAAGTTGGTAATACACAATAGTATGACCTTACATTGATAAATATGTATTAGAAAATCTATGACGAAATAAAACATTTAAAATAATCTTACCTTCAATTACTTTCAACTTTCTATTACATTGTCTCTCATGATGTAATGTCATGTCTTCATTTTCTCTATGATATTACATAGAGCATCGAGAAGAAAAGGTTCACTTTTATCTTTTTATAAAGGTTCTAGTGACTTTTAGATGCAATCATAATTATTTAATTTTTTTTACTCAATGAAGTATGATTTTTTGCTTATTTTTTGATGTGCTTCTACCTGAAGATGTAATCATCCTATATCTAAACAATTTTTGTATCATTTCGTAACTTTCCCCCACTACCCATGAGCAGTTTAAAAATGAGTTGTCCGAATCTCTCTCTCTCTATATATATATACATATACATATGCACACATGAATGAATATTTCTATGATCAATCAAATGAATAATGCAGAAATAATGTACTCAGGCTTCCCTTTTAAAAAAAACAATATAAACATTCTCATAACTATTGAAAAAGTAAGTCATTATGAATTATTATGAAATACTTGTGTAATTAATGAGTTAAATTACTTTTGTAGAGTATTGCAGCAGTGTTGCAATCATTTTAATTTCCTTAACGACCTCTTTACTTCAAGTATATTAAAGAACTGTAACATCTGCTTACGGATAATGTACGTACTTATATATATATGTATATATATATATATATGAATAGAATTACTCAAGAATATAAATTGAAATATCCAACTGTAGGCTCTTAATTACACCTTTTTATATAGTTTTGAAGTCAATTCTTTTGTAGCTCAAAACTTGTTTTTTTATAAAATCGTAATGGATCAAACTACCAATGTAAGAAATTACCATGGGGAAAATTTCTCATCATCTACTACGTAACAAAAACAGAATACCAACAAAATTCAAAAGTCAAATATAAACTCTCTCTGAATGCTACCAAATGGATTCTGAGTCAATGTAAATTGTACACATCTATGTAAATTGTTTAGTATCGGGTTTATAAGGGAGTTACCTGATGAAATACACTGAGAAAGTTTTTCTTCATCTTTGTTAGCTATGCACGACGAGCTTTTTGGGAATAACAAAAACACTCTGTATTCCCCTTCAGCTGATTTTGATCATTTGACTCTTTTGATTTAAAGCAGCTGACTCTACGTGTTATGATCTCGTAAAGGGTACTATTATTATTTACGATTTTGATATATAAAAAATATGTTAAATTGCGCGCCCTTTTTTTGAATTTTTGATATACATGTATTAACGATTGATTTGTATATTGATAGAATTTATAAATGATTAGCATATCTAAATAATTACTCTGCCCAATATTAAAAAGTTGGCAATAAGGAAAATACAGAAGGGTAGCAGCTACCAGTTGTTTTTCCAAAATTTTCCTTTATCTTATTAGTGTTGAGGTTGCGAGTGTACAAAAAAGCTCGTAACATTTAATAGTTCGAATCATGTTCCTACTGAGTTATTTACAGTTTATACTTAAATATGTGTCAAGTCAACAGGAAAGCAAGTTTGTTTTCAAATATTGAAAAGGAGAAAATCCACTTTACAGTTTTTTTTTACTTCATAAATCCGCTATCATGCTCAATCATAGTCAGAAATACAAGTAGCTACCAGTTGTTTGCCCAAATTTTTCCTTTTCCTTTTGTGAGTCGATGTTGCGGGTGGACAAAAAAGCTTGACGTGATGCAGGGAAGACCAAAGATGTATTTGCTTCATTTTTTGCAATTTTTTTCTAATTCACATAAACAATTCAGACTGGAATAAGGGATTTGTATTATTATACTTCCATTTGCCAACTAATCAAATATTAAATTTTAAGAGGTTTTATGAATTATGTAAAGGCTACAAATTTCTTATTTTAATATAGTATTTCCACACAAAAACGGCTCTAACACATGTCTGAGATGATTGTACTATGTTCTAAAATATATATAATTAATTAATGATACTTATACTCAAAATGGAAAATATTACACCAAATCCATTGTTAATATTAATTAACCATCGTTAGACTTAATCAATCTATCATGTATCTGGAATTAATTTAAGAATACTTAGAGAATACTTTGTGAAGTGGCTCTGGTGTATTTTGATTTTATTGGTAAATAATCTTTTTCAATATAAATTACAGCTTTGATATTTACAATTTTTTTTTTTTAAAGTCAGTTTTTTATATAATTTTTATAATTAGAGAAAATCTTTGAATACTAATTACATATTATGATGAATTCAACATGAAGCAATCTAAAAAAAATACGTCAAATATTAACATTGATCCAAATTTATTTCAAGACACTGCTCAAAATCTCTGTATTTCTTTCTAATCCTGTGCATTAGACAGGAAATAACACAAAACAAAAATATCTAAGAGATCTCCTAACAAATTTTTTTTTTTTTTAAAAAAAAAAACTCTATTTAAAAAACACTTTCAGTAATAAAAGATACAAAAATCTTTATTTGCGCCTCGATAATCACAAAAAAAACCAAAAAAAAAAAAACAATAATGTCCAACCTACGAACAAAATACCAAAATGTTTTGAGATGTTAGTTAAAGCCAGTGCATTCGAATGCACTTACTTTAAAATGATTAAAAGGTTCTTAAAATGTATATATAAAAACATTTTGAGGATGATTTATCATTTTTTTTTTTACGGACTTGCATTTCTCTTCTTCTTATATTGTTAACAAAAAAATAATAGTTTAGAATATAGTAGTGGTGGTGTCTGC
The DNA here is from genome assembly GCA_963680855.1 of Lepeophtheirus nordmannii. Classification (NCBI taxonomy): domain Eukaryota; kingdom Metazoa; phylum Arthropoda; class Copepoda; order Siphonostomatoida; family Caligidae; genus Lepeophtheirus; species Lepeophtheirus nordmannii. The sequence continues at coordinate 1,476,289 of OY804519.1, forward strand.
ATGTGAAAGCTTTAAATATTATATGTGTACAACTGTACATATTGTATAAATGTACGTAGTGTGTGTGTATCATTCAAAAAACATACAAATATTTTTGCTCCACGAGTGTGCAATTTGTTCTTTTTTTTTTTAGTGCAAGTCATAAATCTATTTAGAACAATTTTTATCAGGATATTTTACTTATTTATGTACCTTCGATTACTACCCTATAGCACTCACGTCACAAATTACAGGGTGTCAGATTACCTTTTTCCCACCCCTCATTCTAAACTTAATTGAGAAATGACGTAATAACTTGCCGTAGTAGTAGAGACTTTATTTATACAAATACAAAATTAAAGTGCAATTTAACAACCTTTAGCCTTTATAATGACATCTTAACCCTCGTATTATCCTCAAATATTACTAACACATTTTACCCTTGGTGTCAATTTGACCCCAGGTATATTTGCCTCCAGAAAATGATTTACAGAAAATTGTTGACCAAGTTTTTGTGTCAGGCACTTTGTTTATTTGTTGAATACATAAATAACCCCTTGATAGGTAAACTTATCAGAGAGTTTACCTGCCCTCTAGCGCCACCATCAGGCAAAACTTTTAAATAAGAATTAATTTATCTTGAAAATATTACTAACACATTTTAGTCTTGGGGACAGTTTGACCCCAGGTATATTTACCTCCAGGAAATGATTTACAGAAAATTGTTTCCCCCCATGTTGTATCAACTCAAAAGTATCAACTCTGCACTTGCAGGTGTGGGAATGTTAGGTCACACAGACAGACAGACAAGTTTTACACAGCTAAAACAGCTTGGGGTCAAATTGACCCCAGAGGAACACCGATGCGTGGAAATTGCGTTCTGCACATTGAAAAAGTATTATCATAATAATTTTACGCTTAATCAGTTGTCCCCATCAAATTAGGAAAAGTCATGAAATATGGAGCAAAAAAAAAAAGAAGCCAACTATTGTTTTTTGAATGATAAACATTGATTGGGGTCAAATTGACCCCAAGGATAATAGGAGGGTTAAATGCCTCAGAGCAATCTTCCATAACTATTTACAATATAAGGCCTTTAATTCACTATATAAACCCTACTGATTAGAATATAAAAATGCACCCACTATGTATAAGCAAGTTGATTAATAAAAATGATTAAAACAAACATTAAATCTCAATTTCATGGGTGATAGATGACACTTGTTGACAAAATTTCATTTTTTTTTCATCACGGGTTTTAATGCTGTGATCCCTTTTATGTTAGCATAATAATTTTATTTTTCTGATAACAGGATTTTTTTTTTAAATTTCAGATATATAATTTTTCTTTCATTTACCTGAAATTGTTTATTTTTAGTGTCAAAAATGAAAAAGATATTACATTCTCAAAAAGGGATTAATCTTTTTTTCTGTATTTTTCAGCATTCAATATGAATTTTCTGAAATATGAATAGAGGTAATGAAACGTTAATTACCTTTAATACAAATGCAAAATAATTTATCCATTATAAGTTTTAATACTTTTATAAAGCCACTTGCACCCTTGTTTTTTTAAAAATTTTAGTTTGAATTAATGTTAAGAGACGAAAATAAGGATTTGGGTAAAAATGATCCTCTGGTCACAATAATAAAATTATTGAGCTAAATTTTCGATTTTTGTGTTTTTAAGTATGATTACAGCATTAAAACCCATGATTAAAAATGCTGTTGATCACTGCTTTATATTTTATATATATTCTATAAGCCATGAAGTAATTTGTGCTACAGGACCCACATCATCCATGGAGCCATAGGGAAGTATTGCCTCTTCTCACTTTTTTGTAGTTTGTTAGACATAAATTGCAATCTTTTCAAGAATATTTAATAGTAATACATAAGTTTCCTTTTAGCAGAAAGTTCCTAACGATCACCACGAGATAGCACAGTGATATCACAAAACAGTTCATCTATTGTTTCACAATCATTTTTAGATATTATTTCAACTATAAATCTTGTTAATTAGTGTTATTAACTGATGATGATGTTTGAGTCTTAAATAAGGAAACAGCTGCTATTATTTTACTGATTTATATTAAAGTACAAATTTAAGTACATCTCTACAAAAAAAAAGAAATAATTAATCAGTTCTCACAAGATGTTGTTTATTTTTTCACATTTTTGTATTAAAAAAGAATACAATTCAGGTATTTTTGTTTTTTAATAAAAAATGTGAGAACAAAATTGTCCACCACCAAAAAGTGAAGAAAAAAAGATTGATGACAGCTCTAAAAAAATCAAATGAGTATATGCAAGTAAGAATATTTTTGTATATTCTTACTAAAATGTTGATACAGCCACCTATGAGGCACTATTTGTGAATGCTTGTAACAAACAACTCACCTAATTTAAATCATTATAGTGTTAGTTTTACTTCTAAGAGGGAAGAAATAATTATCTTTGGAATCTATTTATTTTGATCTTTAAAACTCTACAGGTCTAACTTTTAAAAAACAGTGTTTTTGTTACCATTTTTTAGTGTTTAACAATAAATGAAAAACACTAGTTTGCATTTCGGGAGGAAAAAGGACTCAGTCAATATTTCATAAAACAATTAACACAGTATTGAATATAAAAATAGTCACTTTTTCTATAATAATAATAATAATAATTGAATAATAAAAACTCTTTCACAAGTTTTTTACCCAATATTATTAGCCTTATAGAGCATAATAATTTTGACGATTCATGGTTAGAGCAATTTATCAAATATATTATTGAACATAACTTTAAAATTTACAAACAACGTTCTTTGAAATTACATTTTTTAAATTTCATTGTGATTGTTTTTTTGTTTTTTTGTAATCTACCTATTTATTTGAGGACTATGAGTTAATCCATTTCTACTCTCGATCTTTTGTTCTTTCTATTGAACATGTACATTCCTATCTAATACGTAATGTCTTTTTATTCTATTATAACTGTTCATCATTTGTCAGATTGAGCAAATAAGAGCAATTTTCCTAATCCCCTGTATCAAGATATAGCCAACTCATATAAAGTTACTACATTTTGTAAAATATATCAAAGACCCACGTATGTATACAAAATCTTAAACGTTCAAACTCGAAATGTTATTGATGGTATGCCACTAGATATTTATTTCTGAAAAAGAGATTCACTCATTTCTTGATCCTTGAACAGCCTTTCAATTAACTTTTTCCGTAAATATTCATTACATTTATTAGTAGACAAAATGGTATATTCATATTTTTACAAGCTTTGTAAAAACAATGATCTCTTATTATTTATTAGTAATGAAAAATAATATTAGTTAATTTAAGTATATATGATAAAGTTTGAAAATCTAAGAAACTATATTTGTATATCTTATTTCAAGTTGTTTGTAGACATTGTCTTAATCATTAATATTGCTTTGATACATGTTTAGTACAACATTTTAGGAGGAAAACTAAACAGTTAAATACACTGGAGGTTATATGCTTAAGAATAAAGTTCTTTAAAAAAATTAATAAGAAATGAAAAGACAAACAACAGGGCTTTATTTTGAAATATAATTTTAGTCCAAAAAAAAAAAAAACCTGGGAAAAGATGAAGGGAGAAAATATTTTGGAACTTCTCCACGCGGGACAATCTCAAACGAGTTTTGTAAAACAGGTTGGTGTGAACAGGAAGAATAATTAGTATGTCAAGAGAGGATTGGAGGCCGAAGAGAACCCGGATAGCCGACATTTAGATGCTACGTTTCAGGAACTCAGTATCAATATATGTATGACATATATATTTTGGTTTAAGAAGATGCTATGAAATTATTATCAGATTGAATACTCAATAATGAAGTAATGGAAAATAGAAACTCAAAATATACGTCACACAATCTTTGATTGCTCGAAAGTCAAAAAGAAAAAGAAATCAGGGGTCGAGACAGAAAATCAAAAAATAAATATTTATTTATTCTGAAAGATAGTTAGTTATACATATAAGAAACTCAAGTGTTCCCTGATTGATGGAAAACACAGGTTCAATTGATTTTTTATTATGTAAGAAAATAAGTAAAACATCCAAAAAAAAGAAAAAGAGAAAAATGGAAGAAAAACTTTATTAGGAAATAAATAAATAAAAAAAAACTTTAAACTTGAGAATTTCATGTTCCTCAATCAAACTCATAAAACACTAGCAAAAGATATCAGACAATTCATTCATATAATATAGTTATCAAAACAAAACAAAAAAGAAATTGTAGAAAAATGTCCAACATAAGTTTGTTAGGGAAAAATAAATTGATAAACTATTTGAAGACATTTTGTATTTCTTAAAAAGATCTTGTGGAATACGGAATGAAAAGCTTCCCATCTATATATTAATGAATTCATAACGTCAAATGTTTGAATCCTTTATTTGGATATTTTGACAATTTTTTTGTCTCCTATTTCATGAATAAAATTATATGCATATAATCAATGGATCATAAGAAAAATTACAATTTCCTTACTTATGAACCTTCCAATGTTGAAAACATTATCAAAAGAGAGCTTAAACTAGTTGATTTTTGAAAAAAATTACATTTTTTATGTGTTAAGAGAATTTAAACATTCATTTTTTCGTTAAAAACTATATGAAAAGTAACAAAATTACATGGAGTTTGAATTAGTTTATGTTTTCTAACCAATTACTTCTTGATTTTTACAAAAATAAAAATCTTTAATTGTGTTAATATTACTATTAAAAATTTTGTAAAAAATATTTTAGGAAAAAGAAAAATGGAATTTGTTTCCTATAGTTTTTTACTTCATGTAAAACAAGAGGAAGACTCAAATATAAAATCCGGTTCAAATAGATAAAACTAAAAAAACAAAACAGACTAGGCACTTAATGAATATTTAATTGTTTTATGCCTATTACTTATTAGTTAATTATAGTGCTTAGTGCCTAATTTGTCTTTAATTATAATAATGAATTCTTATTTTTCAAATATTTCCATAATTAATCATATTAATAATCAGGAAAGTCTATAATAGACTAATCGAAAGATGTTGCGAATAAGAATTAAAAAGACACTTAATTTTGAAGTAAAAAAAGTTATAGCTTAATTTATGTTTTTTTTTGTTACATTTTGGGTGTCAGATAACTACATTTTTTCCCATTTTTTAAATAGTTATAAGCCTCGATTGAGTGGGTCAATTTTCACAAGTCAATCATGCCTGAAAAAAAAACACCAACAGGGCTTTATTTTGATATAATTTTTGTCCAAAAAAAAAACAAAAAAAAAACTGAGAGAAGATGTAAAGAGATAATAGAAAAAAAGATTTTTCAACTCCTCCAAGTGGGACAATCGCAAACTAACATTGTAAAAAGGGTTGGTGTGAAGAGGAAGACTAATTATAATAATGTGAAGAGACGATTGGAGGCCCCAAGAGACCCTCGAGAGAAAGCATGGAGAAGGTGCTTCCATCAAGATCTTCTCAAAGTTGATAAAGGAAGCCGACGAATGGACTCTGTCGAATTGGCCGTCATGGTCAATTCGACGGAGTCCATGAAATCCACTGCTAAGGACCTCGGAATCTTGAGAAAAGTTCATGAAGTCCACTTCTAAGGACCTCGGAATCTTGAAGGACATAGTGTCTAGGGCTGTTAAAAAGGAGAAGGGGGGGGGGGTAAATACTTTTTAATAAAAAAAAAAAAGGCTACTGCTCACACCAGCCATCACCTCTTACCAAAAAACTTTGTGGCTGCCATATTCGCCATTTGTCATCCCACTTGGCTATTTTTGTAGATCACATATTGCATGCCACACATTTGCACGTCACCCAAATACCTGAGAGCGAGCGTCAATGGAGTATGGGCGCTGATGGACAAAGCTTTAGTGAAAAGGGCTGTCACTGTCTTCAGAATCCTTTAACCCTCCTATTATCCTTGGGATCAATTTGACCCCAATCAATGTTTATCATTCAAAAAACAATATTTGGCTTCTTTTTTTTTTTGCTCCATATTTCATGACTTTTCCTAATTTGATGGGGACAGCGTAAAATTATCATGATAATATTTTTTCAATGTGCTAAACGCATATTCCACGCATCGGTGTTCCTCTGGGGTCAATTTGACCCCAAGCTATTTTAGCTATGTAAAACTTGTCTGTCTGTGTGTGTGACCTAACATCCCCACATCTGCAGGTTCAGAGTTGATACTTTTGAGTTGATACATAACATACCTGGGGTCAAATTGACCCAAAGGGTAAAATGTGTTAGTAATATTTGAGGATAATACGAGGGTTAACTCCTGATCATTAATTATCTACAGACAAACAGAAGAATAAAACTTACGAAAAGGAACAATCATCCGTAAAAGATGGATTGATTACATGAAGAAACACTTTAAGAAGTATTGAGATGGGCTAGCTAGTGTTATTTGTCTCTCAAGACCACTTAATTTTTTTAATTCATTGCCTGTGAGGGTAAACAAAATATCATTAGCTGTGAATATTTATAATGTTCCATTTGGTGTCTATTTATGAAAATGTCAACTACACTTATTTTTTGCATTTTTTTTCTTATACAAAACATATGTTTCATTTGAAAAAAAATAAAAAAATAAACATTGCTTTCTCTATGGTCATTCACGTGGCTGTCTCAACTCTTCAAACATTATCAATGTACATTTAAATGTAAATTAAACATCTATAATGATATGCATACATACATGATTTAATAAAGGTCAAATATTCATGTCTAATATATATGTTAATATATATATATATGTATGTATAAGCATACAAAAACTGAATATATTTTCTTCCTCGTTCTCTATATATATTTAATATTGAGAAGCCGTATGTATTATGCTCAAACGGATTATGGGATATGAATAACGTATATTTAATTACAGTCATACACGGGTCAACAACAAATTTGAACTTTCAAAAATCCTATATAGGGGTATAAGTACGCTGATTTATAATCTGCTATATTTCTTGTTTCGAGAGTATTTCTGACGTTTTTTTAGAAATCAGACACTACTTTATGAGCTAATTATTTGGCCCGTTTTCCAACTTCAACTTTAATTTAAGCCTTCATGGATACTCATTTTGTACATAACAAAATAATGAATCGCTAGTCTATCTAATGCAAATTTCATTATCAATCTTTGCATTGACCTCAAGGTACTCCTAGGGGCATAGGCAGCAGGAGTAGGTCCTAATATTTGTACTAATTTTTGTTCTTAAATAACTCCTTGAATATTACATTAAATGGATTAATAAGGAATGCATTAAACAGCTGAGCCTCATAGCTTCGAAATGAGATGTCAAGTGCCCGATAAGAATCCTTAACTAAGAATTAATCGTCTATCTAAATGAGTAAATTTGCATTCAATTTTGATCGAAAAACCCACTAGAAATCAAGTAATAGCGTGCAAAAGTATTTCAGCTGGTTCCTTAATCTTTCTACGTGCTAGTACTTAAGTAGCTCTATCGTGAGTCTTAGATTTCAAGCGATTTTTTTTTTACTAAATAGCTGTAGAGAAGGGTCGTCCCATGGGATGCGTTACATATATGTACTTTCTTGAAACCTCATTAATTTAAATGTTTATTAGCTACATAGTGAATAATAGGTATACGAAATTTGTATCTTAGGCTAAGTAAATATCAAACAAGCTTAATTTTTCCTTTTGAAAAAAACCCAACGATGTTAATTGATTTAAATATATATGGTATAACTCTTTCTTCAATTCGTAATATCGTTATATTGAAGAATGTATAACATGTTTTTCTTATTTATAAAAAGCATTAAATGATAAGTAATATGTTGCAAATTTTGTTATTTAACCTGCAATTTAGACGTGTACAAAGACATACATATTTTTATATATGTGCCAACATATATATATATAAAATATATTACTAAAAGTACAATGAAAAAATAATATATATAAGGAAGGAAAGAAATAGCACAAAAAAGAGCTTTCTAAAAAGTTTACAGACTTTATATTAAAATTTGCAAATGTTTTTTGTATGTAAACTTCAAGCCTTTGAAGTCCATGTTAGGGTATTTGATGGGAACTGTAGGTAAGTGAAATAAATAAATAAATATATATATATATATATATATATATATATATATATATATATATATATATACACTTGTAATTACCTTTTTTATATTCCTAGAAAAAAAAAATATTTTTTTTTGAGAGAACGTGGATTATCTTAACTTTCATATCTTTTAAATTTATTTATACTAACAGTAAAAAAATAACACTCTGTCATTTTTACCTTTTATAAAAGCATGTATAGGGAACCTACGGCCCGAGGGCCAAATACGTCCCGCAGAGACCTTTGAAATCTATATTTATCATATAATATATAAAAAAAGTTGTTATAACATAAGTATAACTACGTATGGAAACATATTTGGCCCGCAGTCAGACTTGAAAAACATAATTTGTCCCACAAGTGAACAAAGGTTGCTCATCCATGATATGAAGGAATATTTTCTTTAAAGCCTTTGAGTTGTATTTACAGATATGAGTGAAATTTCAATATATTGCGTGTCCAACCATAATCCTATATTTTTTTTTTTTTACAAAAGTAAACAAATAAAATTCATTTTGAAGTTTGAAAAAATATAGCTTGAATAATAAATTATTTACTTTTCTTTTGGCGAGAGCATTTGATAATATGTATTCCAAACTCTCAACAGAGTTGTTGAGTTTTGAACAAAATTTGAAAGATTAAAAAAAACTGCTAAATGCAGAGCAATTTTCTCAAATATGGTCATAGTAAAGTAACCTGACTTTATTCCTCAAAGTAAAAAAATAACATGGGGTTGTTGAATCTTACACAGAGACGACACAAAGTTATGATTTAGATGCAGGAAGTATTCATTTATTATACAGTCAAAGTGTAAAAGATTGTAAGAAAAAGAAGATTGCGTGGATCAAGTAAGTGAATGGGGATATTTTTTTGTTAAAATCCTGTCAAGGTTAATTTGTAATGACAGTTTTTAATAGATAAACGTTTGATTGAAACATTTAATTGTACTGGAAGAAGTAGGAAAAGTTATGTTTATTGATAAATTTATCATAATAACACCAATAACACGAATTAAAGTCCTTTCTATTGTAGTGTTGTGAAATATCAATTTATGATTTAATTATTAAAAAAGCAACTCAAGAGTTAAAAATGTTGATAATCTAGGTAGCTATTGTTAGGAATGTAAATAATATGCAAAATGCCGCGTGCAAGATTTTGTGGACTTGGCACTTTTAACAGTACTTTTTGTTTTCTCAAGCTGTTATCATTTTTCCTTTATTACTGAGGGGAGAACATCTATTTGATAGTAAAGATCTCGCATGAAGGAATACATGCCTTAAGGTTAATAAAGCAAATAAAATGTAAACAAAAAGGGCTCAAGTCCTCGTATAACTATTATTAGTTAAAAATATATAATTTCCTGACATTAATTTCAGTTAATTTTCTACCTCTCATCTATGGTATACATAATGTTATTATTTATTATTGATGTCTTCATTTGTATATATAAAGAAGAATAGCAGCTTGTAGCTCAGTAAAACATCATGACAGCTCAAGCTGCTTCCCTCTCAACATTCATCAAATTGTCAGATTACCAGGTTGATGATTTTCTCTTTCTTTTTATTTTACACACCCCATTTGCATATTATTTACATTCCTAGCTATTGCATACCAGCTCTCTACTATTTGAATATAGAAGTCGATGTATAAGAATTTAGAAATCCAATGCATCCTTAAATAGTGTAAAGATGGAAGGAGCTTTTATAGAAAATCAAACGTTGACGCACTAATTTGATGTGACAGAATGACACGCATAAGATGTATTGAAGTTGATGTTGTAAATATGAAGTGATGTCTAGGTATTAGTTTATAAATTGTGTAAAGTTATTGTACGTATATATATATATATAACTGTGAAATCATTTATTTACATACGAGTATCTACATATATTTAAAGACTTGTTTGTGTAAATTTGTAAATATTTGGATATACATATACAACCAAACCTGTACTAAGCTGCCAGTCGATGGGAAACTGTAAAAGTGACCGCTTAAATTAGGTATGTTTTTGTTTTTTTAAACTATGATTTGAAAAATTGGGTATCAAAGAATGCATGAACTACAAAATAAACAAATATCAAATAATGTAAATGTACTTAAAACTTTTTTTTTTTTTTAAATTTAACCAAAATTAGAATCAAATTAGCTCTAATTACACAGGTCTACAAATTTGAACTTTCAAAAATCTTTTGAGGTATAAGTATAATAAAAGTTATTCAGTTTTGCTCACTGATTTCAAATCTGTAATTCTTTTTTTCGAGAGTCCGATGGTTTTCGAGAAATCGGTCCCTACTTTTTTAGCTTTTTTGGCCCATTTTCCAACTTCAACTTCAATTTAAGCCTAGAAGGATACACATTTTGAGCGCTAAAAAATAATGATTGGCTAGTATTTTTTATGGAGATTTCATTTCTAGTCTTTGTTTTGACCTAAAAGGACTCCTAGGGGCGTAGGGTGCCGGAGTAGGTCCAAAAGTCGATGAAATCCTTTGTACTTAAATAACTCCTTGAATATTGCATGAAATGGATTAATAAGGAATGCATTATAGAGATTAGACCCAAAGCTTTAAAACAAGATGTCAAGCGCTCGATAAGAGCCTTTAATTTTGAAGAAATCGTCAATCAAAGTGTGTAAATTTTCATCCAATTTTGGGCAAAAATTCGCTAGAAATCTAAGACTCACGGTAGATCTAATAAAAAACAAGTGCTATAGACTGTAGTAGTAGAGCGCAGAAGAAGACTCTCATATCAGCTGAAGATAACCAAATTCAAAAACATGGATCTCTTATTCAATTACAATTTAAATTTAAAAGAGTGGGATCGCAGGGCCATGGATATCCTATGAAAGGAATAGTGTTCCTTGATGAGTCATGTCTCAGTACCCTTCATCTTCATCATCATGGATATTAACGAAACTGCTTTGAGGAATGCTGGATCAGTCGCCTTAATTTGAAGAAGACGGGATCGGAGTTTCGACGTCTTATAAAATTAGAGATTCATCTTCATGAGAAAGTATTTGTCATTTGGATCATCTTTGAGTACACTAAGAACAATTCCCTTTTCAGATTAACAATAAACATCGCTGTTAAGTCAAGAATGGGGAAAGAAATGTAGACTCCATTGAGGAGTCAATGTTTGTATGGAAGAAACTAAATTCCACATTCATCTCATAATTTAAACCGATGTTATTGCTTATATCGCTACGACGGCTCTTGTATACATTGGACTCGCGCATCGTGGCCGTTTCTAGTCTACTAACACACATCCTCATTCGAATGGACAACTTTTTTACACTCATGTACCTATCATATTACTGAAAGTCCCTTAGTTTACCGTTTATGTCTCTCAGTACTGAGTCCCCTTCTTTATGCCTAAAGTGGAGAACAAGGAATAATCATGAAGTGTCTTTGATAACGTTAATCGTATTATGCACAAACTCATTTATTTTTTATATCATTTCTAATGAATGATCTCAAATACAAAATATATTATAAATATAACATAATTTACATAATTCCTTACAAGTATAATTCAATCATCAATGTTCGACAAAGAGTTATTTGATTCTAATGGTAGTTTCAATGCTGATAACATAATATGATTTTGATGTTGAATGCTCTGATGTGATCTCTTTCTTTTCTTATAAACTTTATAACATAAAAATATGAAATATGTAATTAGAAGGACAATCAAGATAGTGGATATACATATTACGGCGGGTTTAATCCACGAAAATATCTTGAATGGAGCATTAATTATATTTGCTGAATGGTTTATAATTGAACCTATAGTATTATCTGTATCGAACTTTGACAGTATTTTTATTTTTGGGGCAATTTGAAATATATTTTAAGCAATTTTATTCGAAACTCCGATGGTTTCAAATATTTTTCTAGATTTATTCTTTAAGATTTGATGAATGAATTCAATGTCTATTTTTGGATCTTCGGTTACACTTTCAAATGTAGAACTTATATCTTCATAACCTGCAGGGAACATTCCATTTGAATAAAGTGTACAGTTTTCATCCAAACTTGATTACCAATATAAGTGCTACTAAAAGACGATCTATTTCTGCAAGCTATAAATGTCGTTTGTTTAGTGAGGGAAAAATGAATAAATTCTGATTCTGAAACCTGTATTGCTGCTTCTGTGATATTTCTAGAAAAATGAATATTTTTTGTGTCTTGGCTCCATATGCTCAATTTAGGAGCTGTTAGTGACGAGCAGGGAGGACGTTTTCATCAAGATATTAAAAAAATAGAAGCAAGATATAAAGGGTTTTGGAATTCAAGCATGATGGGAGATTATTGTTGAATGTTGTATCGTGATGAGCCTGAAAAGAAGCTCAAGCGTAAATCTAGTACCAAACATCTATGATATCTTTGAAATTATATTTTAAATCTTAAAATAATTATGTACAATATGTTATATATGTAGATAAATTAAAATATTTAATCTCTTCAATATAACAAATTCATGAAAAACATAAAACTCCTAATTAGAAATGGTATAAAAAATAAATGAGTTTGTGCATAATACGATTAACGTTATCAAAGACACTTCATGATTATTCCTTGTTCTCCACTTTAGGCATAAAGAAGGGGACTCAGTACTGAGAGACATAAACGGTAAACTAAGGGACTTTCAGTAATATGATAGGTACATGAGTGTAAAAAAGTTGTCCATTCGAATGAGGATGTGTGTTAGTAGACTAGAAACGGCCACGATGCGCGAGTCCAATGTATACAAGAGCCGTCGTAGCGATATAAGCAATAACATCGGTTTAAATTATGAGATGAATGTGGAATTTAGTTTCTTCCATACAAACATTGACTCCTCAATGGAGTCTACATTTCTTTCCCCATTCTTGACTTAACAGCGATGTTTATTGTTAATCTGAAAAGGGAATTGTTCTTAGTGTACTCAAAGATGATCCAAATGACAAATACTTTCTCATGAAGATGAATCTCTAATTTTATAAGACGTCGAAACTCCGATCCCGTCTTCTTCAAATTAAGGCGACTGATCCAGCATTCCTCAAAGCAGTTTCGTTAATATCCATGATGATGAAGATGAAGGGTACTGAGACATGACTCATCAAGGAACACTATTCCTTTCATAGGATATCCATGGCCCTGCGATCCCACTCTTTTAAATTTAAATTGTAATTGAATAAGAGATCCATGTTTTTGAATTTGGTTATCTTCAGCTGATATGAGAGTCTTCTTCTGCGCTCTACTACTACAGTCTATAGCACTTGTTTTTTATTAGATCTACCGTGAGTCTTAGATTTCTAGCGAATTTTTGCCCAAAATTGGATGAAAATTTACACACTTTGATTGACGATTTCTTCAAAATTAAAGGCTCTTATCGAGCGCTTGACATCTTGTTTTAAAGCTTTGGGTCTAATCTCTATAATGCATTCCTTATTAATCCATTTCATGCAATATTCAAGGAGTTATTTAAGTACAAAGGATTTCATCGACTTTTGGACCTACTCCGGCACCCTACGCCCCTAGGAGTCCTTTTAGGTCAAAACAAAGACTAGAAATGAAATCTCCATAAAAAATACTAGCCAATCATTATTTTTTAGCGCTCAAAATGTGTATCCTTCTAGGCTTAAATTGAAGTTGAAGTTGGAAAATGGGCCAAAAAAGCTAAAAAAGTAGGGACCGATTTCTCGAAAACCATCGGACTCTCGAAAAAAAGAATTACAGATTTGAAATCAGTGAGCAAAACTGAATAACTTTTATTATACTTATACCTCAAAAGATTTTTGGCTGTTGACATGTGTTATTATATGTATTAATATACATTTATATAATAAAATGAATAATAATTTTCATTAACAATATTAAATTTTTTTTTTAAATTTCCGTTTGTTCTACAACCTCTGCTGTTCTAATTAAGCATACTAATATTTCTTCTATCAATTACAAGCTGTTTAAACTTTAATAATGCATCACTAGCTTTGTTAAAATTGTCTTATTCATTCTCAGATATATATATAGAGAGAGAATTAACATCCAATATTTTATTTATTGCATACTTATAGATACATAAATGTATCTACAGGATCTGAATTATACGCGATTGGACTTGTTTAGAAATATGAATGTGACCGGAATTAAAACTTATTATTTGGCATAATTAATTCTTCTATTTCAAGCTCACACAGCTTCTGAACTTTTGTTATTCCTCAATCAGTAAACGCTAAAAAAAGTGACCCTAAAAGCAGATTCATCAGTATTGGTATGCAGCAGCATTTTAGGTGACTGCTGGCATGGGATTAAAGGGGCACACTTAAACCAGTGTATTTATGTTATCAATTTCCAGCGTGGGAACTGGATATGACCGCTCAGTGCAGTGACACGCTTAAAGCAGTTGATCGTTCGACCCAGTTTGACTCTATGTTATAAATTTGTAAATATGGGTTGTGGATATGTCACAAATAATGAAAAATTTGAGGGTGCTCTTCTTGAATGATGGGCGTATGTCACAAAATAATGGTTGATATTCAAAAAGGTGGAAATGGTTCTGGTATTCTTTTTGAAATTGAGTATTTCTGGTTTGTATTTAAGACAAAAGAAAATACAGAGCTGATTGTGGAAACGAATGCAGTGTGTCAATTGTTATAAATAACTTTGTATAATATTATATCATGACAAGTCTTTTACTTCATTGAACAAATCTAACTAATTAAAGTATATTGAAATGCATACAATAAATAAGTTGATTAATAAAAACAATAACAAAAAACAAAAAAACAAACAAATCCGAATTTAATTTATTTTTTTACTAGTCTTTCCTTCTGCACCCCGTTATTTCACAAACATAAAAAATGTATGTACATTGCATTTTCTTGTCAGTTGTCAACATTTCTACTTCATTCACCTTATTAGTGTTGTAAATGTTGATTGGTTGAACTTGAATTAACTCTTGTGATGAGTAAAACAATTATTTGCTATTAAATCGTTAATAATTCCATAGTCGGGAAAAATTGACTGATTTTGGTTCTTTTCATCAATTTCATCAAAATAAGGATTTGGGTAAAAATGATTTTCGATTTTTGTATTTTTAAGTATGATTACAGCATTAAAACCCATGATCAAAAATGCTGTTGATCACTGCTTTATATTTCATATATATTCTATGAACCATGAGGTAATTTGTGCTACAGGACCCACATCATCTATGGAGCCATAGGGAAGTATTGCCCCTCCTCACTTTTTTGTAATTTACTAGACATAATTTGCAATCTTTTCAGGAATAGCTAATAGTAATACATAAATTTCCTTTTAGCTCTGAAAACATTTACAGAAAGTTCCTGACGATCACCACAAGATAACAAAATGGTATCACAAAACAGTTCATCTATTGTTTCACAATCATTTTTAGGTATTATTTCAACTATAAATCTCATATGTTATCTATGTATATGAAGAATTTTTTCGTTGGGCTACAAAAAATAACGTTTTTTGAACCATATACTAATACTTAACTACACCCTTATATTTGGTCAATTCATCGAATTTTCTACTCATTATAACTCTGTTTAAATAAAGTAGCTCATAACACTCACAGTCTTGAACAATCAGTTCGTTGTTTCAGCGAAATACACGTTGCTAGGTGTATTGTAATACAATCTTCAAATTTATGAATAGTTTTTTTTAAAATAAAATGACTAATTTTAATGTCTACATAATTAGACATGCTCAAACTTTTCCTCCAATTTCTAAAACCTTAGATAACAAACATTAGAATATTAATTGTTAATTTGTACGTTGCGTGTCTGTAAATAAAACATACACATAAATAAAATCAATCTATGTAATATTATTTGTAAAGCAAATTAAAAGTCTGATTACATCAGTCAATTTGATTGAGCTACAAGCTGATATATAGGACTTATCAATAATGAAAGTCGAGCATTATTGAGGCAGATCAAATTTGATTGGACTGTCCATGTAATAAAACTAAAAAAAAAAAAAAAAAAATCCCTATTCCAATTATTTTGAGCTTACTTTTTCATTAAAAGAAGTTCCCCTTTAATATATACTATATGTATATAAAAGTTGCCGATTTGATTTGATGATCTATGAGAGGGGAGAATGTATGTAATTTATGTTGTTAGTAGAAACACAGAATCATTTGAGAAATACTCAACAACAACAACAATAACAAGGCAAAGGAAGGAGGGGGAGGGAGCCTAACGTGAAAGACATGGAATTTATGTAGGTCAAATATCTAACAAAGTCCACTCTTTTTTTTTTACTTCAATTCTTCATATACATATATGTAACATAATGTAAATGTACTTCTCGTATTATATATTCTAACATGCTACGTTAAAAAACAAAAATAAATGCTCAATCTCCCATCCTCATTGAAAAAAACAACAGCAATTTGTTTTTTTGTTTTTTTAAAAAAGACATGAAATACTAACTCAAACTAACTCATTAAAGCTTTATTCCGAGTATAAACCTTTGGTCAATGATTCAACTGTTTTTATTTTCAAATCATGTTTAGAGGACTTTTATTGATTAAGTGGAGTAAAGGAGAGAGTTGTGTTTAAGATCAAGAGTCAAGTTTGTTAAATATGAAAAGAAAGAAAAAAAAATCAAAGAGCCTTTCTAATGCTCAAGATGTCAATTAAATAATTTGAAAAAGAACAAAAAATAATATTTAGTGTGTACTTTAATTATTTTTAAGGGAGAATGATGTTTCTTATTATCTGATAATAAGTGAAGCTCAAAAATATCCCAGGGTATAAAGAAGTTCATGAATTATTCTCTATAAACTATGACATGCTTCGAGTTTAATACCAAAGACTGTCTCTTGACATAAATATATAGGAATGTAAATAATATGCAAATGGGGTATGTAAAATAAAAAGAAAGAGAAAATCAACCTGGTAGCTCTGACAATTTTATGAATGTTGTGAGGGAAGCAGCTTGAGCTGTCATGACGTTTTACTGAGCTACAAGCTGCTATTCTCCTTTATATATACAAATGAAGACATCAATAATAAATAATAATAACATTATGTATACCATAGATGAGAGGTAGAAAATGAACTGAAATTAATGTCAGGAAATTATATGTATATTTTTAAATAATAATTATACGAGGACTTGAGCCCTTTTTGCTTACATTTTATTTGCTTTATTGACCTTAATGTATGTATTCCTTCATGCGAGATCTTTACTATCAGATAGATGTTCTTCCCTGAGTAATAAAAAAAATGATAACAGCTTTGGAAAACAAAAAGTACTGTTCGAAGAGCCAACTCCACAAAATCTCGCACGCGGCATTTTGCATATTATTTACATTCCTATATATATATACTGCCAATACAAATGCTATAATCATATCATAATTGCAATAAATAAATGGCAATACTCATAATTTTATCAAATGAAAAATAAGCAGTGTTGATAGGATTTTGAAGACAAAATTATAGGATTTAGATCTACAATGAGTCGTCATTTTTATATGTTTAATGATTGAAAGTTTGACTAATGAGTTTTAGGATAAGTGAAAACTTTGCTTTGGATACGCTGTTATTAGAAATGTTTGTACATACATGTGTAGTTATATCAAGATGGTCATATAAAATGTAGACTGATTGATATAGTATGTCGTTTCACAAATAAGGAGAATGGAATGGGAATTTCAGATTGGATAATGATCAGAGGATTTTTAACCAATAAAAATAAATATTCTGATATGTGTGCGTCAGAGAGCTAGAAACTTTGGAAATTGTGGATTTTTTTTTTTTGACAAGACCAGTTTCCAATTTGATGTCTTTTGTATTAACCATACTTTAGTTACATTAACATAATAATGTCATTCTTGTTAGAACGCACTTCAAAGTAATGTATTGCGGTCTCTCATCATCTTTCGACTAAACCAATTTATTTGTTTTATAGAAAAGCAAGTCTTTAGTCTATATTAATCAGTACAAAAATTATGACATCTCCTAATACAGGTATTATGTTGTCAATATAAAGTATTAATGAAATTGCTTGGAGGTTAGAAAATGCTTAAAGCTCTTTACATATCCTTGAAAAATGTCTTTTGCATGGCTGCAAGTACGCACAAAGAAAAGTATCAAAAAACAACTATACCTACAAAAGATAATCAGTTGAGTGACCTATTACTTTTTGAACAAAAGCACAATTTTCCAAAAATTAAATATTGTGCAGCGTTCATTAAAAAATGTGGTAGGATTGGATCGTATTATTTTATGCAATTTGTCAGTTTTAGGTAAATGTCTACACATCATAGGGCTTGTCAAATTTGATGAGAGTGTTTATATTGAGACTGGTAAATTTCTCCTTTGTTTTCTCTATCTTCACACGCAAAGTAGTTATATTTCAATGGGAAAATTATTTGCTCCAAAAAGTTTGAGTGGTTTTGGGTTGATAAACATTAGAGGGATCTGGTGGAATTCATGGCTGAATGGATTGTCAAAGCACTAAAATTATCCAATCTTTTGAATTCTTCTGTTAACTAAAATGCTAAGGATGTGGAAAAGAATCAACTTGTAATAAAATCAGTCATCTAAAGTACGAGTGCTCTGAAGCAGTGGTTTCCAACCCCTGGTGGTCCGTGGATCAATCAGTACTGGGCCGCACAAGAGTTAATGAGTTATTTTTGGACTTAATAAGGTGGACCTTCTACTTCATCTTCCAGAGATTAGGAGAAGAAGAAAATTTTAAGTATAAATGCAAATTACAAAAGATAATCAATTGTCTGTAATTACCTCCTGATGGGCCCATCTCGTTGGATATAATCAAGCATGGGCTTCCATATATTTAGGATCACGAACAGTTTTTGATGTTATAATAAGTTATATTGTTGGAGCAATGTGTGTTAATAAAGTTCCATATGAGGTCACAGTGGAATCACATTTATTTTTATTTGTAATATTTCAACCTCCCGTCCCGCAGTTAGAAAAAGGCTGAGTACCACTGCTCTAGCGTCCATCAAGCAATCAACAACTGCTAGAAAAGAAATCTTTCGTGGAATAGAGCCCTGGGATGAACAATCCATTCATTTACCTCCATCAACACGACAACAAAAATAAAATGATCCTTCGAAATGATCTCCCTCTCTTAAAATTTAAAGGATTTGTCCAAATTTCTTTTATTTAGTTACATGCAATATTTTGAATCAAATTACGTATTTATAAATTTAAATAAATATATATATATAAACATAAATGCCTAGAAAGCTATAATACTCCGTGTTACATACCTAAACGACTATCTCCTCTTCCCTTGAGCTGGGTTAGGACTCTTTTATATTGTCATTTAAAAAAGTCTATAAAATTATACATAGATATATATATATATATATATATATATATATATGTATATATCTGCCAAATCTAGGTTCTATAATAACCATAAAAAAATCAAAATTAATTAATCAGCCAAATAAAAAAATATGTAATAGAGTGTATGAATATTCACTCAATCACTCATTATGAAAGAGAATTATAACTAGTAGGATCAAGGCTGGGTTTTTTTGTCTTTGAAAAAAAAAAAAAAATACAGTATATGTATCTTAGACGTATGTATATAACTAGGTTCTATTGGGTTAATTATCCACCAATATACATACGTAATTACTAATAAAGTTATACAGAGATATCCTTAATTATGTATACTAAAATATGTTATGGAAAAAGACTCATAGGATGCTGGAAACAAAGGAGATATCCTGATTCTCTGTACCTTCAATTCATTCACCTCACTTTAAAAATCCTATCTGTATTCTATGTAGTACTGAGGGATTATTATTATTTATGCATAGAATGAAGCCTAACAGTTATATGTAGACAATTAAAAAAACAAATATAATAAATACTTTATATTAAACATAATTATTAATAGATCCGATGCTGAGTTGAAGGGATAGAAGTTGGAGAGAGCTCTCATAATAAGTAGTTTTTAAATTAAATTTAAAATCATATGGATCCATAAATGCATATTTAATTATACCTATCAAATCCTTCAATTATTTTAATTATATATTTATTATGAGGTATCAACTCCAAACGTCTCAAATACTTTGTCTAATATCCTGAATAATTAATAACAAAATAAAATATTAAAACTAAAAAATAATAACTCTATGTTATTGCAGAAATGTCCTTACAAGCCTGGATAATTTGTTCAGGGAATGTATGTATGTACTGCTCTCTTTGTATTCGGACTGTACTCACCAGACAAAAGAATAAGTGTTAGTAAACTGACAATTTATTATTTTCGCATATATATAGTGAATTTTATTTAAAAAGATCTTGACATCATAAGTCATATGATGACATAACCATGAAGGATCACATCTGGAATAAATATTTGGATCCTCAGCTTCATACATATTACCAAAGCCAACCAAATATACTAAATGATTTGAGGCTATACTTTTATAAAGTCCCACTTGTGCGAACACTGTCTTGATAAGATTACAAAAAACTTTTTTCGAATAAAGATTATTTCGTATTGGATCTATACTAAGGAATTGCCCTCTCCATTATCCTCTGATCATGATAGAAAATATAGCTATAAACTATGATCTACACTAAAAGATTTCTAACAATGTACTTCTTTATTACATAGACATCAATTTTTTTATATCTTTATCCCTGATCAGTCTTCTAAATTTTCATGTCCTAAACTCAAATACAATCTTGCTAAGCATTGAGTTATATCCCAACTATTAAGTAATCAAAAATTATCAAAAATGACTTAATTGGCTAACTACACCGGTCAACAATCTGCGCGCTACTACTTAAGTAGCTCTATCGTGAGTCTTTGATTTCTTGCGAATTTTTGCTCGTAATTGAATGAAAATTTACACATTTATATGGACGGTTTATTCTTGTTTAAGGAGTTTTATCGGGTGCTTGACATCTCGTTTGAAAGCTATGGGGCTCAGCTCTTGTATGCATTCCTTATTAATTCATCTAATGTAATATTCAAGGAGTTATTTATATACAAAGGATTTGGTCTACTTTTGAGCTAACTTCCACCGCCTATACCCCTAGGAGTCCCTTTAGGTTAAAACAAAGATTGTAAATGAAATTTACGTATAATACAATAGCGAATCATTATTTGTTAATGCACCTTTTGTGCATTAAATTGAACTTGAATTTGTAAGCTTCCAAGTAAAGTTGCAGGGTTATTTTTTCTTGATCCCTTCTTAAGTATTTATATATACATACGATCATATACTGTAACTCGGACCCCACTGCCCCTACATCATCATCATCATGAACCCTTTGATACAAATATAGATGTAAAAAATAAAAATATATCAGATCTTTGAAAAAGAAAAAAGAAATAATTGGGCTTCTGTAAAGTAGAAAATATTTTTTTTTTTTTTGTATCTTTCTCCTCTTCCCCGGCCGGCTTTCTCTACCATTATATATATATATGCCACACACATATAAGAGATGCCCGTTTCTTGAAAAAAAAAAAAAAAAATGATATTAAAAAAAATGTTGAAGAGAAAAAAATATTTATCCTCAAAATTCTTTAGTGCGAAAATATCTGTGTATCATAGATATTATCAATTTACACGAACTCGACAAGGAATTTAAGTTTTCCATATTTTAGTATCTATTAAAACTTTTTTAATGTGTTAACATAATTTACTAAATTAGTAAATGTTGTGAAGAGTCAATTACGAAAAAAAAAAAAAAATATTGTAGTGATTTTATATATTTGTGGAAGAAGATTTTTGTGATTGTGTTCTATGTAATTAATGGACTGAGTTGAGGAATTGCGGATCGCTACTCTGTAATAATAATAGTTGATTAAAGTTTTTATTTCTTTTAAAAAAACAACAACAACAAATAAGAGGTGAGATCATGTCATTTAAATTTAAATAAATAATTTTTGAGGTAAAAGCTATTTGCTAAATGCATTTTATTGCATATCCAACAACTTTCCTGCAAAGAAAAAAAGAAAGAAAAAAAAAAGATGATTTATTAAAGGAAAGTGATGAACAAAATTGAGAAAATATTATTTTAAATTTGAGAAATAATAATTTATTTAACTAAAGTACCACTCTAAATACACAGCTTACAATCCAGAGTTATATTTGTGTATATACTCGTAAATAAATAAATATATATATATTTATATATAACCCGTTCATGAATTTATTCAAGCAAATACTCATTAGTAAATCCTAGGGGATATAAAAAGGCTTACTCTTGATTTAGCCTTTTTTATATAAGATATATAAATACTCTGCCTTTTCTCCATAAGACTTAAAAAAATTAAATTAGTTCTCTTATAAACATCATACAATTTGGTGAAATTTTTTATAATTCCTTGATGAATGCTTTTTGGACGTATGTGTACAAACCTTGATGCTGCTCTACATGACCACGCCTCTTTAACAAGCAACAAGGCTATAAGTTGTGTATAAAGTATTTGCAAATTTGTTAAATTATAACGAAATTCTACATGGACATTATTTGTACAATTAAAGATGGAAGAATATTTACTTATATCACGCAATCTCTCACAAATAGTATGACATCATTGGTATATATAATTAATTTGCATACTTATGGAGTTGCAAATCAGACAAGGGTATTAAAGCCAAAAGAACTTTACTGTTAGAAATGTTTGCATTGTGAATAAGACCTCTATATTTATATGTATATTATGTAAGGAGTTGCATAGATATTTATCTGTATACAAAAAGTTGTTTCTTTGGTTTAATGTCCTGAAATGATGAGAATCTCCTTTTATAA
Organism: Lepeophtheirus nordmannii; assembly: GCA_963680855.1. Taxonomy (NCBI): domain Eukaryota; kingdom Metazoa; phylum Arthropoda; class Copepoda; order Siphonostomatoida; family Caligidae; genus Lepeophtheirus; species Lepeophtheirus nordmannii. The sequence continues at coordinate 1,499,154 of OY804519.1, forward strand.
AGGAGCATGTATTATACATAATACAACATACATACAATACATAAACAAACAACATATCCCTTGTGCATAAATACATATAATATTTTTCAAGTCTTTGTTACTCTCCCGATTTTCTTTTCAATTTGCCATTTTTACGAATGATTTAATCTTTGTTCTATTTTTATTTTTTTTTAAATCTCTCTTCACCACATCAAAATAACATGTATATATATATATATATATATATATATATATAAAGATCAGCAAACACAAAATAGAGCAACCACTAAAGAATAAATAATAGTGCTTGATTTAGAAGCGCAAATTAATGAATAAATAAATGTTCACATTACTTTTTGCTTTATTATTAAGTTATTTATTTTTATAGATATATATATTAGATTCATTTTTCATTATGTATGTAGATATTAACGTCATCACTATTGTATCTCGCAACCTTTGCTCCCCCCCCCCCCCAAAAAAAAAAAAAGAGAGAGAGGAAAAAAAGACCCAAAATCAGTTAGTAGCTGGACTATTCATCCCAACTGTGTAGAATTATTTCTCTTTTAATGTGAAATTACCTTTTACAGCTGAACGACAAGAACTAATTAGAGTTCATTCAATCAACATGAAAAGATTGACAGCTAACAGTATAAAACAGTGTGGGTTTTGATGTTGGTGGAGATATCAAGAATGATTACATTGGTACACAGTCAAAAATCCTTAGGGGAATAAGTATAATAAAAGTTATAGAATTTTACACACTGATTTCAAATCTGTAATTTTTTTTTTCCAGAGTCCGACGGTTATAGAGAAATCGGACCCAACTTTTGTAGTTAATTTGGTCCATTTTCCAACTTCAACTTCAATTTAAGCCTAGAAGGATACTCATTTTGTGCGTTCAAAAATAATAATTCGCTAGTGTATTTAATGCAAATTCCAATTTCAGTTTTTATTTTGACCTAAAGGGACTCCTGGGGGCATAGGCGGCGGGAGTAGGTCTAAGTGATTGTACTTAAATAATATAATAATACTTGAATATTACATGAAATGGATTACTAAGGAATGCATTAAAGAGCCTAGACCCAGAGATTAACTAAAGGCACTTAAGTAGTAGCAAGCTGGTTTCTTAATCCTTCTGCACGCTACTTCTTAAGTAGATCTACCATGAGCCATTGATTCCTAGCGAATTTTTGGTCGAAATTGAATGAAAATTTACACAAATAGATGGACTATTTATTCTTAGCTTAGGATTCTTATATAGTGTTTGACATCTCTTTTGAAAGCTGTGGATATCAGCTCTTTAATGTATTCCTTATTAATCCATTTCAACTAAGATTCAAGGAATTATTTAAGTACAAAGGATTTGACTGACTTTTGTACCTATTCTCACCCCCTACACCCCTCTTAGGTTAAAACAAAGACTGTAAATGGAATTTGCGTTTAATACTCAAGCGGATCATTATCTTTTAATGCACGAAATGAGTATCCTTTAGGCATAAATTGAAGTTTAAGTTGGATCATGGGCCAAAAATGCTAACAAAGTATGATCCGATTTCACAAAAACCGTCGAACTTTTGAAAAAAAAAATTACAGATTTGAAATATGAACAACTTTTATTATTCTTATAGCCCTTAGGATTTTTGACATTTCAAATTTGTTGACCTATGCTATTATTTTGAATGTTTAAATGTTAAAAATAGGTGTATAAATAAGTAATTAAATTTGGGGTATTAAATAATTCAATATTTGTCTCCTTGAATTTTTATAAATATTTCAAACACTTTTAAAAAGTCAAATTCTATTTTTCTTTAAAATGGTTTATATGGGTTGAATTACACTCATATAAATACATACATGTATTATATAAATAATGAGAAAACATAAAGGAGCAAAACATATGTAGAGTTTATTCTACAAAGGAATTTGTAATTTACCTAGTTTTTAATTGAATGCTACCTTGAGGAAAAGATGGGCCTATGGTAATGGTGAAAAAGATTTTAATGTTGAGTGTAAATAGTTGATACATACCTACATGCGTTGAACAAAGGATTTTGCATCTCTTTTTATATATATATTTCCTTAAGGAAACTTCTAATCAATTACTTAATCTTCAACAAAATATCTCTAGCCGAAGACTTTGTGGTTCAAATCCAGATCACAATCGCCCAATTGCTCTGACTTTTGCTTTATTTTGAAAATGATCAGTTATTTTTTTCAGTCGTAGAAATGAGTTCTTGTTACTCCTGAAAGGAGCAAAATCTGGGGGTTTTTCCCCCCATTTAATTTGCAAACCCTTAAAAATGAAAGCCAAAGATGTATTTACTATTAATAAATATGTAATTTTTCAGTGCTTAGGTTGAATTTAGTATGATATTTTTTTTATTAACAATAATTGTACAAAAAGCATGTATTTTTTAAATTTAAAAAAATTATACAGTGGTCATAAGTCGTTGAACACTTTATTTTGTTGATTTTTTTTTCGAAGAAGTTCGAATTTATGAGTATTTCTAAAGAAAAAAGATCGAAAAGTAAAAACTGGAATATCTTATATATATATATAAAGGTGGATTTACACTACGATTTAAAAAGAGATGTTGCATTGATGAGTTTAATCAGGAGTCGTCATCTGACTCACTTACGTTGATTAAAAAAAACATTCTTACCTACGTTCACTTCATTCTTTAAGCAAATTGAAGGTCCCTATCTTCTTTAACTCTTTCTTCTATATGTATGTATATATATATATACATTTGTACATACCCCTAATCTGCCAATTTTTTCCAATGTAATGGTTTCAGTTGGTCCTAGTTACAAATGTCACAAATTGTGATAATTTTTATAATAATAATTATAATTAATGAGCTATCAATTTTGTATTTTTGATATCATGTTTGACATCAATAAGATTGTTCAACACTTTCAAACTCTCTTCTAAAATGAAATACATAAGAAAAAATGCATAAAGTGTATACTTGAACAAAACTTCTCCTTACATTTTATTGTAAGTCCACCTTTACATTAATTTGTACAGGTAACACTCCAACTAAAATTTCATATGAATAGTGCTGCAATTCCCTTTTGATGCCCATAGGCATCGCTGATGTAGGTTTTTTTGTGGTGGTGATGATGAACCACCCAGGATCATTTATGTCATCAAAACTTACATATATAGAGGTTATTACGTTAGTTGTAGAAGCCAAAAGTTTTTATTCATCTAGAAAATGATCACTCTTTAGAGCTGGTGGAGGTTCAAGGTCATTTAAAAGTTATACACAATGTTGGAGATGGGTTTGTTTTATGTTGTCCCTAAGGAGTGGCTCTTTAACCATAGCAGGGACTTACCACCAAGTTTTGCACCTGTTGTATTACCTGCAGTGATAGAGACTCTGTGATCCTAAGCATGATTTCGCTTTGACTTGCTTGGTTTTCTCTTCATGCAGTTTTTGAAGATATTTGCCTAGATAATAGGCTTCCATTCAGAGCTTTCCTTCCTTTTAAAGTTCCCTTCCCCCTCAATTTACAACTTCTTTTTCGGGTTGTAGGCAGTCTTTTTGGAGACTCCAATAAGCCTTGACATTTCAATTGGAGTGTTATTCACATAAATGGGGAAAAAAATGAATATTTTTATACATGTTGACATTACGCCTTAACTTTTTGAAATCATCCACTTAAAATTCCTCAAAAAAAATTTGAATCATTTGAGTGCGTAAATTTCAATATTCATCTCGGTAAATGAATACATAACTTAATGTAAATACATAGGAATAAAAGTACCTGAAATTATATTTTAAAAAGTCAGAAAGTTTTTTTTTATTCCGTCTTTATAAATATGTTTTCTTTTGAAGAATTTCCATTCTTACTTTTATTTGTTCTTCTGAAGAATGCGACCATAGTTTTTTTCTCTCTCTCTCTTCAAAAACTAATACTTAAGTCACAATTATTATTATTATTTTTTTTTTTTACAACATCATTTCTATTTCAAAAGGAAAATGAAAAAGTTTATTTCTATTTCAAAAATATACATACATATGATGTATCAAAAAATAGGCTCTGGAATCAGTTGTATTTTTTTTATTTATTGTTGCTGCTTTACAACAGTTTGTATAGCGTTGTATTCAGTAATGAAAAGTTTAATTACTTTTAAAATCTCAGCTTCCTATTTGAAAAAGAATTCAAAATTTGTCAAACTATACACAAAAGCTCTAAATTTTGAATGAATCCAATAATTACATAATCATAGTTATTACATTTTATACCATTGTTGAAAAAAAAAATCCCCAGAATGGACTTTGTTAAGAAGAAATTATGTCGTTTTAGGACTTGTAAGAACCAATATTAGATATTTGAAATATTTTGTCAAAATTAAAAAGGAACTAAATAAATAAAATACAATGAGCTATGGAATACTCAAGCAAATACTTTTTTCATAATAAAAGATTAAAATCATATACAATAACATAAATGAGCCCCTTTTTCCTCTCTCAAAGCCCATGAGTTATTATTTTTTTTAAGTTAGAAAACTTAGACAAGATCTCTCTATTCTCTGAGCGCATGAAGGAGATGAGTGAGGGGTATGGAGAAGTTGCTACAAAATTGGAACTCTCCCAAGGTTGGGAACTGCCCTTAAACGAACGTTTGAACTATCCTGAAGTGCACAAAATTGTGTTTGATAATGCTGCAGAGGCTCACTGGTCAAAACAACATCAAACATAAGAAGTGTGTTCCAAAAACAAACAAACAATGGACCCTTTTTATGCTTACCCTAGAAGAAGAGAAGTTATCAACAAGGAGGTATCAGGAAGTATCTGAGATATTAAAAAACCGATTACCATCATCTTTAGAAATATGGTTCAAATACCACTTACTTTAGGGGACGTTGGAGGTGCGATCCAAGTTTTTTCAAGGCTTAGAGAGTGTCTGTTGTATCTTCTGCAAGGACAAAAAGGATGCTAAAAGAAACTTACAGATCAATATGGAATGAATTGGCCAATCACTTTGGAGCTATGAGTGGCAAAGAGGAGTTTTGAACATATTTTACCAGAAAAGATGAACTAAAAGTCAATACAATTTTAACAAAGGCACAACAAGTTGTCTACGCAAATGACACCAAGCTGAATAAATGATATCATTCCAATCATCAACGTGTTTATTAGAGAGAAATTAGAGAAATTGAATGATTTTATGTATTAGTTATTTATTATTTTAAACCAGTTTAAACCCACACTACTCCTTAAATTTTATTCCTTGTTAGTCCCTCTTAAGCATGAATGGGCGCCCTTTGTTCACTTGTGGGCCAAATTATGTTTTCCAAGACTGGCTGTGGGCCAAGAGCCCTAATTATATATTTACAAAATATGTATGCATACATAGTTATACTTATTTTATAATAACTTTTTTTTACTAATATATGATAATTGTAGATTTCAAAGGTCTCTGCGGACCGTAGGTAGGCCTATGTATGTTCTAAAAATATGTTATTTATACAAATGAACGAATATTATGAATAAAGTTTTGCCTTTTCGCCAACAATTTTTTTATTTTTTTTTAAGTTAGAAATCAAAATTAAATGTAAAAATAAATTAAATAATATGAACTTCTCATCACATTATTGCTCAAAAATTGACTCAAACCCGTCAAGCCTAAAAAAAAACGTGTATTATATGGCTTGAAAAAATTAATATTTTATGTCTTTGAAAGTCGTAATTGATACGAAAAAATAAATAAATAACAGATTCATAATAAACATAGTAAATATTATTAGAATTTGCTGGAAAACCAATCATATTTTTTCATTGACTTATCCAATCAAGCAAAATACATTTCCCCTTAGATACCATTATAAAATTAATAATCCTATTTACAAAAAAATTTGTTTATCCTCATAATGTTTCCCAACAAATACTTGACATTTTAATAACTTTCTTCAAAGGCACTTTATATGAGGGACTCATGATTAAAAATGTACATATAGAGTCCTCAAAATAAAGTTTGTGAACGTCCATTTTTCGCAACTCATCGATATAAGCGAAATTATTTAGTGTAATATGTTTTGCTTGTTTGCCCTGGGCTTATAAAATGGTCATATGGGCCTATTAGGAACACCTCTCCTATATAAGAAAGCCTATTTTTTCATTTTCATTAAAAGTTATATATTATATTTTGTGTTATTATAAAATATTAGTGTGAGAAACTACATTTGCAACAAAAATTAGACAGGTCAACAATTTGAAGAAACCAGCTGAAATCCTTCTCCACGCTAACACTTACGTATCTCTACCGTGAGTCATTGATTTCTAGCGAATTTTTGCTCGAAGTTGAATGAAAATTTACATATTTAGATGAACGATTTCTTCTAAGTTAAGGATTCTTATCGAGCATTTGACAATCTAATTTAAAAGCTGTGGGTCTCAGTCCTTGAATGCATTCCTTATTAGTCCATTTCATGTAATATTCAAGGAATGATTTAAGCACAAAGGATTTGACCAACTTTTTGGCCTACTCCCGCCTCCTATGTCCCCAGGATCCCCCTTGGGTTAAAACAAAGACTGAAAATAGAATTTGCATAATATACACCAGCGAATCATTATTTTGTATTGCGCAAAAAGAGTATCCTTCTTGGCTTAAATTGAAGTTGAAGTTGGAAAATGGACCAAATTAGCTCATTAAGTAGGGTTCGATTTTTCGAAAGCCATCGGATTCTTGAGGGGAAAAAATACAGATTTGAAATGAGGGTGCAAAACTGAATAACTTTTATTATACTTATACCCCTTAGAATTTTGACATTTCAAATTTGTTGATCTGTGTTATTCAACAAAAGTTCTGAGCTCTTAATAGAAACAACTTTTTACACAAGTTTGCTAACCGTATTGATTCTTGTGTTTCATCTCTGTTTTAAAGTATTTTTTTTATGTTGGTACATATATATGTACATGTATACAAGCATACAATTTCTTAACCACAATGCCAAAAGGAATGAATAAAAAAATTGTTTTTAAATCGAGGCTTATCATGATAATTTTTTTTTTCTTTATACTCATAAAAAAAAGTTAATATTTGGAACACTGCCCAAAAAATAATTAGAATATATGTGTATGTATGTAGAAAATTACTAAAATATAAATAAAGTAAATGACTGTTCAATATATTTTTTTTAAATGATTGCTTCATGTTTATGTATGTAGACTGTCCCGCTTTGAGGTCAATCTGTTATTTTGTCTGCACCGAAGGATTTTCTACTGCCTATTGATTAAAAAAAAATAATAAGAGTTTTACCCTTCAAAGGACATTTTTGAAGCCTTTTAAGCCATTTGAACTTTGAAAAATGGTCTTCTTGAAGAAAAATTAACTGTTTTTAAAGGGCTCGAGAGGTTTGAAACTTAAAATCCCCCCCAAAAAAAATTTGATCTCATTTAAAAAAAAATTTTTTTTACTTACTTATTATACGAGAAATATTTCTAGGAAATGTTCAAAAATAAATATTAAGTAAATTGACATTTTAGGTGATTGTTTTATGAGAATTAAAAATATAGCAACATTTTTTAAATAGTTCCCTATTTTTATAAGACTTTTGAGTTAAATTTGAACACATTTTATCAATTTTATTGATATTGGAAACTCTGAGACTCAATTCATTAGCAAAATCATTAATTTTCATGAACAATCAAGATCCCCTAAAATATAAATTTAATTTGTATATTATTGCTAAATATTAATAATATTATATTTTGCATATAATTGGTTAATTATAGGTGTAAAATCCTTAGGATATTTTGCACTTATCTTTGTTTTGTGACAATGAATCATTTCAGCTGAAATTGTTAATAAAATTTTTGTTAGTTGCATTAATAAAGTAAAATATCTATTTTAACTACTAAGAGTCATACTCAGTTCTGTAATTATATGAAGAAAAAAATATTTTTTTTCTCCAAATAAATGCATAAAATTAAGAGGAATATGTGCCATAAAATTTAAATCAATTTAAATTTTGAAGTTTACCCACAGTATAAGTATCAAATTTAAAGGAATAACTATAAAATTTTAACAAAAAGTACTCAAAATTCCAGGTTAGTCTTTTAAAAATCTGCAAAACCTTTTTGCCCCTTATGAAATCTCATAGCAGATTCAGAAAAATTATGAGCTTATTACCTCTCAAGCACTTTGAGAAAAACTAATTTTCCTTGGCCATTTTTCAAACTAAAAAATTGCTTGAGATATCACACAAAAATGACCATTGAAGGCTAAACCTCTCAAAATCTCAATTTTTTTATCAATAGGTAGCAGAAAATAATGGATCGTTCCATAAAGATAACAGCTAATGTATACATAGCTACCAATGTTTGTATTTTGACTTCTTAGGAGATGTATAAAACCAATATTTTTTACAAGGCTTACTTTTACTCTAAATATTTGATGAATATTTTTTTTTTCCATTTTTGGGTATTTGAAATGTACTTACTACTACGTGAGAGAAATACACAATAGAGTTTCATTTCATTTTTTTAGGTTTTAGATTTGTGTGTAAGGCTTACATGCTGTTAGTTTGTGGCCTTACTCATTTCGTCATCATTAGCATTACTTCAATTCAACTTCTTTTTTTTAAATAACCTTTACTATATATTGAATAATATATATATATATGTATATATTGATTGAGCTCTTTGATTTCTTGATTAACATCATTAAATATCTTAAATAGAGTAACATTTAAGTAGACATTTTTTCAATGTATTGTATTTTTTTTCTTTGTTCACTCAATGACATCAAACGTAGAAAGTGTTTAGAATCTATTTAAAAAAAATGATATTAATAAAATAATTGATATTTGTACGTATTGAAAATAAAGAAGTCACATAATTGACAGCTTTACATATTAATTATACCATCAGCTTACAACTTAATAGCTGTTTCGGTATGTTAAAAATTAATCATAAAAAGTTTTACTGTAATAGTTATCTTAACTATAAATGAATTAGATTCTAAAAAACTTCCAAATCACTTGAAAATGTCTTGCCAAACATCTAAAACAAAACTGGCATTGAAAATATAAAAAATATGTTTCATCTATTACATTTGTTTCATGGATTAACAAATCAAGTTCATCATACGTCATAAAAAAATAATAAAATTACAATTTTTTTACTTGTCATTCATGAAATAGACTGGATAAAAGATAATCTAATATAATTAACATCTTATGTTACGATTAAGAAACTATTATAAGCAGTTCTATTTGGGCACATATACCACACGTACAAAAAATATCTTATTATTACTATTTTTTGAATGTCATAGTAATCTCTCCATCTCCCATCTTTTCTTTTTTTTTTAAAAAAAAATAACTTTTTTGACAAATGTAAGGGAAACTAGAGTCGATTCCAAGAGCCACTTTTTCTCCAAAACGTAAAAATATTGTGACAAGAAAATCATCATTTTCTATTAGATAGTGTATAAAACTACTCAAATACAAAAGTTTTTTTTTTTTTTTTTTGGAGAAGTAGTTGTTTTGTTATTATAATGTACGTTGGCAGTTTCTCATTGATTTTTCTTTAACTTAAACCTCGTATTATCCTCAAATATTACTTACACATTTTACCCTTGGGGTCAATTTGACTCCAGGTATATTTGCATCTGGAATATGATTTACAGAAAATTGTTGACCAAGTTTTTGTGTCAGGCACTTTGTTTATTTGTTGAATACATAAATAACCTCTTGATAATGAAACCCATCAGTGAGTTTACCTGCCCTCTAGCGCCACCATCAGGCAAAACTTTTAAATTAGAATTAATACATCTTGAAAATATTACTAACACATTTTACCCTTGGTATATTTACCTCCAGAAAATGATTTACAGAATATTGTTTCCCCCCCATTATGTATCAACTCAAAAGTATCAACTCTGCACCTGCAGGTGTGGAGATGTTAGGTTACACACACAGACCGACAAGTTTTACACAGCTAAGACAGCTTGGGGTCAAATTGACCCCAGAGGAACACCGATGCGTGGAATATGCGTTCAGCACATTGAAAAAATATTATCATGATAATTTTACTCTTAATCAGTTGTCCCCATCAAATTAGGAAAAGTCATGAAATATGGAGCAAAAAAAAAAAGAATTGATTGGGGTGGTCAAATTGACCCCAAGGATAATAGGAGGGTTAAATGATTACTATTTTTTAAAACTCACTCATTGAGAGGAAAATTTGAGAAATTGTAAGGTTAGGTCAACAAATCCGTTGGAGCAAGGGTTGCCACTGTCTACGCGTTGTTTATTCTTTTATATCATTCTATATTTAGGTTTAATTAGGTATGGGTGCATGCATAGTTCGGTTAGGGCCCTGAAAAGGATTTATATACTAAATTGAAGGGATTTTTTTAATATGATAGAGTATTCACTCCTTACTTACGTCAAAGTTTTTTTCAGTGAGTGAACGAGTGAGTACCCTGGCCCTGGGTATGTTCAACTTCAAGTAAGCGTAATTTAATAAACTTATTTATCAATATTAGCTAGTGTTTATTTATGGTAACACACATGATCTAAATAATTTATATGAATACCGTGTCTTTCCTTTTATTTTTTACAAAACTATTTAAGTATATAAAGGCTTATAGACTAAAAGACTCGATTCACTTATTTTTAATAATGAAGCAAAAATAAATGCTCGAGAGAAACTGTGTCTCTATGGTCATCATATCACTGAAATATTCAAATATATACATTTAGTGAGTATATAAATTTGAATATAGTTTCATCATTGAGCGGGTAGCATTCAAATATAATTGGTGGCTAAACTATCGATTGATAAATTAAATCTCTAAATAGTTTCAATAAATGACAAAAAACAACAATTCCTACATTATACATACATGACAAATAGACATATTGCTATAAAATTTTGGCCTGTCCAAGTCAGACTATAAACCGGTTATTGATCCAATGGCCAAAACTGGTAGTTGGGGTTGACTTAAACACACAAAAATTTCATTGCAACATACTGGATGACAGCTAACAACAACAGAAGTTGCAAATATTCCCTGTCTTCTCCAAAAAATTTACATAATTTGGACCTGTGTCAGTGACTTCATAATATTTTAAATGTAAATGCCACAATTAATTTTTTTATACATATATGTGTAAAAGAACCCACATCTATGAAGAATCGTAGATGGAAAAACAACATTGTTTTTAGAGGGGTTTTTTTTGGCAATGAAACTTAAATACAATTGAGATGGGAATTAAAAAAAAACCCCACACAATTCAAATTAATTGTTTCAACACTCACAAGCAATAATTATAACAAACCGTCTGATCATTACATTAAAGTATATAATAGCTACAAAAAAAAAAAATCAAAATGTTCAACTTTTTCTATTATGTTGAATGTTTTGGCTTTCATTTCATTATGAAAAACATTCTTTATTTTTACTTTTTTTAAAGGAGATACCATCTGGAAGAGGCAAAACACATGAATAATAGTATTGTTTTAATTTTTTATAAATTAGGAATTTATGAATCAACTCAATATATTCTGTATTTTATTTTTTCAAACTTTTCCCCAAGAAAAGAAGGAATAAAAGTCAAAAATCAGTTCGTAGTTGGCTTTTTTCTTACCTGCTTAAAAAAACTCATTTTTTGAGTTCAAAGAAGAAGGGGAAGTAGAACGGATTGACAAAAAAATGTAGAAAGTAAATTTAGGTGTTAGTAGGATAACACTCTGTCAAATATGCAATACAATTGGCGAAATATATATATATATATGTATATATATCAATGTACAGTTGTAAAATAAAGTTTCTAGTGTTATAAGATTTATGTTTTTAGTTACAAAATAAATACAACTTGTAAAGAAACTTCAACTTATTTTACCACTAATTTAAAATATATATATATATACAACTATTCTTTAATTTATTACATTGACGTCATAAGTATCTGTATATGTAAATATTGTAAATACTATCGCCTCTTTAAACTTTTCAACTCTACACCTCAATTTTTGATTTTTTTTTCTTTACTCAACTTGAATGAGAATCTTTTTGTACGTATATATATATATATATATAAAGAGAAAATATTTTTCTTTATAGAATTTCAACCTTTCTATTTGTTTTTGAGACAAAGTATCTAAATATAATAGAGATTTTATTTTATTCAATATGAAAGCCATTCTTTGGTATAGAACATACCAAAAAGTGATACTCAAAAAGTTGTAATTTTCCTTCTCTCTCTATATATATATTACAACAAACACGTTCTATGTACATCCAAGCTACATTCTATTCTGAAAAATAAGGTATGAATGAAAGAATAATTATAACAAAAGACACTCTCAACATTTGATGATAGATCCATCTTCAAATATCTACAAGATATATAAATATATATATATATATATAGCAAGTCCCTCAAAAGTCTTAAAGTCATAGCCAACTTCATTGACAATTAAGGTATTTTTTTCCCTCCTACCATCATCATACAAAGTCATCAATCTATATTTTTTTTATTTATGTGTAGTAAGATATACTCTCCCTTCTTTTCTACAAATATATACTCATCTTCAAAATCTAAGTACATTTGTATATTTTGTGAGTATAACATATATACGAAAAAACAAAGATGGATGAGAAGACTTCTAAAGTCATGTTTGTATACCTATATGTACACACACAAAAAAATAAAAAAAAAATAAAAAAATATTAACCTAATGATGACAGTTACAAAGAAATAAATATAATTGTGATTTCAATAGATTCTTTTTTTTTTAAGAAGAAGTCTTTTATATTCTAAGTAAAAGTTTTATTTGTTAATTATATATATATATTTAAGTTGTTTCTTTAAATTTAATGTTGTATGTATCTTTAATCTTATTTTATTTTAAAGTATTTAAAAGCTATCACTCTTGTACATATATATATATGTAAGTATTCAATGAAATTTTCACTTAAAATAATGGTTATTTTTTATTTTTTTTTTCATTAAAAAATCTGATGAAGTCATTATTACTATACAAAAACAATTAATTTTGATTTTCCTTGCATGTATGATAACTCTTAAAAAAAATCCAACGAACTGATTAAAAGATCCATGGTCACATCAGTCATAGTTTGTATTTACTTTATACAGTTACATACATATAATATAATATGTATAATAAAATTTTTACGAACATGAAGAAGCTTGCCCTCACATGTCGAACTTTGACATTTATCACACTTTGATCTCATTCTTTTTTGTTTGTTGTTGTTGTGTATGTGTCTTAAAAAAATAAAATAATCCTTTTTGATAGGGCTTTTATCTTTTGTTTTTCTTATTTTGCATCATCATCATCATCACTGCAAAGCAGTTAATCTAGCTACAAAGATTAGAGAAGTTGTCTCTAACAAATCTTTTTTCATCGTTTTAAACTCTTGACTCGTTGTTATATATAGTAGAAAAGTAGTTGTATCTCATTGACATCTACACACAGGCTTGGAACACGTCTATCAGGAACATAATTTGAAGGACTTTCAATATATTTTGATATACAAAAAACTTTCAAAAAAATATGAAGTATTCTGAAAACAACAACAACAAAAAATTAAAAAAAAATATCAAAAGAGTCACACATCATTCAAAAAAAAAAAAAAGAATTCTTCGAGCAATTTTTTCCATTAACACTTAACACTTCCTCTCACAAACCCTTCCTTTTTCAAGGAGAGAAAAAAAAGTTTCACTATATGTGTTTCAATCAAAATATACTGAGTTGTTAAAATCATGTTCAGAGAAGTATTTCAAGAAACACAATTGAGTTGTGGAGAGAAATTTAAATGATCCCTCTGTACAATTATATAGTTGTTAATGTGAAGCCTAAATCTAAATGCAAAAATCTGCTAAGAGTTCAAAACCATTTATAACACTGATCAACAGTTAAAAATCCTGAAGGTTATTAGAATAATATAAGTTAGTACATTTTGCACACTGATTTTTCAATCTGTAATTTTTTGGTTTCAAGAGCCTAATGGTTTAGGAGAAATCGAACCCTACATTTTTTTAGCTAATTTGCCCCATTTTCCTCTTACAATTTCAGTTTAAACCAAGAAGGATACTCATTTTGTTCATTAAAAGAGACTGATCCGCTTGTGTATTTAATGCAGATTCCATTTCTAGTCTTTGTTTTGACCTTAAGGGATTCTAGGAGGTAAAGACGGAGGGAGCAGGCCCAAAAGTCGGTCAACAAGTTTGTACTTAAATAACTCCATATGAAACGGATTAATAAGGCATATATTCAAGGGCTGAGACACACAGCTTTTAAATGAGATGTCAAGCACCGGATAAGAATCCTTTAACCAAGAAAAAAATCATCCATCTAAATGTATACATTTTCATTTAATTTTTAGCAAAAATTCGCTAGAAATCAAAGACTCACAAAAGAGCTACTAAAGTAGTAGTCTGCATAAGGAGTACGAAATCAGCTGAATTCCTTCTATGTAGTATTACTGCAGTTGTTTTTTAGTAGCTTTACTGTGAGTCTTTGATTTCTAGTGGATTTTTGGTCGAAATTGGATGAAAATTTACGCATTTAGATGGATGATTTCTTCTCAACTAAGGATTACTATTAGGCGCTTATCACCTCGTTTGAAAGCTGTGGCTCTCAGCTTTTTGTAATTTTTACTTGAATTATCAAAAAATTAGGGATCCTCATACTGAAGAACAGCAAAAAAGGGATGTATTTTTGCAATTTTAAACAGTTTAACAATATGTCTCGACGTGGTTTTTTTAATATATATTTTAAATAATTATTTGAATTTCATAGAATACACTGTTGATATTTTTGTAATCAAAGACATTATCCAATCTTTTTTTAATCACATCAAGGGCGGTTATTATATTATGCATATATTCCATTATATTTATTAAATACATGACATGACATCAATCAAGTGACTTGATTATTTTATAAATTACTTAGTTAATTGATTGTATATATATTTTAACCCTTTTATAACGAGTTAATAGTATCCATTTTATTAATGAATGAGAAATAATAAGTGTGTGACTAACTCTCAAAATATCAATACTTTCATTAATATGTTAAGTATCGAAATTTTATTTATTTTTTGCTTTTCTCTTTATTAAATATTTTTCAAAGGAGCTATCAACGTTATATCTATTTTAAACAAATAATAAAAGTTATCTGATAGGTTTTTTTCCTCAATATTTTCATGGAAGAATTTAAATGATAAATTATAGATATATATATATATATATATATTGTGAACTAATTTTTTTTTACGAGTACTTAAGTTAAAGACAATAAATTATAAATACTCAAATTATATAGAAAAGTAGCTTTTGAAAGAAAACTAATTGAAGTGTTATGTAAAGTGAAGTTGGATAAATTATCTCTCTTTTCCCTATAAAATGTTGTTTAAGTGTGGTGTTTATCAAATTGAGGAAAAAGTAGTTGTTCAGCCTATGTCACAACTTTGATTGAAACATAAGAATATAAGAATACAAAAAACTGTTGTAAAAACGATTTAATGTAAAAAAAAAAAAAGAGTTAATTAATGAAATTTGACATTTCTACAATCAAAAATTGATAGAAAGTTGATTTTGTTTTAGTTTCATAGGTCTAATAATACCTACTTCTCTTTATAGATAAGTTCCTTTCAGAACAATGGAGGTATATCTACTAAACTTTAAAAAAAAAACAAATAAAATAAGACAGCTCAACAATGTAAAATCAATATTTTATATATACAAAAAAAGTAAAAAAACAAAACATCAAAAGAATTTAAATTTAAATTCCGATTTTCAATAATATGTTGTTTTATTTATGCTTATAGAGTTTATTTTATTATATCAGTACTTAATCTTGAGTAATTTCTACTTCAAAAAATATACAAAAAAATCAAACATATATATATATATATATAATGTCAATCGAAAATGAGCGTGGAAAGGATTTCATCAAAAATATGAAAACAACATAGGATATTTCTAAAAAAATAAAACTCAATTACCTCTCTGTAAAATACGAATATGTAAAGTGTAAAGCTATAAGCTATTAATGCGTCTCCTGGGACCAGGTCATTTCTTGCTAAAGCTAAAAGAGTGCAATTTACCTAAATTTATATCCAACTGTATTCCAATAGAGGGTTTCTACACACCCTTGTACCGAGAGCTTTCACTATTTGTCAAAAAGTCATTTTCCCACTCTATGTATTTTTCCAAAATAGCTCTACTAAATCCCTAGATTTACTTTCATTATCTCTTTAATAGAATCCACAATTTATATACCAAAAAAAAACAACAACCAAATGTTAGTTTGTAGAAATGACAGGCTCAAACTGTCCCTATTAAACATATTGACAGAAACAATTACACAAAGAGTTAAATTATATGAAATTAAATTTGTTAAATTATATTTGTATTACATTTTATTTTTAAATCCTTATATATTTTTATTTTAAGATAACATTGTATACAAATAGTTATGTATTATAAACTTCTCATAAAATAATTTCTCAGCAAAATAATTACATTCAAAAATTTTAAATTATAATTTAAATGAATTTAAAGCTTGCTTCTTGATCTCTTATTCATTGAATATCTCTTCTTTAATTGTTCAATAAAGCCTAAATAGTACCTTTGAGCATTGATCCATATATTAAGACAAAATACCTATACAAAATAGTATCTCAAGGAATTCATATTCATGAACTATTCCTATTCCAAAACACCATTGTATGTATTTCTCTACACAAACAGTCATAGAAAAGATTTTTATTAAAAGAAATTAAAAAAAAAATTAACCATTGAGGCCCCAATTATTGCGAATTTCAATGCCTACTACTTATAATTGAAACATTACTTTAATGAACATAATCTAATTATCAAATCAACAACCACTTAAAGCTCTATATAAAAAACTACTTAATAGTATCTCACATGGGGACAGTGTTCATTTGAGGTTTTCTTTTTGACTGTCTTTTTATGGTGATTTGCTTTAGGGTACAGACGGAGGCATTGATTTTCAGTGTATAAAGGTTCATCATCATCATATAAAATATGAACACACACAAATAAAAACTTCTTTTTTTTTTGCTCGTAACCATAATGAGGCATAATTACTAAATGCGAAAAAAGTAAATGATTTGGAAAGTCTTATGTAATGAATTAAGAAGACAAGCAAAAGAAGTCTACACAATAAAAAAACTATAATTTTTCATACAATAACTTTCTTTTGTGTGTCCCATATATACATATATGTATGTATATATAAGATAATACACATTATGTGCCTTTGACGAAAATAAAAGCTCTTTTTACTAAAATGAAAATTTATGTTTTCAACTTTTAAACTAATTTATAATATGTTAATTTTATTTATACTTTTTTTTTCTTAAATGATTGATAGATTTTTAATGATAATTGTGCATTGATTCTGTTATTTTCTTCATATTGCAACTGTTCATATATGATTTGTCAAGTCAACAAGAAACCAAGTTTATCTGAAATATTTCAAAAATGAGTTTGAACTGCACTCATATTCTTGAAGACATTATCTTTCCTTTGTATTAATAGTATATTTCCATTAATTAAATAATGACTCCAATTATTATAACTTAATTATGGAAGGCAAAAAATACCGGCCACAATCTTGAATAAAAAACATCTGGTATTTCTGACTATGTAGTTACTATTACTATGATTCATGGTGAGCATGATAGCGGATGTAATTGATTATAAATAGTTCTTAACCAGATGATGAACTGGTTTTAGCCAACTGGCACTAAATAAACCTCTGGGGCTATGAAAAAGATGGACGCTCTTTCAGGGACCATACCGGCTCCATGCACCATCGTATCATTTATCCGATCGCTCTATTGGATAGACAATGATCCTTGGTTTCTCGATTAAAGTGAGATTTTAACAAAAACCCTGCACATTAGGTCTTCAAATGACTCCTAAATATTTGACCATTATATTTATGAAGTATAAAAAAGTTAAAAGTGGATTCTCTCCTCTCCAATATTTGAAAACAAACTTTCTTTCTTGTTGACTTGACACATATCTATTAATGAATCTTGTATTTACAAGATACTATTTACTCAGCCTTTGGTATTTGATTATTTTTTTTCTATTGGACACTCTCTGTATGACTTGAGGTGTCAACATACTGAATGTAGAGATGTAATTGTTATTTGGTCTTTTTTTTTTATATTAACAACCAGAGAGTCAATTGTCAAATTATATATAGATAAATCAATAATATTTGATTGAAGCAGTAAACATGCTTTCTATTGAATGATTGATTAATTAATTCTTCAATAAAATATGTATAAGTGTACCTAATTGATATCATAATCTCTCATAACACTGGATAATAAAAAAGATAAAGAACTCTAACACTCTAATATTATGTTACATTTGATTAGAAATTACAGTACGTAATTTTTTATGGGATTATACTAAAAAAAAAAAAAATATTTGAATATTATTATTTATGATGCATAATATATCATCCCTTATTTAAGTTTTTGTTTTTTTGATAATAAATCTTAAGATTATGCCTCAGTTCTCTTACTCTACTTATTTGTCCTTTTTTGACTTTGCATAAATGTGATATATATATATATATAAGGAGTCGTACAAATATGAAAAATCTGAGTATAACAACTATTATCCATGTTTTCAAGTCCAAATGGTGCAAAGTTTAATTTATCTTTTTTTTTTTAAAAAAAAAAAAGAGGAAAAACATTTTAAAGAACATTCAAATACAAAAAAAAATGTTACTTGTAGTCACATAAAACATTTTCCGTCTTTCAATAATTGAAAAACTTGAATTTCTAGCCTTTAATTGATTTTATACAAATATGTTATGATAGAAAAAAGAAAGAAAAAAAAAGTATTGAATAATTTATTCATCATCAATAAAAGAGATTGTTTTAGGATTAATCAATTTATTGATAATCTACATACATATTTGAGTCATATTGATTATTTTTTCAATAATACAAATTTGTATAAATGTGAATGGATATCTCTTTTTATATGAGATTGTTTTTAGCAAACATACATACATAAAATAAAAAATATTTGAAAGTAAACCTTTAGCTCTAAATAGTTAGTTCTTACTTAAAGCATTTGTACATACAATAAACTATTGTTAAAATAATATTGTAATTTCATTAAAAATATTTTTTTTAATTCATCAAAGACACATTCACAAATTTTTAGAAAAATTTTCAAACTATCCCTCCCAAAAATGAATGATAATATCAATTAATTAAACATTTTATTTGCTTAAAAACAATGATTTTTATGCATATGTTCATTATAACAATAATAACTAATCATAATTTTAAAAAGATTTGAAATTTCTTTGTTTGACCAAAACTAAATAACTGAATAAATTAAAAGTTGTTTATTAAGCTACAAAAAATACTGACTCACTTCGGTCTGAAAATATTGTATATTTTTCTTATAATACAAAAGATTTTTAAGAAAAAAATGTTTGATAAGAAATAATTGATAATAATAAATAATTTGAGTCAAATCAAATTTATGTATCAAAATCCATTGAAAGGCATTTAAAATCAGATGTTGAAATATCTTCAAAATGATTATTTTATATAATTATTTGTTATTTTATGAGTATAACTTTGATATCTTCCAAGTATTTCAAGATATTTTATTGTTAATAATATATTTTTTTATACGTCTTTAGATTTATAAATAACTTTTTGTCATTTTTTGATTCTTATCATAATGAAGTCAACATATTAAGGAAAAATAATATATCTTTAATGAACCAAAAAAAAAATATTAATAAAATATAACAAAAACTATGTGTACATCAGACGATCCTATGTACAAACAAATCTATTCATATATGAAATATTTCTAATTTTTTATTTATCTGTCTTTTTATATAGTAATAAAGACAATACAATATATCTAAAGTTTATATATATATATAAATGTTTTGAACAAAAAGACAAAAAGTATACATTGAAGGAAAAATTATTTTTTAATATATATTCTTTTCATTCAATTTAGCAAAAAAAACTGCATTTAAAAATAAAAAGTAATTAGATCTTTGTCTAATATGTTTAAAGTATAAAAATAAACATTACTTCGAAAATATGTATTCGGAATAACAAATAGGTGATTACAAAAAATAATTAAAAATATATTATACAATAATTATCGAGTGCATCCTTTCAGCAGAGTTCAATATGTCTAAGGCTAACCCATTAATGCCGTGGGTCAAGTTTACTTGCCACGCAGCCAAATTTATTTTTTGTCAACAAAATGAATAGTAATGTATTTTTCCGTGTATAATTAAGTAGCAATTATTGGAGTCATTATTTAATTAATCAAAATAAACTATTAATACAAACGAAAGAGAATGTCTTCAAGAACATGATGGAAGTTCACACTCATTTTTGAATATATTGTAAGCATTCTTAAAACGATACCTATTGTTCAAATCTATTTCCTTATTTTAAATTACATCTGTTCTCACTAGAAATGAAAATATGAGTGTATAAGAGACCCTTGTGCACAAAAATTGTTGAAAAAACTACATACAGATGCTAAAAACCCTTACTCTTATTTATACTAACTGAAGTAGTAGCGCAGAGAAGAAATTCAGCTGATTTAGTAATCATTCCGCCCGCTACTAATTTATCAGCTCTTCCGTGAGTCTGATTTTTTAGTGAATTTTTGCTCGAAGTTGGATGAAAGTCTCATCTTAGTATATAATTTCTATCGGGCGCTTTTCATCTCGTTTGAAAGCTGTGGATCTACCCTCTTTATTGTTTTCCTTTTTAATCCATATTATGTAATATTCAAGGAGTTATTTAATTACAAACATTGTGGCCGACTTTTGAGCCTACTCCCGTCCCTTACGTCCCTAGAATTCCCCTTAGGCTAAAACAAAAATAACTGGAAATGGAATTTGTATTAAGCACACTAACGGATCAGTATCTTTTAATGCACAAAATGAGAATCTTTCTAGGCTTAAATTGAAGTTCAAGTTGGAAAACGGGCCAAATTAGCTTTAAAAGTAGGGGTCGATTTCTCGAAAACTGTCGAACTCTCCAAAAAAAACAATTACAGATTGGAAATTTTTGTGTAAAAATAAATAAATTTTTATTATACTTATACACCTTAGGATTTTTGAAAGTTCAAATTTGTTGATCTGTGTAATTTGATAAAAAACGTTTTTTTTTAATGTGATTAATTGAAAGGTGAAGAAAATTAGTTTATAGATAAGAATGTGAAAAATCATGTATATAATTCATTAAATAACAAAAAAATATAAATGTACATGTAGTTTTTTTTTTTTTTTTTTGGTTTATGATAAATTTAACTATTTGACTCTTGAAGGAATTCAATTGACCTGTAAAGTTAATAAGAATGATGTAATTGATGTGTGATGAAATCCTTGATGTTTTTATTGCTAATTATGATAGGTTTTGGTAATAGCCACGTCGAGGATGATTTTATCCCAAAAGGACCACATGTTGAAATTAATCAAAAGTTTCTTTTAAATTTCTATTAACATAGATTTATGATAACTGTAGCTTACTAAATAATAATTATTTACCCTACACATGACAGATGAGTAATATACAAAACTATGCCCAAGTGATTTACAATTGTCATTCGTAATGAGAAATATTCCTTATAATGGGTGAAAACCCTATCAAACAAATTTGCTCTAGGCTCTTGAAAGTAGTCATTTGGAGAAAAAAGTCGATGAATTTACCTTTCAATGAATGAACGTCGATAAATTTGGTATCGATGAATTGATGTCTACAAATATATAATATGTACACAAATCGAATACAAATCTATTATTTAAGAAATATATTTTATACTAATAATGCCTTTATCCTTTGAAGTACAATTAATAAAAGTTGTTGAGTTTTGAATATTTGTATTTTTAATTAGAAATAATGCAATTTAATTGGTTTTAAAGTACATATAAGTAGTTTTTTTAAATCGTTTTATATATATTTATATATATATATGAACATAATAAACATTTCTTAATGTTAAACAAAATCTTTTTCAATTTTTTTTTTTTTTTTCGAAACTACTGCAATTTGCAAAGGGTTAGTAATTTATATAAGAAAAAAAAAATATATTTTCAAGTGTTTTTTTGTTTTTTTAATTAATGAAAATACATAGTATTCGAGTTTACATTGTATAATTTATTTTCAACTTGCAATGAAAATATTTTAGATTTCTTTTTGAAGAAAAAAAAATCTACTCTATTATTTCAATAATAATAATAAAAGAATGCAGAAAAAATAAGCAAAAATAAATTCTTTAAGGAGAAAATGAAAATAAAGGGAGAGGGAAAGAGAGACAGACAGAGAGAGAGAAAAAAAAATAGGGTTTTATATATATTAAGCAAATATTCGTCTATGTATATTAACAAAAAAGTTCATATTTCATTGTGTTTTAAAGAATTTGTGTATTTAGATCCGATATTTATGCAGGGTATATATATAATGCTTAACTTAAAGGCAAGGAAAATATTCATGAATTTATACCTAGAATGTATGGGGTTCAAAACTTTGACGTTCACTCAATAATTTTAAGGGCACAAACAACTAAACGCAAAAGTGGTTTTTATGAAACAACCTTTGCTCGTCAATATCTCGAATTTACTGGAGGTAAAATCATTCAATGGTTGTAATAGTAACTCAGGTCAACAAATTTTAAATGTCAAAAATCCTAAGGGGTATAAGTTATTCAGTTTTGTACCCTGTAATTTTTTTTTTTTTTTTTTCAAGAGTCCGACTTTTTCCAACTTCAACTTTAATTTAAGCCTAGAAGGATACACATTTTGTGCATTAAAAAATGAGTATCCACTTGTGTATATAATGCAAATTTCATTTCTAGTCTTTATCTAGAAGGGATCCTAAGGGTGTTGGGGGCGGAAGTAGGTCCAAAAGTCGACCCAATCCATTGTACTTAAATAACTCCTTGAATATTACATAAAATGGAATAGTAAGGAATGCTTTCAAAAGCCCACAGCTTTCAAATGAAATGTCAAGCACTTGATAAGACTCCTTAACTAAAAAGAAATCGTCCATCTAAATGTTGTATACATTTTCATTCAATTTCGAATAAAATTCGCTGGAAATCAAAGACTCACAGTGGAGCTAACTAAAGTAGACGCGTGCAGAAGGACTACGAAACCAGCTGAAATCCTTCTGCATGCTACTACTTAAGTACATTGTAAGTTTTCGATTGTTTTAAAAGTGATTATTGATTGTGATACAAGACAAACCACTGAGTCAACTTCTATAGGAAACATACCAATATAATGATGGTAGTAGCAATTGTAATGGGGGAGCAATTTTTTTCACTTGAACCACTACCAAAAGCCTAACAAGGACACTGATTTGACTTATTCAAACTATTATAAATTTGTAATTTTTTTGTAGTGGTAATTACTTTGTACCACTTTTAATTTAAAAGCACTTCTTCTAACACGAATTTTGCTTGTAATCCAAAAATATGCTTATATATATATATAAATATTGTTCCCCTTTTCTGTATGATACAAGGCTAGCTATTTAGTAGGTAGGGCAGAAATGTACGTGTCTCTTTTAATGATATTTGATGTCATTTTTTTTCTTTTAGCCCTAATGAATTATTCATTATAAATGAAGTTCTTTCAGTATAAAAAAAAAAAAAAAAAAAAAAAAGATTCAAATTAAATTTTGTTTTTATGTAGTTTACAAAAACCCTTTACTCTATGCATTTGCAACTGCTTTCATTAACTTTACATACATTATTATATGAAAAAAAAAACATATTTACATGACAAATTTTAAAAATATATTATTTTTTCTAGGAAATTGTTGATGTATAATTTAATAATACTTATAACACATATGTAGTTATATATACAATATTCAAACCATCGTAGTAGAACGAATTAATGACAAAGTGTATAAAACAAATATGTAACTTTTCTTGATTAATGGACAGTCTGGCAACACAACCTTGAGAGTCTTTATTATTATTATTATTATTTTTTGTGCAGAAGAAATATTGCAAAATTAATGGACATTTCATTATGCATAAAATCTATATATATATTTTTTAATAAATATAAATAGAATAACATTTATATAAACAGTAAATAACATAAAATGACAAATAAGTATCGTTTTAAATATGTTTAGTGAAATTGAAAAAAGATACTTATGGGGTATCAAGCATATAAGCTAATAAATCAACAAAAGAAATGATAATTTTGACATTAATTGAGGTTCAATTCATTAAATATTTAATAAGTTATTTGAATGATTTTAGAGAGGTTTTGTGATAATCAAACATGAAGCTTCTTCTTTTTAGAGACAGCATAGAAAAACTTTTTTGAGGTTTTTTCCAGATTTTTTATCCAAAAAAGCTGCATTTTGTGGCATTTTGCTGTCTCTAAAAAGAAGAAGCTTCATGTTTGATTGTCACAGAACCTCTCTAAAATCAACTTTTTTGACGTTTTTTTCCGGATTTTTTATCCAAAAAAGCTGCATTTTGTGGCAAAATGCCACAAAAACAAAAAACAAAAAAAAATGCCATAAAAAATCCGGAAAAAAACGTCAAAAAAGTTTTTCTATGCTGTCTCTAAAAAGAAGAAGCTTCATGTTTGATTGTCACAAAACCTCTCTCAAATGATTCAAATAGCTTATTAGTTATTTAATGAATTGAACCTCAATTAATGTCAAAATCATCATTTCTTTCGTTGATTTATTAGCTTCTTATTATATGTACATTAGCTGCATGGTATCAATCTCATTCATAATCCTTTAAAGTCATTTAGAAGAAAAAACCTCATTCTGTAAGTTTATAACTTACTACTCTACATCAATACGGTGAAAGTTATTATTTTTTTTATTTTTTTTTTGTACCACAACTGCGCCAAATCATGAGTAAAGAGATGATGCAGCATGATATCGATTTTTCTTTTTTGACAGATGTAGCCATTTCTGTTTTTTCCTTATCTAAATACTTACATACAAATACGTGAAGGTGATTTTTCTGTTTAATATTCCATATATCATACTATGGTATTTTTTTATATTTTTTTTTCATATTATTTTATCCAATAATCCTTATGAATGTATGTACCTTTGATAAACCATATGTTGTTAGGTTTGTAATAATAATAATAATAATAGATTTAAGCATGAATGCCTCATAAACTATAAAAAAAAAATAACTTGTACATATATGTAAATATATATATATATATATATATATAAAACCTCTAAAAGATCCTTTTTAAACCTCAATATATGTACAAAGTATTAGAATCCAGGTTTTAAAAGTGTTATATAGGAAACAATCTGGATAATTAATTCCACTTTTATGTCTGATTATAAGTTTGGAATGAATACAGACTGTTTGAAAGAACAAGAGGTGTGTATCTAAAAATCTAGAGTCTACAAATTAATATTTTTTTTTTATTTCCCATGTCGATTTAATTAAAAGGGTCTTGGAAGGAAAAAAAATTGTACCACATGGTAAAACATAGATTAATTCGAGTGTATGGATAGGTTTATAAGTATTAAATAATTAATACCTATGTATAATTCAGTTTGTAGTTGCTGATACTGACCTTGGACTTGCAATGTCTCAATGACTCAAATGTACATGATTAAATGCGTCTTGCATTCTATAAAAAAAGAAGCAATTTTGAATGTGAATGTTTTTTTTTGTTTTATTATAGAATTTTGTTCCTCAAAGATATATACATACGTACACACAACGTGAGTAAGTGCTCATTACAAAATATTTGAGAGTGTTTAGTTTAATTTGCATGAGTCATAGGTCATAACAGATCAAGTTGTACCTTTTTGTAAAGTCTTCTTTTTCTTCATCATTACTTTCTATTGACAATGATGGCTGATCAGGAAGCGAAACGAAGAAGAACTTTAAACATCCTTCAAGGCTGAACGATAAAAAAAAGGACATTACAAAGATTGTAGACGTCATTTTAAAGACTATTTACGTAAGACCAAAAATACATTGAATATTCTTCTGAGTCGAGTACTAATAGTTGATGAGTAAAACAGAATAAGAGTTTTGCTGACTTCCTTGTCTGGTTGAAGGGTCAAATCAAGTCAGAACCAACCATCTCAATATATTGACTTGAACATCAGGGAGCGTGCAACACTAAGAAAGGCTGTAAAAAGTTACTTTTGCATCAATAGCTTTGTTAGAGCCCTCTTGCATCCTAGGACTCCATGAGTGGAAAAGAGGTCTTGTCGTTCCTGAAGACTTACAAGTCAAATATAATGGTTTTCTTAGATAAGAAGTTCTTCACATTTAACCAAGTATAGACACCACAGGAAAAATGAGTGATGTCTTGCTGAGACAATAGACCAAGTCAAATGGGTGTACCCAACGAAGCTTCGCCTAAAGAAGATAATGGTACTAGGAGTCCTAGCCAGTGAGGTAATACCTCAATACTTTTTGAAGCCTGGAGATAAGATACACTCTTTTATCTTGGATAAAAACAAATTACTCTAATCAGGAGTATGTTTGGCAGGAGTTCTATCACATACAGCTGTGAAAAACTAGATGTGTTCTACAGAGATAATTTAAACATCTTTTGGCTATTGAATATGTGGCCTCTCTCATCCTAACACCTCAAGGACTCTTTCAAGTAGAGGTTCGTCGAGAGGGAGTCCAATTCAACTCCTCACCCAAATTTGGACTCTCTGAAAGACACCATGGTTAAAATATGGGACTAGGTTTCTGAGGAGAGGATTAAGAAGGCCTTTCGTAGCTATTTCCTCGTATAGATGTAGTTATAGCCGCAGAGGGAGGCCATATAGATGTATTACATTACCATTTTCTAAAAAAAAAACATTTTTCAAAGTTATTTGGATACATATAGATTTTGTAACGAGCGCTTACATATGTGTCAAGTTTTTCTACATAATAAATATAATGGCCAAATATTTAAGGAGTCATTTTAAGACCTATCACACACGGTTTTTGCTAAACTGTCACTTTATATCAAGAAACCACCAAGGATTGCTGTCTATTCAATTGAGCAATCAGATAAATATTACAACTCCACATGGAGCCGAGTTGGTCCCTGAAAGAATGCCCCTCTTTTTCATAGCCCAAGAGATTTATTTAGTTGCAGTTGGCTAAAACCAGTTAATCATAATCATAGTAATAGTAACTACATAGTCAGAAATACCAGATGCTCTTTATTCTTGATTGTGGCTGGGTTCTTTTTTCTAATAGCTAAGTTGCAATTATTGGAGTCATTATTTAATTAATCGAAATAACCTATTAATACAAACGAAAGGGCTTCAAGAATATGAGTGTAGTTCTAACTTCTTTTTGAAATATTTCAAATAATTTTGGTTTCTTGTTGACTTGACACATATGTATTCTTGAAAATTATGAATATAAATCATTAACTAATCTAATTAAGGCCTATCTGTAATCATATCAAAACTCTAAATCTATTAAATACATACATGGAGTGGTAAATGTCTTTCAAAAGAAGAAGAAAAAAAGTATCATGCTATGAAATATTCACTATAAAGACATCAAAGATATATTCTAGACATACATACATATTTCTGAAGAGAAGAAGAGAATGGTATAAAAAGACTCTGGTCTTTATACAAATGATGTAAAGATTGTCAAAAAAAGAAAAAAAAGAGGAATAGAACATATGTTTATAGAGTAATTTATGGTTTCTGTACTCTTGTCATGAAAAGTTGTCAGACTCTTTCAGAATGTTGAAGAAGAGAAATAAGTAGTGATATGATAAATGGAAATGACAGAAGGGAGCAAGAAGGTGTTTCTGCCTCGTGATCCAATCATCAACCAGAGGATGATGATACATGGATGAGTCTGTGGTTACATATATGTAATATATATATATACATACATATGTTCAACCCCCCCTCCCCCTTCACTCTAACATCATTTATGTTACCATACAATGTACATACATAAGACAAAAAAAAACAAAAAAAAACAGAGGGTAGAGATATAATAAATATTAAAAAAAAACCTTTTGATCCGTTGTACATAGGAAGAGAAAAGTAATTTATTATCTTGTTAATGTATACCATTTTTTTTTCATATTGTATGTATATAGGGTCAAATTTATATAAACACTCAAAAATATCTCATGGAATAATGGTTATTTATTTATATACATATACGATATATATGTGTCAAGTCAACAAGAAACCAAGTTTACTTGAAATATATCAAAAAGAATTGTGAACTACACTCATATTCTTGAAGACATTCTCTTTCGTTTGTATTAATAGGTTATTTCGATTAATTAAATAATGACTCCAATAATTGCAACTGTATTATAGGATTTAAAAAAACCCGGCCACAATCAAGAATAAAAAACATCTGGTATTTCTGACTATGCTGTCGCAATTACTATGATTCATGGTGAGCATGATAGTGGATGTAGTTGATTCTTAATAGTTCTTAAACAAGTGAACTGGTTTTAGCCAACTGCAACTAAATAAATCTTTGGGGCTATGGATTTTCTTCTTTTCAATATTTGAAAACAAACTTGCTTTCTTGTTGACTTGACACATATATAAATGTCCATTTTGCGTTCGTATAATTTGTTTCATTCATTCCTTCGACCAAATTTGATTGGAGAATCCATGGAAGATTAATAAATTATTTAAGCCTATCCAAGATCACATTCATAGCAACTACATGAATATTCGACAACTATTTCTTTCTTCACAATAAAAGCAATCTGATCTACACTTATTAGAAAGTCTTAAATAGACCTAAAAATCAAAAGGAATATACCATAGAAGAATGTACACTTGTTCGAAATTGATTATTTATTCATAAGTAAATATAAATAGAACAATATTTCACAAAATACAATTATTAACAAAATATTAAAGTGTTCTAAAGTACCTACTTAACTTAGCAGCAATACTCGTTTGACTGTATTTTTGTAGACAAAAATGACTCATATACGTACTTCAATAAAAATTGAAATCCGTTTACCAATGGATCCATATATATATGTAACCTCTTTCACAATATCCTTTATTATTTCTATAGACTTTCCTTGAGTTTCCACTTTAGAAAGTTGAAATTCAATTATTGTAACCTCTTGACGAACAAAAAAATTTTAATAAAATAAAGAATAACAGTATAAAAAGCTGAAGTGCTGTGATCACATATGTACACTACAAATCCCAAGTCTTGTAGAAGACTTTCAATTCTTTGAGGGTTTTTTTTTAAAAAAAAAAAAAAGGGGGGGGGAGGGGAATTAATAACTAGGAATGTAAATAATATGCAAATCGGGCTTGTAAGAAAAAAAGAAAGAGAAAATCATCAACCTGATAACTCTGACAATTTGATGAACTTTGAGAGTGAAGCAGCCTGAGCTGTCATGACGTTTTACTGAGCTACAAGCTGCTATTCTCCATTATATATACAACAATAAATAATAACATAGATGAGAAGAAGAAAATTAACTGAAATTAATGTCAGGAAATTATATGAATATTTTTAACTAATAATAATTATACGAGGGCTTATTGACCTTAATGCATGTGTTCCTTCATGCGAGATCTTTACTATCAGGTAGATGTTCTCCCCTCAGTAATAAAAGAAAAATGATAACAGCATTGGAAAACAAAAAGACCTGTTTGAAGAGCCAACTCCACAAAGTCTCGCACTCGGCATTTTGCATATTATTTATATTCCTATTAATAACCTTTGTAAGGATATTTAAAAACTCTTTATTATGAAGAGGCAGGAGGATACAACAAACGGGAACTCTAAATGTTCAACGACACGTTTTGCCTCAGGCAAAGGGCAGTACATTATATTTATTTATCAAATCAAAGTACACTGGTTTTTCACGAGTAAACGAGTAAATTGCCAGGTCGTTCTGATGAGGAAGAGTAGTGACAAAGTCCATTATGTAATATCAGGGTGATCAAGCTTCAATCCATTTCTTTTGACTATAATGAATCATGATAGAACATAATTACATATGTGTATAACTCAGGGATGATTTTAAGTCGTAGCCACCCCTTAAAATGTATCGTTCAAAAATGACTTCTCAAAAGTAAAAAAAATACACAATTTTTTTTTATCTTTATATGTTATGAAGTCGAATTTATCTGTTCTATAATTTGTACATTTGTATATATATATATATATATTTATGATATATTTTGAGGAAGGAAGAATTTCTCCTTGCTTTCATTTGATGCTCAACAATAACATTCTTACAACATATTTCTAATATATATATATATACATATTACAACAGAAATTGACATTATCTCATTTCTTGTATTTTTCTTTTAATTCTCAAATAAACAATAGGAGAAGAACAATTCAATATGTAGTTTTTTTTTTGCTATATATGTTGCCATAATATATATAAATAAATAAATATATATATATATATATATAATGAAAAAATACCCTCTCAATACGAATAATAGAACATTCTAAATAATGGATTCAAAGTATGTATATATACATATGAGTATTTTATCGTAACGTTTGCTGGTTTTTTTTTTTTTTTTTTGTATGCCTTTTATCATATTTATACATGATAAATAAATATATTTATGCATGTATGTATTTTCTACCTATTTGAATGAGTTAATACATTCAATAGTATTCATATTATTATACATATATATATATATATATATATATAGGAAATGAATTAGCAATGAGGAAAAAATTATTATCTTTATTGCACATATATGTATATATATATATATATATCAATCTTTCAACGTTTAGAGCAATACATATTGAGATGCATGTAGACAAGTTGACAGCTCTTAAGGAAATATAGAGTACATTTTTAATGTACATATAAAATAATCCAATGTCAAATAACTCTTTCGAACCCAGAGGAACCACCCAGTGTCCCATAAATTCAAAATACGCTAATGCGCTCCATTGTCAACCGATTTTTTTGTCTTTTTTGTTTGTTTGATAGCTAATATGTCAAGCTATTATTCATATTTCATAGTTAGTCATAAAAAAAAAAACACTTGATTTTCAAGGTGCTGAACATTATGATTTGTACACATGCAAAAAAAAAAAAAATCATGTTTAAACCAAAATAACTTTTTCATTTTTCAAGGAAATTATTTGTGAATATATACTTAAAGAATTATAAGTTTAAAGCATCTTGGAGTACTAATGCAATCTATTCAATTCTAAGTTATTTAAGGAAAGAAGTGTTCCTCTGGATGTGAAAGGAGTTTTTTTATATAATTAAATATCAACAGAAATTGCTTCATAAAATATCACCTGTAAAATGTACATAACATATGATATATATTTTTATTTAAGATTTTTCAAATTTTTTTGTCAAATAAAATATAAGAATAAATGTACCTAAAGATATAAAAAATACGTAAAAAGTACTGATAAATCGCATATTTTTAAGAATGAAAAAATTCCCATTATTTCTTAGAGAAACAAGTTGAGTTATAATTTTTTTATATATATTTTTATATTAATTAATAATTAATATAACTAAAGTGACTAGTTGAATGATGTTTGAAATCCGTAGATATACAAATACATAACAAATATGTGTATTTTTTTGCTTTATCTGTGTAGAGAAAAAGTTTTTTTTTTTTAATATGCTGTTACCATAATTGATTTTTTTTTTTTGTAAATGTACTGAAAAAAAAGACTTTTAGCAAAACAAATAAATATAAATGAGAAATGACAAGTTCTTAGCTGTCATTCTTCCTCCTCCTTCTCTTTCTTTTTTTATTCTCATTGACAGAGAAGTCTTATATTATGTTCATTTAAGAAACATCTTCAAAATACAAAACAAACAAAAAAAAAAAAAAAACTCGGGAAAAAAAAGTTAATTAAACATGCCTCATCTAATTCATTATTTTTGTTTCCCTCAAACTAATGAAATAAACTTATTTTACAAAATAATTATTTACAACCTTTGACGAAGCATTTGTATGTACATATTTCATTCATAGAAAATTTGCTTATATCATACTCATTGACAAACTCAAAAAGTTTAGCTGTCTTAAACTGATGTATTACATAAAAAATATACTGATTTTATTTAAATTAGTTCATATTTTAACTGAGAGGTGGGTAAATAAAACCCATAGCCTTAGACCCCAAAAATTATAATTTTAAATAGCTTTTTCAAAAAGTATGCATATTTAAAAGAATAAATTTAAATTGGCTTTCAGATATGTGTCAAGTCAACAAAAAACCAAGTTTACTTGAAATATATCAGAAATGAGTGTGAACTGCACTCATATTCTTGAAGACATTCTCTTTCGTTTGTATTGATAGGTTATTTCGATTAATTAATTAGTGACTCCAAATATTGCAACTTAATTATGGAAGTCAAAAATACCGGCCACAATCAATAATAAAAAACATCTGGTATTTCTGACTATGCTGTCACTATTACTATGATTCATGGTGAGCATGATAGTGGATGTAGTTGATTCTTAATAGTTCTTAAACAGGTGAACTGGTTTTATCCAATTGCAACTAAATAAATCTCTGGGGCTATGAAAAAGATGGACTTTATTTCAGGGACCAACTCGGCTCCATGTGGAGTTGTAACATTTATCTGATTGCTCAATTGAATAGACAACAATCCTTGGTGGTTTCTTGATATAAAGTGACATTTGTGGAAAAACCGTAAGTGATAGGTCTTAAAATGACTCCTTAAATATATGGCCATTATATTTATTAAGTAACAAAAAACTGTAAAAATGGATTTTCTCCTTTTCAATATTTGAAAAAAAAAACACTTGGTTTTTTGTTGATTTGAGACGTATATAATATTTGACAAAGGGATTGTTCCTTTGCACAGTGTTAGAACTCCATTTTCTCGACCTCAAAAAAAAAAATCAAATCGAGTAGATTCATTATTATGCCAAAATAATTTTTATATATCTTAAAATAAGCATTCATACATTTTACACAATCAATTACGTATTCACTTGAGTCTACACATTAAATAGAGTTTAATTTTGCTATCGTTCAAGTGTATTTTTAATAATAATAATAATAATATGATATGAATAATAATAATGGATCTTGAATAGATCTTCATTAGATTTTAAACATAGTTTTAAAATTTCATTTGTATGTATGAACTCTGTTGCTCTAAAACCATATTTAAAAAATAATTATAAAAAGTACAAATGGTGCCTTGTACAAAACCAGATACTCATTTATAATGAATATCATTTATAAAAACAACTACCATAGATATTTGCTTAAGTCACTTAACTCTAATGGCAGTCATCAAAATGTGTGCAGATATTTGTCAAAAGTATTATATAATCTACATATATATTTATATATTTGTAAATGAGGACAAAAAATAGTAGATTTATTGTCATGACCTCAATGTGAGGAGGTCCTTCACAAAAAAAAAACAAAAAAAACTGAGTCCCTTTTCACCCCTCTGTGCCATTAATAAATTTTGTTCCATAAGGTTTTATGATTAGAATTTTTTTCTTACTTAATGACATTCGACGTTTTCACATGGTTCTTGAAGTTATCTCTCTGAAAGAAGGAAAGAAGTACTCAAATTAATTTTATTCAAATCCTATATATGTATGTTTACCATTTAACTTTCCTCATCTTTAAAGCGGTTAAATGAGGCTTCATTAAGATTTTTTTTAATTATTAATTGGTCCATTTTTTTAATGACTATATCTACAACCATGTCTCATGTTTGTTTTTTTGTTTGATCATAGAAAATGTCACATTTCCTAATAACAATTTCATAATTTGTAAAATAACTTTTGCTCTCATGATTCAGCAACATCATATTTTGGTTAGAAACTGTCTCCATGCACAATAAAAATAGAATGATTTTTTTTCTATGAATTTATTTCATACGTTAAATTAAAAGTTTCCATAACGGCAATTGTTTTTTGTTTTATCAGAGCTGCTTTTATTTCATGAAAATAAAAGAACAATAACAAGTAGCAAATACTTTCCAAAACAGTTTGACAAAATACATATATATATATATATATATTCGTAAAAAGTCGTTGATAAAGTAATGTATTTTGATGAGATTCAAGGTCATGCCTCTCTATTTGAAACGTTTGTATCCTGAATGATTTTTTTTTTCACGGAACTATGTAATCTTTCAAAGATTTTTGCAGTACAGATAAAATTTCTTTATAGAAAGGAAATGTAGATTTTTTTTTAAAATTCCAAATCTGTAGTCGGAATAATTATATCTCGAATTTCCAAGTTGGAATAAACCAACTTTCTAACTTATTTAATTAAAGTTTTTTTTAGTGCTTTCTCTCTCTCTCTTTCTCTGAATAAAAAACTTGATATAAAAAAAGCAAAGTTTGCACACTAATTTTGTGGATAAATAAACTTAAGCTAAGGGAGATGGAAAGAGATTTTTCACTTTTAAAGATACATATATGCTTACTAAAAATAAAAAAATGTGTTATTTCCAAATCTATTTTGGGAATTTAGAGTTAATATTTAATATAATGTTACAGGGAAAAAGCTACTTTACAAATGTTTAATTAGACACATAGTATTCTCATTATATTATTTGTTAGTTCCTTGTTTTATGGAGATCAGAGTATTGTGTAAGCACAATCCTATGTTATTAAAACAAAAACTACATACTTTTAAACTATATGTATCTTAAGTAATCATATTCAAAATATAAATTTGAAGGCTTTTACTTTTGTTTGTTTACACTTCCTTTCTCATGATTTTTCATCATGTGATTCACACACACCTCTATGTTTTTTTATTATGAATATCATATTGCAGTGCTTCGTTTTAGAGTTTTTGACTCCCATCTAGCACTCTAGCAAAGGACATTTTCTATTTGTCAATGATAATGTCTTGAAAATATTTTTACTTTTCACTTAGTGGGATGCAACTCAAAATGAGTTCATTATTGAGTCCATATAGGCTCAAAAATGTGCCTTCTGATTGTAAATTTATACCCATTATTTGCAACCCTGAATGAAATGAAGTTCTTATGTTAAGTGGAAATGAATTCCATTGTATTATAAAAAAGAAAAGTTACACTCAATAATGAGGATTCCGTTATTATTGCAAATTCAATTGGAAATATTTAACTTTGAGACAGGTTTACTCATCAGTAGAAGACATCACAAAATATTTACTTCCCGATTTTGGTTGTGCTTTAGCTCTCACATTTTTTGTGAGTTAGGGAAACAAACAATGCTCCTGGTCTTCAGACAAGTCAATGGTCTACGCCATTGCTAATATATCATCTATATCAGGGGTCCCCAACCCCTGGTCTTTAGATCAATCAGTACCAGGCCGCACAAGGCTTAATTGGTTATTTTTGTTTTGTTTCAAACAGTATTTGAGACAATGACTCTGCCCGTATTTTGGATTAAAGTCATGGCAGAATACCCAGAGATCGCTAGCACAGTGTTGAAAACCCTGTTGTCATTACCAACATCCTATCTGTGTGATGTGGGGTTTTCTGGAGTGACTGCCAACAAAACAAGGCAAAGGAGTAGACTGGACATAAGCAACACACTGGTGGGTGTCTTTGTCTGCCATTACCCCCAGATGGGATCATCTCGTTGCAAAGAAACAATCTTTGGGCTTCCATTGATTTAGCGTTACGGACAGTTTTTGATATTATAATATTTTTCATATTGTTGGACAATGTGTTAATGAAGTTATTACTTCCCAATGTTATAATAGCTTTGCCATGTTGGAACAATGTGCTAATAAAGTTCCATATGAGTAGACAGTGGATTCACGGTTGTTATTATTATTAATATTTCAACCCCTCGGTCCGCAGTAAAGTTGTCAAGCGTTGACTGGTTCGCAGTTAGAAAAAGATTGAGGATCACTGATCTATTCCACCAAGTTACACCTCATGATTAAAAATTAAAGTTTTTTACACGTAGTTTTTTTCGCAAACATTTCTCTACTTATTTTTATTCTTTATTTTACATATCCCCTACAAACATTCTACATGATTAAGTTTCCTACTTCTTTTGAGTCACCCTAAGGTTCTATGTAGATACTAGCGTCTTTATAATAAAATATTTTGAATAAATAGACATACATACATACATATATAAAAGCATTGCAGATAATTTATAATATTTTCTACAGAGTCAGTTCTGACTTTCTTTTCTTTTTTTTTTTACTTTACATTCATATGCTCACATATTTACATAAATTATTGGATAAAAAAGTTTATTTTTTTATTTTATTTTTTTACTTTTTTCGACTACATATATGTATATACAAACATTCTGTTATGTTTGTATGTCTCCCCTCCCCCCTTCTCCTTTATTCACTTATATCTTTTCCTACTTCGTTTAATAATTTTTTTATTCTTTCTTAAGCTTCTTCCCTTTGAAAAGAAAATTCTTCTATAAGGGCATTTGTAGCATTTACTATTTATACCACTGTTTCCGCTGGAAAAAAAATTCGCTCTGGACTCTTCAATTTACCAGACAAATATTTGAAATTCCGGTCAAATAATGTCATAATTTACTAAGTTTAGAATGATAATGAAATGATATGCAGCAGGCTATACAAGTATGATATCAAGGTATGTAAATATACAATATACAGTAAATCCTTCTTTATCGTGGGAGATACGTTCAAAAGACAATCCCGCAATAGGTGAAATTCGCAAAGTAGTCAGCTTTATTTATTATTGTTATTTTACAATGCAATACTGTACTGCAGAAAGTAACAAAAAACAAAACCTCTTTTCAGGCCTGGGCCTCTTTGTCCTGACTCCGCTGCGCTGTAGCGCTGATCTAATGAAAAACCAATATCAACCTTTTTCATTTTTAGATAATAGTAACACCTCTGCACCAATCAGGATTCACTGTAAAAAAAGCTCTGTAAAAAATTCGCAGCTAATCTGCGATAGGTGGAGCGTGATATAGCGAGGGATTACTCTAATGCTTTTTATTCACCATTTTACCCTCCTACATTCTACGCCTTTTTACTACAGTGAAGTCTGGAGCCTTTGATTTAATATCAAAGGTTTCTCTGAAACTTGCAATACACGCTATCTTTGTTACTTTGTTCTCTCCCAGGCAATTGCTCTGCACTGTTTTGATTCGGTTCACTGGCACACTGGGACAGGGATCACTTAAGCTACCTTAGACAATTTAACCCACTCAGGGTAGATTTTACAGTGTTTTTTTTAGGATGGTTAATATATTAACCTATCATCTCTAATGTGTTAATAGGCTGAAATAATATGTTGAAATTGCATACTTTCACCGCGCACTGTGACCGAAGGGATTACAAAATACCGTATATCAGTAGATTTTACTCACCATAGGTCGGTAAATTTTGTCAAACGGAAAGGCTGACCCATATGTATATACAATAATTACTATTCAAGACTGAAAAAAAAGATTCAGCGGAGATTTGAAAAACTTTTTTATTTTGATGAAAATAAATTTTGAGTAAAAATTAGTTAAAAATTGGTTTTTTTTTTCGGGCATAAAAGCTTTTATTATATAATCTGTCATATCCTACAGAATAATATAAAATACACTAAAATATATAGATAAAATAAAATAACAAACAATAAAACGCTTTCTGAACAGTTGTGTATAAACAAAACATAAATGAACATTGTAGTTTCAATTTACTGTTCAAAAGAAATGACCTAATGTAGAATGAAAGAACAATTTATTTATTCTTTAAAAAATGACGATATCTTATCATAATCAACTGGTCTGATTGTAGGAAGTGCATTGAGCTAGATGGTACGAATCGTATAACATCTCCACCCAATTTCTAGGTATCTGGGGGTATTTGAGATTTTGATTTGCAATGCTGAGTAGGGGGCAGCAGATCCAATTAGGATTGCCCTTAGCTCCTCGCCATTGACGTATGAGTTTGTCGTATTTTTTTTAATATTTAAAAGTGCTGAGTCTGTAGACTAAGGGAGGGGGGGGCATTATACAGAGTGATTCAGAAGTAGTCGGGCAGTCAAAAGTACACAAGCTATGAAAATCCAATTTATTATTACATATTAAAATTATATATGTACATAAATGTGGACGGTAAGGTTTTAAATGAACATCGCCCAGGAGCCTCACAATGGAAGCTTGAGAAATGCCAAGCTCCTGTGATGCTCGTCTTGTGGATTTTCGAGGACTAGACGTGTAAAACCATCTTCAACAATTTATATGTTTTCAGAGTTGCAAACAGATTTAGGTCTACCACATCTAGGAAGATGATCTTCACAGGAACCAGGTATTTCAAAGCGGGTAATTAGATTCGCTACTATGTCGTCTCTTTTAACCGGCCCACCTGAACATTTCTTGGAATCGTCGACATGTTTCACTTTAATTGTCCGTTTTATAAAATAATGTTTTTATGAGAAAATCGCGTTCTTCAGTTGTTAGTCTGGAATTATTTGATTCTGCCATTTTCAGGGTTTTGTTAAATGATGAAATGATCGACTATTAACTTCTGGCATTCAGATCACTTAAATTGACAATTTGTAAGGTGTGTTGTTCATATGACCTTCACATGTTCTTCACTTGATCTTCACATAACCTTCACCTGTTTACATGACTTGTGTACTTTGACTACCCGACTACTTCTGACTCACGCTGTATTTACGTTTGTAAACTCCAAAAGGAATAAATGATGAAATAAATCTGGGAGACATAGCTTGCAACTATTGGGTACTGTAGGGTACAAGGGTAAAATTTCCTTACCCTATTGTTCCTTTCCTATTACTTTTCTCTGACTTTGAGCCTTTTATTTTTCATTTCTGATATACTTTATATATATATATATGTAGATACATAAAAAAATAAAAAAGTCAATCGATACCCATTAGGTTTGATTGCAACAATCACTGTAATCTTCTTTTTTTCTGTATGTAGTTTTTTTTTTTTTTTTAGATATTACATAATGAACATTATTGGAGTAAATAATAGCTCTTTTATTCAATGGTACATAGAGCTTTTACTTTACAAAAAAACAAGAGCACAACAATACTCAGGGATTATCCTCATTTCGAAGCTTAGGATAACTATCTTATCTAAGGCTATCCCAGCAATAATAATAATAATAATAAGGCTTATATATGTACTCTCATAGAAGGAGCAGAAAAAAAACAATTCATCTTATTTACTTATAATAAAAAAAAAGAAGAAAATAGAGAAAAACCATCGAAAAAGAAAGTAATTTTTTTTTTTTTGGGAAAATTAAATCATATTTTTCAAAATGAACATGAATAAACAATTTATTATTATATAACATTGATATTTCAATTATATTTGTGATATATGTATATGTAAGTGAAATAAAATCCATCAAATTTTTGTCAAATAAATTTAACACAATTATATTCATACAATAATAACTAATGTATACAGATGAATAAATTTTTTTGAGATGTGTTGCAGACGTAGAATATATATATATATATATGCATACATTTTTACATTTTTTGAATAATATTTCATATTTATTTATACATTCAAATGTTTTTATGGAGAAAGCAAATTGAAAAGTAACTTAATATTTGACATATTTCAATTCTTATTTATTGAATATATCTTATATATATATATATATATATATACATAAATTATAAAAAAATGCTTTGTAGTTCTGGGACATTTCTATTCCATGAGGAAATTAAATTCCATGTATCCCTTAAAAAATGCCTTCTTATTAATATTAACTTGATTACATATCCACAAATGTACTAGAAAGTACAAATACGTTATTTGTTGTGAAAAATGCATTTTTTTCATAAAGAAATAAATTAACAGATTAATTAAAGTATTTTCCATGGCTGCCTACAACTTTTACTCTCAGGCAATTTTCAAATTCCATTTCGGAAAAAATGTGTCATCATCTTTGGAGGTGATTCAAGTTAGGAGCCAATTTTTGATTTCTTCGAAAGAAATGAACCGTTGAGCTGTCAAATCGTGCTACATATGTCTGGTGAATACGGCGGGTGTGCTAAAATATCCCATTTCTGGGTTTTCAAATATTTTTGTACAACTTTTCCAACATGAGACCGAATGTTATCATGTAGAAAAATAACTTTTTCAATGTCTTTGCTCGTATTCCAGCCGTTTTTCTCGTAATACACGGCTCAATTGGTGTCTATAGTGCATTATTTATTTATTTTTTTGGAGTTATCGTAGTACACTCATTTTCATACCCACTCACAATCCGATGAAAAAAACCTTTTCCTTTCCTTGTTGTCTTTTGAATGAACTGCTCCCAATTAAAAAAATCGTCTTTCAACGTCTCTCAGTTTTAGTTCATAAGACACCTAATTGCCTTTTTTGACAATAGTAACTATGGTAACAATAGTAACTATCAAAATCACACGAAAACGGCTTCTTCTGTAACTCAAAATGATTCTGCAAGTTATTCTTTCGTTTGACTTGTATCTTCATCGATAAATTCCTCCAATTCATCGTCTTCGAATATTTTTAGCTGTCCAGAGCTAAATTTTCTTCAACGCTGAAATCACCCTTCTTGAAACTTCAAAACCACTATTCCCTACCCGTGATTTATATGTTGAAGTATTCTTACCATAAAATACATAGGCTCCTTAGTTACCACAAAGTAAAAACAGGTTTTTTTTTAATATAATATTTCTTACAGATGTCTAATCTCTTTGAAACAACCAAAATCTGTTCATACTATGAAAAACTCATAAAAGCAGAGTCATCTTTAGAAAACGGACCGAACCTATTTGTACTCCCTATATTTCTATGGAGCAATTTGTATGATATATATATATATATATATATATTACAATTCTGATTTATCATTTACTCATAGACTTCATCTGTTGGATGCATTATTTTAAAATAAAGTTATATAAAAGAGTTCAAACACAAAGTATGCCTATTTTTCAATTTATCCTTTTCCAACATGATCAAAAAAATATTTGATGTAAATGACAAGGAAGGAACTCCATGAGTAAGATTCGTTTTTCTGGTGCAGTAAATTTACATCTCATCCAGAAAGAATGATCAAGATTATTAGATAAAAAATTTATGTACATTTTCACGACGTTATGAAGAACCGATTTATTGTATTTTGAACGTTTTTCATCTGATTGACCATTATTATTATTTGCTCCTATATTAGGCCCAGTACAAACTACAAATTCTTCGATTCTTTCTTCGATTCGGTATCTATCTCCTCAATCATGTCAAAACGGTGTCCCTTCTCATTGGATTGATAAGTGATTTCTGGGTTGCTTGCGTAAATATAAGTCTCACCTCCAGTAATGATGCATTTCAAGTGGTCCTTATAGTCAAACAGCAATGTTTTACATGCATCAATGCGACACTTTTTTTTTCCAAGAAAATGAGAGATTATGCCAGGCATTTGAGACACAAAATATCCTTCAAAATGATATTCCAACACTATCAGTGAGATCTCTAATTGTAAATCGACGATTTTATAAGCACTAAATTCTTGATTTTTTGAATGTGGCTCTCGTCGGTAGACGTTAATGGTTGTGCATAGCGCGGTTCGTTTTCAACGCTTTCTCAACCTGCTTTGAACTTGTTGTACCACTTATAAACGTTTTTTTGTCTCATAGATTGATCACCAAAGGCCTTCTGCTACATTTTCAATGTATCCACGCAATAATATTCGTTCCGCAAACAAAATTTGAAACAAGCTCTTTGCTCAACAAAATCACCCATTCTAAAAATCGAAAAATACACTTTTGATTGTTTACAAAAAAAACAAGTGTCACTGCAACATAATTAAACCTTTTGACAAGCAGATGCTTGATCCTTGTTTTAGACAGTCCTACCAACTTGGGTAAAAAAAATTATCTGCCTTCGTAATGCCTTGGAGTTTTAAATGACAAACTCACCTTACTTTTTGCTCACAGTACATAGTATGTAGATGAAAACTACGTCTTTTCAATGGTTTCTTTGTGATCGTATAAGATCATTGAACCATTTTCTGGGGTCCTTCATATGTACACAAATCATAATTATATTTTATGAATGTTGTAGTCACATCATATATATATATATATATATATATATAACAATTGTATTTATTTTATTATTACTGCATACTACATAAATATATGATATCAGATCCCTAGGATGCTCTGCATAAATTATTAATATAAATGGTTGTATAACGTTCATCTAATGGTTATCAATAATGGTTTTATTACATGACATATAATATTATTATTTCTATAGGACTCTTCATTCATTGTATTTCATGTAATTATTGAGGGTGTTGTTTCTTTATATATATATATAACTGATAGAATGAGGACTTTTCACGCATGAGATAATTAGTGTAACGACATTAAAAGCAGGAATTTTTTTTTTTTTTTTTTTTTTGCAATCATTCGAAATCCCCCCTCCTCCTCCCTGTTCTTTTATAGTCTTATGCAAAGGTCAGCTACTGAATCAGATATTAATATGTTTTACCATATTTCAAACTTTTAGAAAATAGGTGAATAAGAAAAAAAAAATACATCCAAAGTGTAAGAAAAATATATATATTTTGATAATAGAAATTAAACTTTTTTAAAAAGTCTTTGGGTATTTTGTAAAATAAAAAAATAAATAAAAGTTACATATCTAGGAATGAGTAGAACAACATTTAGAATGGGAATTTTAATCTGATGAGCAGGAGTTTTTTTTTTTTTTTTTCTTTTTTTTAACACACATATATTCGACTACCACAAACTATTGATAATTATGTAATATGGCTTTGATTTATAATAATAATAATAATAATTCACATGACATTGGAAGATGAGTGGGTCATGTCAGATATACGTGTGATGTAAACAACTGTTTTGTTTGAACAAAAAGCTATAGAGAACCCATAATAAATAAGAATAAGTATTCCAATATCATGTTTTCACAAAAAAACAACAAACATATAGGACTTGTGATACTAATCAAATTATGATTGTCTTTCCATAATAAACGTATGTACAAACATATGCTGTGTAACTCTTATTTGTCTACTTATCCAGCTTTTGAATATGGTATGTACAAAATCTTTTAAGTTCTAAATTGTACTGTATTTCAGTTTGAAATAATGAGAAAAATTGATTAAGGAATAATTTTCAATATTAGTAGGTAAATATTCGTATTTTCACTTGTACATATTTTTTTTTTGGAAGGGTAGTCAAAAGACACACATAAATAGGAATGTAAATAATATGCAAAATGCCGAGTGCGAGACTTTGTAGAGTTGGCTCTTCGAACAACAGTACTTTTTGTTTTCCAAAGCTGTTATCATTTTTCCTTTATTACTGAGGGAAAAACATCTACCTGATAGTAAAGATGTCGCATGAAGGAATACATGCATTAAGGTCAATAAGGCAAATAAAATGTAAACAAAAAGGGCTCAAGTCCTTGTATAATTATTATTAGTTAAAAATATATAATTTCCTGACATTAATTTCAGTTAATTTTCTTCCTCTCATCTATGTTATTATTTATTGTTGTATATATAATGGAGAATAGCAGCTTATAGCTCAGTAAAACGTCATGACAGCTGCTTCCCTTTCAACATTCATCAAATTGTCCGAGTTACCAAGTTGATTTTCTCTTTTTTTTTTTTTTACACACCCCATTTGCATATTATTTACATTCCTACACATAAAGAATATAAAGGCAAACCTGTATTAAGCAGTCAGGCAAGGGAAACTGGAAAAGTGACTGCTTAGTGCAGGCAAACGCTTAAATCAGGTTTTCTTTTTATAAACTATGATCTGGAAAATGAGCCATAAAAGAATACATTAACTGCAAAATAAACAATGTCAAATAATATATATATATATTTATTTAAAACTGTTTTTATAAAATATTTATTTATTTATATATATCAATATACATTTATATAACAAAATGAATGATAATGTATAACATTACTAAAAAAATCTGAAATTTCCGTTTGTTCAAACAGGGAAAAAACATCCATTGATAAGTACTCATCAGACCATCTCCGCTTGACCGGGGTAAGAACTTATTCTCTTCTATTTTAAGCGCAGAGCTTCTAAAGTATTGTATTTTACAATCAGTAAACACTAAAAAAATAGTGACCACTGAAGCAGATTCATCTACATTGGTATGCATTATTGACTGCTGACGAGGAATTGCAGGGGCACGCTTAATAGAGTGCATTTATATTATAAATTTTCTGTGTGGTAGCTACTAGATATGACCACTTAGTGCAGTGGCAAGCTTAAGCATGTGACCGTTAGACCGGGTTTGACTCTATATGAATTAATTAGAAAACAATATGACAATGCAGAAATTCCCCCTGCCAACAAAAAAAGTCAGTCATGAACATTGATTCTGCAGAGAATTCTTAGACTTGTGAGACAAAATGCGTCTCTGGTTAAAACTACAAACTATCATTTTGATATTTTTGCATGTAAATGGTTAATTTCATTCAAACAGTTTAAATCTCAGAGACTGATTGAGTCTTCCTATTAAGCAGAGTTTTTCTGTATTTTGATATGAATTAATAGACAATGTTTAGTTAATAGACAGATTTAGTTCATGGGGATGAAACTTCTAATATAAATCTACGACTCAAGACATATTTTTTTTGTCCTT
Source organism: Lepeophtheirus nordmannii (assembly GCA_963680855.1). NCBI lineage: Eukaryota > Metazoa > Arthropoda > Copepoda > Siphonostomatoida > Caligidae > Lepeophtheirus > Lepeophtheirus nordmannii. The sequence continues at coordinate 1,543,791 of OY804519.1, forward strand.
GATACAATATTTTTTTAAAAAAGAATCAATATTAAAGGAGATGAATTCATGTATTTGACTCACACAAAGGTATTTAAATCAAATAAAAAGCTCGACACAAATGTATATGTTGTAAGGTAACATGCATCAAGAATGCACATCTCAAACCAAAAAAAAAACCAACCTTTTTTTTTAACTATGGTATGCATGAAAGTCATTAATAATATTCACTTCCATAAACAATGAAGAAGAGTATAGAAAAGCCCCCAATAACATACATACATAGCTACATAGGTACACCCAAAAAAAAATATATATATATATACATATGTAAAAAACACACATTTAAGAGTTTAACAAAAAAAAATGCACCTTTCGAGCAGATAATATGTATTTTTATATATATATATATTTGAACAAGCCCTGCCTATCTCTGCTTATGCACTACGGAATATACATACAATATATGAAGAAAATATACCTATTTTTTTTCTTTTTAATTATAAAGAAAATATCTAAATTATTATTATAACATGTATGTACATTATACTTTTGGCAACCTTATTAGACGGAATGTAAGTCATAATAATAAAATTATTTATCATATCATAAAAAAAATTCGTGTTTTTCATATATATAAATACAATTGAATAAATTAGTTAATGGTTCGTTGACTTGTTGTTTACGTGTTTATGTATGTTTTTGTATTTATGGTGATGCTATTTAAATATATGGATGTGAAAGCCTTTAAAAAGGATGCATAGTAAATGTATAATTATTGTTATATGTATTTCACAGGTATGTAACCTATGGATGGAAATAAAAAGCCAAAAAATAAGTAAGAATTACAATTGTGCAATTATATAAATTATGTTGTAATAACACAGGTCAACAAATTTGAAATGTTCAAAATCCTAAGGGGGACAATAAATGATATTCAGCTTTGCACGTTGCATTCAAATCTCTGTAACTTTTTTTTTTTCAAGAGTCTGGCGGTTTTCGAGAAATCGGATCTTACTTTTATTATCTAATTTGGCCCCTTTTTCAATTTCAATTTAACCCTAGAAGGATACTCATTTTGTACATTAAAAAATAATGAACCGCTAGTGTATTTAATGCAAACTCTATTTTCTGTCCTTGTTTGTTTTTTTGATATAAAGGAATTCTAGGGGCGTAGGAGGCGGGAGTAGGCTCGAAAGTAAACCAAAACGTTTATTTGTATTTTTCCAGATGTGTAAATTTTATACAATTTCGAGCAAAAATTCGCTAGAAATCAAAGACTCACGGTAGAGCTACTTAAGTAGTGGCGCAAGGAAGGATTACGAAATCAGCTGAGTTCCTTATGCACGCTAATACTTGAGTCTATTGCAGTTTGTTTTTTGATAGCTCTACCGTTATCATTTTTGATTTCTAGCGAATTTTTGCTCGAAATTAGATGAAAATTTACACATTTAGATGGACGATTTCTTCTTGGTTAAGGAGTCTTATCGAGTGTTAAACATCTCATTTTGAAGCTGTGGGTCTCAGCTTTTGAATACATTCCTTAATAATCCATTTCATGTATAAATAAAATTTGCATTAAATATATTAGCGAATCATCATTTTTAAAGGCACAAAATGAATATCCTTCTAGGCTTAAATTGAAGTTGGAATATGGGCCATGTTAGTTCAAAAAGTAGTGTCCCATATCTCGAAAGCCGTCAGACTCTAAAAAAAAAAACTTACAGATTTGTTATTAATGTGCAAAACTGAATAACTTTTATTATACTTATACCCCTTAGGACTTTTGACTGTTGACACTTGTTATTAACTCATTGACAATAGAAGATTTTGTGTAAACTTTCTTTAAATTGATGTTACTTTATATACAAGTACTTATGAGAAAAGCTTTTAAACTTTAAAAGCTTTGAAAGTTAAGAAGTTCTTTTCAATGTGTCTCAATTTGATCAATATTGTAATTTTTTTAACAAAATAAAAATACATTCAAAATTAAACAAGAATATTTGTGCTTGGATTATCTTAAACCAGTCATAGGTATTTGTCTCATTAAATAAAAAGACTTTTGACAAAAAGTATATTTAAATCTATATATTTTTATGTTGATGGGTAGTTTTTAAAATATTAAGCAAATATATTTTTACAGAAATAAAATGAGAAAAAAAAATATCCCTCTGCATGAACGTGTCTAAAAAATAAAATAAATACGAGTGGATATTCTACCATAATTGAATTATTGTCAATCAGTATCAATCAAGACTTCTAGTTTACGTAGAGTGTGAAAATAAATAGTATGCTCATACTGTATTAAAAAATTGTAATGCTTCAATTGAGACACTTGATCAAACTTTTAAATGAAAATCCAATTTTCTTTGAACTAACTTTTATGAAGTTTGAAAAAAAAAAAAAAAACTTTCAGCAGCATATATTTATACATATGTAAATATTAAAATTTGACATCAAGTTGTAGAATGTGAAATTTAAATATATATATTAAGGACTTATTTATGCATATGTACATACATATTGCAGGAATAGCAAACTCTTTTGCTAAATGTTAAACTTGTCATTTTTCAGTATGAATATTAAAAAAGAAGTTAGTAAATTTTTGGGGGTTTGACGAAGAGAATTAGTAGAATAGTTCAAATATATGCTCTTAGGTGTGGCCAATTATAACAGCTATATGGCATTTGATTTTTTTTAATATAATGATTGTTGAGAAAGATTATTCATTTGATTTGACAATTCCTTACAAAGTCAACATTAAAAATGTGGAAGCTTCATATTTCATATAGTCAATTATATTACTCTTGCAGTTGTTGAATGTAAACAAAATCAATTTTATAGGCTCTATGTAATATATCAGTGATAATAACATAGCTCAGTGGTCCGTGGATCAATCAGACCCGTGCCGCACAAGAATTAACTAGTTATTTCTGTTGTATTTATAATATAAGTCCGGGACGATACTAAAGGGGGACTTACTACTACTTGATCTACAGACTGTAGGAGAAGAAGTAAATATTAAGTATAAATGAAAATTATACAAAAGATAATCAATTGTGCGGGGTAGATGTTAATTATTTTTGGGTCGATAATTCTTAATTGACTCATCGGATCTCACGGGCCCCAAGCTACAACGCCTATTACATATTCTCCGCGCTTTTTTATTATCCTGTTGCCACTTCCAACATCCTATCTGTGTGAAGGAGGGTTTTCTGCAGTGACAGCCACCTATACAAGGCAAAGGAGTAGACTGGTCATAAGCACAACAGTCTGCAGGTGTCTTTGTCTACCATTACCCTCAGATGGAACCATCTCGTTGCAAAGAAAGAAGCTCAGGGCTCCCATTGATTTAGCGTTACGGACAGTTTTTGATATTATACTATTTCATATTGTTGGGCAATGTGTTAATAAAGTTATTACTTCCTAATGTTATAATAGCATTGCTATGTTGGAGCAATGTACTAATAAAGTTCCATATGAGTAGTCTGTGGATTCATGTTTATTATTAATATTATTATGATTTCCAACTCCCTGGTCCGCAGTGTACAATTATCAAGCGCTGACCAGTTAGAAAAAGGCTAAGAACCACTGACGTAACTGATTTTTGTGTATTTAGCAAAAATCTTCTACATTCTACCCATTCTATTGGATGACTTTTTCATGTTAATGGTTAATGTGTTTTTTTCTTATTTGTAATTAACACCTTCAAATTGTAGATACTTCAAAACAAAGCTACTCTATGTAAATTAGCTTAAACATTTTATTCGATGAGAAGATCTCATAGTTTGAAAATGAGTCTGAATAAAAACGGCAAACGTAGATTAAAAATAAATTTGATACTCTCCAAAAATTGTTAAAGAAAGGGAGTTCACTTTAAGAACTATCAAATTTGATTCATTTGAGAGCATTAGATTTAGGAAGGACCCATAAATATGGGTCTTTAAAGAAATTTTCTTTTTGAGGGGATCGTTCTATATATCTTAAAGGATTCCTTTTTATGGTGTATGGCTACCTTTTTACTATTCATAAAAAGAATAAGAACAGACATTACTTTGAAAAAGGGATTTTTATTATTTTCCAGTAAAAAGAAAAAAAAAAGAGAGAGAGAGTAAAAAAAAAATCTCAATTTAAAAAAATAAAATGAAACAAGTAAACGCATAATAGAATACAAAAAAAAAAAAACAACCAGGCACACACACACAAAAAAAGCAATTTATAGAATGAGTATGGAGAAAGGAAAGCTCACAATACAAAAATCACTTCATTATACCTTAATATGAGGTTCATTTTCTTGTATGTACTTACAGTTAATTCAAAGTAATAATTTTTTTTTAATATTTCTTTTTAGCCTCTGATGTGATTAACATGGTTTTAAATATTGAAACCCCATTATTCTACAAATGCATTACTATTGTCTAAAAGCTCTATATTATTTTAATTATTTTCATTCAAATGTGCCTGAAGGAAATGGAGCTTTCTTAATTAATAAATCTAATAGAATTATTATTACAAAAATATTTTCCTACAAACACAATCAAATAAATTTTTTATTAATAATAGTTGTATAAGCAAATTTATAGTATTAATCAACACATACAGTGTCATTTTTAATAAATTAAAAGAAGGAAACTTATATGGGACATTTCAAGTCAAATTGACAAAAAAAAGGGAAGAGAGAAGAAAACAACTGATTATTACTGAATTCGATGAGTAGGAATGTAAATAATATGCAAAATGCCGAGTGCGAGACTTTGTGGATTTGGCTCTTCGAACAACAGTACTTTTTGTTTTTCAAAGCTGTTATCATTCTTCCTTTATTACTGAGGGGAGAACATCTACCTGATAGTAAAGATCTCGCATGACGGAATACATGCATTAAGGTCAATAAAGCAAATAAAATGTATACAAAAAGGGCTCAAGTCCTCGTATAATTATTATTAGTTCAAAATATATAATTTCCTGACATTAATTTCAGTTAATTTTCTGCCTCTCATCTATGGTATACATAATGTTATTATTTAATATTGATGAGTTCATTTGTATATATAGAGGAGAATAGCAGCTTGTAGCTCAGTAAAACGTCATGACAGCTTAAGCTGATTCCTTCTCAACATTTATCAAATTGTCAGAGTTAGCAGGTTGATTTTCTCTTTCTTTTTATTTTACAAGCCCGATTTGTATATTATTTACATTCCTATCGATGATTTTAGGAACAGAAACTATATCTAATTAAAAAACAGTGCTTGTGTTAAAACTTAAGCCCCAATATTTGCCTAAATAATATGATATAACTACACAAATATGGACAACAATCGAATACTAGTTTAACAATATTGGTACTATCAATTTTGCACAAAAGAAACCCAAAATGCAAATTTTAACATTTATTTTCTTAGCAAATGATTTATATAACAAATAAAAATATATAATTGAAGTACTTGTGACTTTGAAGCAAAAAGTTGCAAAAATAAAGAGCCAATAATAATTTGTGGAAATTAGATGGAATGACAGATGAATTCATCTGTTAGAAAAAAAAATATTTACTTGCATTAATAAAATTTTTAATATATAGATAATATTATTATTTTATAGAACCAAATATTATATAAAACTAGATTATTCACCTTTCTTCCCCAAATTATTAAAACCCTCGTTCAATCCATATGTTTATGGGATATAATTAAATTATACGGACAACTGTGTTTTTTATAATCATATTTACCTATATAGTTCAAAAATTAAAGATTCATAATTTTTCTGATGGTCACATGCCTTTCGTTTATTGAATTTAAATGGTATAGGTACTATATTTATGACTAAGTAAGTAATTTTTGTACATATATTTAGCTATGCAGCGAAATTATTTTTAAAATTATTTTCATTATTACAAAGGTATCATCATCATCATGACTTCAAAGGGGAAAAACCTTGTTAAGTAATGATATTTTGCAATTTAAAATTTCTGATTCAATTTTTTGTATTTTTCTACTTTTTGTTTTATTTATGTATATTATTAATTTATATTTACATATTGCTTAGAGCATGAATGAACGTTTTGAATAAGGGTAGAAACTCAAAATAAATACCTATGATGTATGTAAATACTTTATTTGAGCTTCAAAACAAAAAGGAAAAGTTAAACAGAACTAACTAAAACTATGTAAACGATAGTTGAGTGAACATACGTTTAAACTTTATTTATTCAAAAATTTCATAACTTTTTTGAATAATCATTTGATATTAAAGTAATTGATGAGAGTAATTTTTTCAAACATATCAAGGTCAAAGTATTTTAAATATTCCAAAAGATACATTCAATGACTCGAAAAACGTCTAAAATGATGGGAACATATGACAACCCTATAACATAGAACCATAAGTTTCTTCCCCAAATATTATTCTGCAAATTGATAATCTGAAATTTTTATTAAATAATCTCCTAGTGTTATAATTCATCAATTTACCAATAGTCAGAGTGTCGTAGATTTTTAATACGCCTCATATGTACTTCCAAGTCATGATTGGATTTTTCAAAAAAGAGAATGAAACTAAATAAATACAATTGATGTCTATCATTTATTTTTTTCTTCTTGTGTTGATTAAATATTGATATTGCAGTCTGTTTAAACAAAAGTTATTTATTTACAAGTGAACAATGTTCTATAAAGACAATTTACCTTCATATGCAACTATTATTAAGAATGTAAATAACATGCAAATGTGGTGTGTAAAATAAAAAGAAAGAGTAAATCATCAACCTGGTAACTCTGACAATTTGATGAATGTTGAGAGAAGCAGCTTGAGCTGTCATTATATCTTACTGAGCTACAAGCTGCTATTCTCCTTTATATATACAAATGAAGACATCAATAATAAATAATAACATTATGTATACCATAGATGAGAGGCAGAAAATTAACTGAAATTAATGTCAGGAAGTTATATATTTTTAATTAATAATAATTATACGAGGACTTGAATCCTTTTTGTTTACATTTTATTTGCTTTATTAACCTTAATGCATGTATTCATTCATGGTAGATCTTTACTATCAGGTAGATGTTCTCCCCTCAGTAATAAAGGAAAAATGATAGCAACTTTGGAAAACAAAAAGACCTGTTTGAAGAACCAACTCCACAAAATCTCTCACGCGGCATTTTGCATTTTATTTACATTCCTAGCTATTATGTATACGTTTTCAAAAGAAAGATTTCATGCTATAGTTACATTAATTGATGAATGAATTTCTAGATTCCTCTTGCGGGAAAAACTTTTTCATAAACACCCTTGACAAGCTCCGCAATACCTTGATAGCTGCTCTTCAAACACTTTTTTATGAAAAATAACTTATTGTTCATATGTGAAATGATTCATAGAAATGATCTTGGAAGAAAAAAAAGACCAGAAAAGGTGAGAATATTCTTTTTCATTATCTAGCTATTTATACTTCATAGGAGTAGACACTAACTTTTTATTATTCTAAATTTTGCTACTTATAAACAAAATTTCTAAAAGATTCGTTGAGATATATTTTAAATGATTATTTCTATTTTATGCATCATACCTTTTTTTTAAAACATTATGTGTGTTAACGTGCGATTTCGCCTTCTAAAGAGTGATGAATATAATTTTTACCAAATACAGGAATAATAGTTTATACTGGTACGACTACTGTATAACTCGGTTGATAAGTATTGATGATCTTCATTTTATATTTTCCCTCTCATCTCCACCATTATTTTTTTTATACTATTCAATATTTTGACGTCATAAGTAGATATATATTTAGCATTACTTTTTAAGGGTCATTATTTGCTCGAAATCGCAGTTTCTAGTGAACTAATTGAAAGATAATAATAATAGAAATTGTAAAGCAATTAATTGAGAAAGGTCATCTGAAAGGAAAATCATTTCGCAAAAAAAAATCCTAGCATTGTTTCCATGTATCATATCCCATCTCTGTATGCAAATTACAATAAATCCGTCAATAGCAAATTAGACTCGCTCATTAGAATGAGAAATTGACAAAAGAGATAGTTACAAATGAACAAAAAAAGAGCCAAGTTTCAGAAAAGGGTCGTTTGTTACATATAAGGAAAGAAATTCATGGAGCAAATTAATCATTTAGTATAAGACATTCTTATTCAATTAATTATCAAGCTCCCTTGTATCTATGAGTGTTGCATCGATTCTAGAGCTGAATTCCGAATCCTAACTTTTTTTTTTCAATTTTATAATATTTATGGGCTCATCCCTTTTCCCATGAATTCAACAATCCTATTACTGGTTCTTATGTGAACAACAATTCAAATAATGAGAGAGGGGGGATAACATATAGAAATTCCCTTCTCAGCGTCAAATAAACAATTTATTTTATCACTTTGATTTAAATAGCTGTCAATTTTGAGACCACTGAATAATTAATATAGATTGAATAGAGGCTGTATATCTATGTAGCACTAGTAGCTATAAGATTTTGCAGAATACAAAAAGATAATATATATATAGAGAGAGAGACTTCAATAAAAAATATTAGTTGAAAAATGAGACATTGACAATAAAAAAATTTATTTAAAAATTGTTCAAATCATCACCGTAGTAGGAGTGTATTAGAAAGCAACTTGCTTGATTGACAAGTAAACATGTTAGACCACTGCAATTTATCTTCGATATGCCCACAGAAAAAAAAAACCATAAAAGAAGATGAATCTTACTTCTACACCGTAACCTCTTTAGATTGCCCCATTTCAATCTTTAAATACAAGAACCACTATTGGCTTCATTATAAAAAGAATGTCAACTCGATCAAACAAAAAAAAGAGCCATAGTTAATTTTATCCCAATTTTCAAATGAATACATAGAAGAAATAAGAACATTGATAAAATAATGTTGTTGTTGTTTTTTGTGCTCAAGACGCACAGCCATTTTAATTTACCCTATACATACTAAATAAAAGTAATTTAAAATGCATTTTCGAGATGTGTATAATTTTACATATATATATATATATATATATACGTATAAACAGATATAAAAGTTGTTATTATAGTTTGCTATGTTGAGAGAGAAAATGAAAAAGAAAGTCACTTTAAAAAAATATCATGCATTGAGACAAAGGAAACAACAACAAGAAATTGATTTTGTAAATACCGTAGGTCCACTGAAGTTATTTGTATAGTTTTATGCATGTTTTTAGCATGGATATATACACACATACATAGGAAGGAAACCAATAATCGATTAATAATTCCCTGATATTTTTGCTTTAAATTTAACCCTTGAATATGAAAAAAAAAGTATTCAGAAATTAGCTTTATTCGATAAGGTCAGACGGTAAATGAGGACTTTTGGTATTTAGCCGTTTTGAGAGGTTTGCTTGAAAATATTCATTTAAACGGCTGGATTTGTGGCAAAATAATTGTTGGATTTGGCATGGCGATCATGCACCACGATTATGAACGATTTTAAGATCAAATAATCGATAAATACCAACGACCAGCCGCCTTATTTGCCTGATCTAGCTCCATGTGACTTTTTTCTTTTCTCCAGACTGAAATTGCTGCTCCCAGGAATCAGATTTGACATTGTTGACGCCATAAAGGAAAATTTGCAGAAGGAGCTGAAGACCATCCCTATAAACAATGTTTCGATGTTTGGAAAAAAAAAACGTGGCACATGCGTATCGCTTCAAATGGAACATATTTTGAAGGAAATTCAATAAATACGCAAGATGATTAAGATCTTTGCATTTTATTTCAATTTTCCAAATACTTATTTGTCACAGTGTACATTCGAATCCAAACATGACCCCTCCAGCCACTGTATTTTTTATCACAAGATATATCAAAGTAGCCAAGATTTTGAGACAAATTAATTATAAGGATGTTTGATTTTATTGATGATCAGTAGGGCTATGTTCAGAACTTATTGCATTTTTTTTTTTTTACTTTTCGACAATATATAATCAAATTATTTACAAAAAAGTTGAAAAATAATACAAGTATTATAATCACTTAAAAGTGCAATTCAAAAAAAGTACAGAAATACAATTAAACATAAGTTCATATTCAATAGCAATGAGCAAAAAAACCCGCATATTTAATGTATTTACAATATTCAAATATTTGAAAAATTAATACTCAACTTCACTCTGACTCCGCTACGGTCCAATTTTTCATTATTATTATTATTACTATTATAACAGTTAAAAGTTATATTATTTACATATCTTAAATTGGACTTTCAACCAAAGGCTCTTGATTATTTTATTCGATCTAGGGAGCTCCAATCGTAAAAGAGTATTGACTACACCACCAAAGACACACTTTGTATGTATATTACCCATAATTTAATTTAATAACATTAGTCTTATCAGGTAGGATATATATATATATATATATATATATATATATATATTTTGTCTATCTCATGAGCTCAAATTGTGTATAATCTCCTATTTATGCTAATGATGATTCCACATATCGAATAAAGATATTATTAACGATATGTATGTATGTATGTATGTTGTATAATTCTCCCTGGTGAATGGTTAGAACGACATCTGTTTGATTATATGGAATTATCCTGAGATAATTGATAGAACGGATTTATATGGCAGACAGAGAGAGAGAGAGTGTCAAAACAGATTTTAAAAACTCCTACCTACTCCTTGTGAGCAAATACATTTTGATTATGAATCAAGGACTCATTTGAATGGTCATCATAGTGTGTTGATATAAATTAAATAATAATAATAAAAAAAGTAATTTAAGAAAGGCATTATTCTACAAAATAACTTCATAGGAGCCGTATCAAAAAAAGAAGTTAAATTTGTATTTGAGTTAAATTGTTGTTATATGACTAATTCAATAAAGATTATTATTATCAGTTATGCATATCTAAATTATACATACTCATACAAAATGAGTTTGATTTGATGTTTATAGTAGTTGTAATTTTATCTTATAATTTAAATAAAATGAATATACAAACACAATCATTTGTTGAAATATTACATATTTAATATTTTAGGCTAAAATACATTCATTCATTCAATGAGCAATGGCTCGATGACCCATTAAAAACTTTGTGCATTTACATATATATATCCATTGTATTTAGTATAAAATGTAGATATGTATGTACCATAATGCTTCGTTTTTGAGGCATTCATGAGGCTAAACAAAAGCTCAAGACCACATTGACCATATCTTTGACCCTGAAAGCATTTTTGGGTAAGTATAGTCCTTTCAAAGTGAAAAAAAGACCCATTTACACGCTCAAATTTAAAGCTATCCAATAAATCTAGTGGAACTAATTTCAAATTACCTAACCCCCCAGAAATTGTGACTCATATTTTTTTTAAAATCTAAGTTGTCTGAAATATGTTTAATGAAGCAATTGCTTCCAATAGCGGTGAATATTACATTTTCATTAAATTAGCTTTGAATGATTTGAGATAATAAAACTGAAGAAAGTTTATATATTGAACAGGTCTCAAATTTAGTAAAACACATACATAAAACATGTTAAACGCTAGTAAAAATATGATTAGTTCCTAAAAATTTTCTTTTTTATATATATGATATATATATAAAATAACTAATTAACTATCAAAAATCATTGTATAGACCAGTGGTTCCTAACCTTTTTTAAATCGTTGCACACTATCGAGCTTTTTAAATTTTTGCGGCACACCCATCACAAAAAAAAAAAATATTTTATACTCATAAAGACTTTTTTGCTTTGGTAAAATAATAATAAAAAACAAAGAAGATCAGATAAGGATTATTTTTTATTCACTTAGACACAACATATTCTGTATTCAGTAAATGGTAGATGGAACAATAATGGTGAATGTCTGTGGAACAGTAGTTGTGCCTGCTGCTTCTTATCTACTGCTGCAATTTGAAGGCAAATGAGTGAGAGAGAGATACTTTTAACTCTTCTTCAATGTTTTTAAGTTTTTCGCGTTTATTTTATTCTTTAATATTGTAAATATGGGAAAATCCCAGTTCACATGTAAGGTACGAAGTTGAGAATGGTTTTTTTACTCAGAGTTGGATACTCTTCGTTAACTGAAATCCAAAAGGCATCTAATTTAATTTACAACAACTAAATATTGAATAAGAAATATTTAGAAAGAAGATAACTTTAGATTCCAGAAATTCACAAATTTTGAACTGCGTGCTGTCATCATGATTAAGAAATTAAATGCCTTCATTAAACAGAGTGAAATTAAATGTCTTCCACCTAGTATCTCTTCGAAGCACACTATACCTTTTTCACATACTAAATGATAATAATGACATACTAAATGAAACAGGTTTGGGATTTTATGAATAGTGACATATTTAATGAGAAAAGTGACATACTATTTGGAACAATTCCATACTATATGAGAATTAATGAACATTACTGACTTATCATTACTGACGAGGTTCGACAGGAAAGAAGAGCACAAACACAAACCCATTCTCCAAACGGCAATTTGTGTGAACTTGCCGCAAGTCTGGGAGTACCACAAGTAACAACGTCTTATCGGAGGGTTAAGTCGGGCTAATCAGCCGACAAACGTGGAGGCGTGTTCAACTCCAGAGTAGTACTCAATATTCATCGGGAATACATGGTCAGCCTTATCAAAGGCAACTGTTTAATAACAATAAAGGCCATTGTTGATTCGTTGTGGGCAACGTTTAGCTTACGTGTTTCGAAGCAAACTATGAGCCACCAATTGGATGGAATGTCCCACACATTGAAAAAAGATATGGAATTCTAATAATATATTGGAGATTCATTGAATCTTTTTTGTAATTTTTATACAAAACTTTATATATTTATTTAATTCTCAACTATTATGGAGTTTTTCTCATTTAGTACGTTGCTATTCCATTTAGCCTATTACTATTATCATTTAGTATGTCAGCATTTAAAAATTTCCAAGCCTGTTCCATTTAGTATGTCACTATTCTCAAATAGAATGTGAAAAGGTATAGTGTGTCGGTGGAGAGTGGTTGGGGCCTTCTTGTATAGACTTTCAAACTACTTTCTTAGCCCTGTTATTATCCTCAAATATTACTTACACATTATTACCCTTGGGGTCAATTTGACCCCAGGTATATTTGCCTCCAGAAAATGATTTACAGAAAATTGTTGACCAAGTTTTTGTGTCAGGCACTTTGTTTATTTGTTGAATACATAAATAACCTCTTGATAATAATGAAACCTATCAGTGAGTTTACCTGCCCTCTAGCCCCACCATCAGGCAAAACTTTTAAATTAAAATTGATTTATCTTGAAAATATTACTAACACATTTTAGTCTTGGGGACAATTTGACCCTAGGTATATTTGCCTCCAGAAAATGATTTACAGAAAATTGTTTCCTCCCATGTTGTATCAACTCAAAAGTATCAACTCTGCACCTGCAGGTGTGGGTATGTTAGGTCACACACACAGACCAACAAGTTTTACAGAGCTAAAACAGCTTGGGGTCAAATTGACCCCAGAGGAACACCGATGCGTGGAATATGCGTTCAGCACATTAAAAAAATATTAACATGATAATTTTACGCTGTATCAGTTGTCTCCATCAAATTAGAAAAGTCATGAAATATGGAGCAAAAAAAAAAGAAGCCAACTATAGTTTTTTGAATGATAAACATTGATTGGGGTCAAATTGACACCAAGGATAATAGGAGGGTTAAGGATAGAGATACATAACAATTCATAAACATTCTTTTAATTTATCCGAATTTCTATAGAATCCCGAGTATTTTAATTTCCTTAATGATACAAACCCTAATTTTTGTGATAAATATTTCATGTATCTAAAAAGCAATAATAGTATATTGTATACTATTACTTTAAATTGTCAAATAGACTGCTTTTAGTTATTCTATTCTACTATCCAAGAATATTTACATTTAATTTTTTCCACTTATTTAAGCTCTAATAATTTTTATTATTAAAGATTTCATTAAAACAAAATACTTCACTTTAAGAAGATTAATATAAGCAATTTGATATTTTTTTTCTTTTTCTTCTTCCATTTCTTTTGTCTCATATGGTCTTAATTATCTTGGAGAAAGAAAAGGGGAAGATGTTTTTTTTTTTTTTTAATACCTTATTTTTTTTCTTAGGATCAAGGCCTTTAATATATATATTATATACATACACAGTTAAATAAAGAAGCAAAAAAAGAGAAAGGAGATGGAGTAGAAAGAGAAAGGTTACTTAAACACTTGGCTCATACATATTACTTTACTTGTTTTTATATTATATTTTAACATACACTGAAACAAGAGTATGTCAAATATATATGCAAACAATTTAAAATATGAGTCCATTTGTATCATTTCTTTCCTTTTTTTTTTACTTAAATTCATTTGCCAAAAATTAAAAAAAAAAATACAAATGAATTTGGCCATTACTAAAGAAAAAACATAGTTTCATCTCTACCTTTTCAAATTCAATATGGTAATAAATAATAGAAAACAATGTTCAGGAAATTATTTAACATAATAATTAATTTTATAATTAATGAAAGTCAAAAAAATAAATAAAGATGCAAAATTAAATATATGCAGTTATTAAAAAGTCATATTTCATTTCATTTATTAGAGTCTCATGTCAACAAAGTTAATCACATCTATATACAAAACGATTCTGGATGCTGGTACTACTACAAATCATTAAGGTAATTTCATTTAGTTCTTCTTCAATTAATTGCTCCAGAGCTCTCTAGATCTTTGCTCCGAAATGCTGCATTCATTTCTTTCAACATTTAAAGTAGCCTCAATTTCTCTAGCTACTTCTCTTTTCACAAAGGCTTTCAAAATTGACCAAAATATATGCTCAATTGGATTGAGCATAGGACTGTAAGTCTTACAATTTTGTGAATTGAAAACTTTTCTTCATTCAAAATTTTCATATTGAACTTGAAAAGGTAACGAGACTAATCTCAAAGTCTGAGTCTGTCTCCACCCATAAGTCCTTAAAAACTATCGTCGAGACGGATTAATTAATTATTATCAGATCAAATCAGTGCTCTATTTTTTTTAAAACAAATTTGCAACCTATACTTTTCTTAAATCAAGTTTATGTGATCGATAAATTAAATTGATTTTTAGTATTTGACATATCAGGTAAGAACCTGATATTGCTTGTGTGTTTTGAATGTTCTCGGACTTGTATGAGTATTATTCTTTGGACCTTATTATACACAAAATTAAATCTTATACAAAAAATAGTACATCAATATATGTAATATTTCTGTCATATAAGGAACTTTAATCCTGAAAGACATAACTGCATAACGACAGATGACGAGTGTGCGGATATGTGAAAATTGCTTTAGATAAAAAAAAAATCAGTTTGCAACTTGCAAAATAATTATATATTTTTGTAGATTCATTCATATATTATTAACAGAATAGGGTGTCACTCAGAGTTACTACGTTTTTTTTATGTCAACATGTGAGGCTCAACTTTTATATTCTGAGGGATTCAATTAACTCTTTCTAGAGCTATCAAATAAACATTAAAATTAATTTTGTACATATGTCAATATTTTTAAAGCAAATCTACATCATCTTATTCAAAAAGTCCAGAGAGATCCATTCCAAATAGTGACATCTTTCTTCAATCATCTTAAAACATTCCTGCTATTGACAACAACATATGAACATCTTTGTCAAAAGTACACTTATACTTTCTCTTTTAATGAGCAGAGTACTTTTGTATGAATGTAGTCTGTTTATTTCTACTTTTTTTCCTCTTCTTGACTCGAACAAAAGTACAGATAATGGAGAAGAAGGGATAGACATGGTGAGTAAGGGAAAAAAAAATCTATTGAAAAATGTCAAAAAACGTACAACAAAAAGCGGAAAATAAATGATATATATATATACCTACAAAACTACGAATATATACTCCTATTTATGATCTTTGAAGGAAGAAAAGTTATTATATATATATATATATATATATATGTTTATGTATTGAAACATGGAATATGCTACAAAAATAATCATATCTACGATCCCCATATGAATACTAACATATAAAAAAAATCGTTTTATATAAGTGAAGGGAAGCTCTAACATATATAGGCTTCTTACATACTTTTTCAACGTCATTTAAGGAGAGGGTGATAGGAATAGCCATTGTTTGTTTGTTTGTTTATTTTTCTCTAAAATGATGATGGATGACTCAAATACGTTTGACGTTCAGCTCCATAAAGTTGAATTTCTAAAAAAAAAAAAGTTGTTACTATATCGCTTTTGTTTATATGTACACTTCTATTAACTCTGCATGTGATTAGACATCGTCTAATATATACATTGATGCCCTAGATACTTTATAATGGATGAATGTTATTGATATACTAAAGTATCCAATATAATTGTTAACTCAGAAAAATAACGTAGTTACATTGATAATTGACTCCATTTGAAAGTCAAAGCAAGTGACATTAAATGACCTCTATTTATTCCACTTCATTAAGAGAAATAAATTAACAAAAAATAAATAGAAATAAACCCCTTTTGTTTTAGAGAAATATCATTTAGAAGCAATGTCTCATGGATTTTTAGAGCAGCTATGTACTTGTGCGTAGGGACGTCTTAGAAGTTGTAACTTGTACAAATAGATTGTCAAGTTATTATTTGTACGTCTCGCAACTTCATAGTTCATCATTTCATCCACTATGAATACTTATGAATTTGTAATTTTCATTAGAAAAGTCAAATTTCGTCACTATTAACTTATGTCTCATTTAATTCAATTTGCTTTATACATAGTTATTATATGCAATGAAACATTCTTCATTTAAAATGATTCATCTCACATTTTTGGTGGCAACATGTTAATTGTACAATCTTAGAGTACAAGCTACAACTTGTACACAACATATGTGTCAAGTCAACAAGAAAGCAAGTTTGTTTTCAAATATTAAAAAGGAAAAAATCCACTTTAGAGTTTTTTTTTTACTTTATAAATACAACGGTCAAAAATATTTTGGAGTCATTTTATAACTACTGCGCACGGTTTTTGCCAAAATGCTCCTTTATATGGAAAAGCAAGGATTGTTGTCTATCCAATAGAGCAATTCGATAAATGTTACCACTGCACATGGAGCCGATATGGTCCCAAAAATAACGTTCATCTTTTTCATAGCCCCAGAGATTTATTTAGTATCAGTTAGTTTTTTCCCTATAATTAAGTTGCAATTATTGGAGTCATGATTTAATTAATCGAAATATACTGTTAATACAAAGGAAAGAGAATGTCTTCAAGAATATGATAGGAGTTCACACTCATTTTTAAAATATTTTAGATAAACAACTTGGTTTCTTGTTGACTTGACACATATACAAATAATATTAACATGAAAGCTCAATATCGTGATACATAATATTACAAATTTTCATAGTAATTTATTCTTTTTTTTCTAAAAACCATTATATTATGTGTGTGTGTGTGTTTACTAGGGAAACAAAACAAAGAGATCTGTAGAAAGTAGTGTTGTTTTGTTATAAACCATTGGTACGTAATTCATATATTGTAAAGGGAAGTTGTCAGGAAATACATAATATATAGTTATCGGTTGAGGGAAAAAGAGTTGTTACATGCAAACTTTTTTTTTT
The DNA here is from genome assembly GCA_963680855.1 of Lepeophtheirus nordmannii. Lineage (NCBI taxonomy): Eukaryota > Metazoa > Arthropoda > Copepoda > Siphonostomatoida > Caligidae > Lepeophtheirus > Lepeophtheirus nordmannii. The sequence goes on from OY804519.1 coordinate 1,561,421, forward strand.
TTTTTTTTTTACATCAAACCATTTGGATCATTATATGGTTATGTCTGCATAAAAAAAGAGTAACAATACTTCTACTATATATAACAGTGATAATGCCCTATGAACAGAACCTTTGTATAACAGTTATATAGTCATTATTTAGTTCGCTAGCAATCAATTACTCCATTTTCCCATGTTTAAGAGAGATCCTTTTTTGCTCAAAATTATTTTCACTTTACAAATAGGGGATCTCTTATACATAGGAATGTAAATTATATGCAAATCGGGCTTGTAATAAAAAAAGAAAGAGAAAATCATCAACCTGGTAACTCTGACAATTTGATGAATGTTGAGAGTGAAGCAGCTTGAGCTGTCATGACGTTTTACTGAGCTACAAGCTGCTATTCGCCATTATATATACAACAATAAATAATAACATAGATGAGAGGCATAAAATTAACTGAAATTAATGTCAGGAAATTATATATTTTTAACTAATAATAATAATTATACGAGGGCTTGAGCCCTTTTTTGCTTACATTTTATTTGCTTTATTAACCTTAGTGCATGTATTCCTTTATGCAAGATCTTTACTCTTAGGTAGATGTTCTCCCTTCAGTAATATTGGAAAAATGATAACAGCTTTGGACAACAAAAAGACCTGTTTGAAGAGCCAACTCCACTTTTTTATTACAAGCCCGATTTGCATATTATTTACATTCCTACTTATACATGGGAGTAAGTGTTTTTAGGTCCAGCATGTACTTTTTTCCAAAAAAAATTTTTGTCAAATTTGATAAGGGTCTCTCATACACAAGGGACCCTTATAGACGTGAAAGTACGATAGATGGCCAACATGTAAAAAGGTACTTTACATTTAAAACTGATTTCTAGAGGCCAGTGGTTACAGCCTTGTAGCATGGTTCTTAGGATCACGTTACTGCCCTTGGAAAGTCAACTCATTGAAACGGTAGGGGTCTTCTTCACCTTGCTCTTGAGGGCTGCTAAAAAGTCTCCATTGCGCAACTTGTTGTGACCACCATTGCCACAGGCCCTGTTCGTACCTTTGCTCCAAGATTTGGCCCTAGCAACATTGTAGACCGGTGCCAGGGACGTCCCAACGATGGTAGCAATCTCCCTTTTATTAATATTGGCGTCGAGGAGATCCACTCACGGCTTTTCGTCTCCTTGCCCATGGTGAAGAGTAAGAAAAAAGTGTGAGTAATATTTATTTTTTAGCGTGTAAGCTGCTGCTCACAGGAACTTTTAGTAACAAAGTTCTCTTAACCTTAGAATTAGGGACAAAGAGCAGTGTAAAGTATTTTCTAAATTTTGAGTATAAACCCTGTACAACTCCTTATTCTTCATCATTATTTCTATGACCATTTCATTAGTTGACGATTAGTTATTAAAATATAATTTTAATCAGTCAACTTTGCAATTAAAAAAAAATATATAAATATATTAAAAAGTATAAAAAGAAGCAATACATTTTAAATCAGATCTTTTAAAATATTAAGACTATAACGATAATACTTTTTTTAAAACAAATTTCTTTTAATAAAAAAATATAGAGAAATGATATATATATATATATATATATATCAGTCATGTACTTCCCATTCAATATATGATAAAATAATATATATATATATATATATATATATATATATATACAGATATAGAAAAAAAATATGAAAATTTCCCTCTCAAAATTGAATAATAGACGACGTACTTTTTATTCATATTTCAATTGTGTAAGTAGAGTTTTTATTTATCCATCTACCTATATTACAACTATTACATATCTGTATAAGCAATTGAAGATTTCTAAGTAAGGTATAAACGTAGGTAGAGAGATAGACTCATTCATTTTTATAGCTATTGATCTCCTCAAAATGTTGTTATATATATATATATATTAAATTACTTTTTTCTTCAAATCATTTTTTATAACTCTCTCTCTCTCTTTTTTTCTTTTACATAAATGAATAACTTTCATAAGTTAATTCATACTGATATTATATTATTATTATTATTACGTTTATCTTTTTATAACGGAAAGCCTAGCCGTGATCAATGAACTTCATGCCTGAAAAAAAGGTATATATAATATACATACATATGTACATATAGTAGATCTAATATGAATCATATAAGGTTATATAACTATATGTATGTATGTATATGATATGATATGAGATGGAGAAATGAGGATATGAGGCTCAAAATCAATGAGCTGTAAACTTTTAAAATGAGGCTTTTCATTCGAAAAGAGATATTTGAATATATATATATATATATATATATATATATATATATATATATATATATATATATATATATTTCATTTTCAAACATAGAGGTATATAAATAAAGTTGATTTGAACCATTTATTACTAATCAAATAAATAGAATGAGCACTTTGTATTATTCTGCACCTGGAACGAATTACTCTTGAGAACCGAGTGACTCAAAAAAAAAAACAACAACAGAAAAACACTTGACAAAATCCCTTGTTTTTTTTTCTCAACTCTCTATGTATGAGCTTTAATGTACATTAAAGGGGAAATGACTTGAAATGAAGATTGAAACTCAATTTTGTGGGGATGTAAGTACCACTTTGATTATATTATTTTGTTTGGGGTACGAATATTCTGTTGCGGACACATTCAAAATGTTGCAGAAGGCCTTTAGTGATTAAACTATGGCACACACAAAAAAAAACGTTTATAAGTGGAAAAATGAGTTCAAAGCAGGCCGAGAACGCGTTGAAGACGTACCGCGCTATGGACGACCATCAACATTTACTGACGAGAGCCACTTTCAAAAAATTCCAAGATTTGGTGCTTAAAAATCGTCGATTGACTATTAGAGACTTTGTTAATAGTATTGAAATATCATTTGTCTCAGCCCAAATCATTTTGACGGATGCTTTGTGTTTTTACAACGCGTGGCAAAATCTCTGAATTTGTTGGAAAAAACGTCGTGTTGATGCGTGTAAAACATTGCTGTCTGACTATCAGGACCACTTGAAATACTTTACTCACTGGAGTTGAGACTTGGATATACGCATGCAACCCTGAAACCACTGATCATTCAATGCGGGAACACCGTTTTGACACAATTGAGGAGATAAAAAAGGAATCGAAGAAGATGTTGAATTGTATACCGGAAAAAGACTATTCCGAGGACTGTTTCGAGGATTGGAAAAAACGTTGGCAAAAGTGTGTTTTATCGAACGGGGATTAATTTGAAGGGGATGACATTGACTTTACATTTTATAAACAAATTCACCTTACTTTTTGATCACAGTAGTATATATATAAATATATTTTGATGCACTAAGTATACTGCATCTTGTTTTGAAAAGTTTAAGGAAAGCAAAACTTTTCTTAATTCAAGTAAAAAAACCGTCAAATGAAGCAACATTTATTTTAATTCCGTCTAATTATATTTTTTAGGTAGATTAATAGCTATAAAGCAATCAAATTGCCCTATTTGAACCAAGTCTTTTAAATTAGAATGTTTACAAACGTCTATAAATGACTAATTTTGACTCTAAAACGCCACTGAATTTTTGCAAATAGTGTTTTTTTGAATGGCTTTCAACAAAAAAAAAAAAAAACCCAAAATAACTTCACTCAAAGATCTCTTAATAAAAATACAAATCGTAATTAAAATATTTATTTAAAAAAAGTTCCACCGTATTCCGTTTTTTAAATACGAGGCAAGTTCAATCCTGAAATACCAATTGTCAGCTATAATTAACCTTTCACAATCCAACAATTTTTGCTTAGATTGACAACGATTGACTCACTGTAACACAATTTAGATCTTATTGGATGAATACACAGTTCTTTGTCTTTTATGTTTTTATACGTTTTTTGTAACGGTTATTGTATTTATTTTTGGGACATTGCAATCAAATTTTAAAAATATATTATGTTTGAAATTTGAAGTTTTGAGACCAATGTGAATAAATCAAACACATGAAAAAACATATTATATATTTATTACTCATACATTTGTAACCCATGCATAGGTCACGGCTGTAAAAAGCCTTAAATCAACTGATGTGATACTAACAAATCAATTAAAAAGTAATTTCAAAAAAATTAGCTTTAAAAAATGACATATGAGACATGTTTTCTAAAAACACATCAAGACAGGGAAAGGGTTCAAATGTACTCATTTTAAAAGTGGATTTTAACAAAAAAAAAATTAGAATAAAAAAAAATTACAAACCCTCATTTTTTTTTCAAATAATTTGTGGAAAGGAAAAAAAAAAGAAGAAAATTATGTTCTTTATTTACTCAAGGAGAAAGTTTTTGTATAATTGATATATATATATAAAGGTTATTAAAGTATTTGTATTACTAACCTTGCTCATATAAAATAAATGGATGGGTTATAAAATTTAATAACTATTTTTCTTATTATAAATAACTCATATATATTAAAAAGATACGTTTTATATAATATATATGTATATATATATAAATTAGGAATAAAACATTTTAATTATCAATCTATACACACATAGTGCTGACATTTCATTTAAAACTTTTACTTAATTATGAATGAGTATATACAAAAAAAAATATGTTAATCATTTAGAAAATAGATTTTCGTATAAAAAATCCTAAAGCATTTTGTTAATTTGTTCTATTCTTTATATATAATCCGATTTCATATTGTGCAGCAAAAATTGTTAGAGCTACAATATTAAGATTTAAATGTGAGAGCATGTCTCATTTATATCTGAGAATTAGTAGGACTTGATACTATGTAGTTGCCTTGAAGGGAAATAAAAACTAAGAAAATAATTGTAGTTGATATGATTTTGCTTTTCAATCAAAGTAAAACATATTGCAAAATAATTTACAAAAAATATAAATAAAATATTTTATATTTGACCGTGTTTTTTGCAATTTTCATGTGAGGATAGAAAAAAAATAAACTTATAAAAATGTATCCTATTCCTTTATATGAACATTATAATGAAATTAGCAAGTTGCAATAAATCAGGCAGACTTTGCTTGAATTGAATTGTACATAAATACCTCGAGCAGTTCAGATAATTGATTCTGCGGACATATTGACCTATTCAAGACTGTCAATACAGCAAATTATATTATTTTTGTTAGTAAACGGTGGACTCTATGTCGATCGAAAGGATCTACAAATGAAGAACAGTACTTCAAGGAAACTTGGATTTTGATCTAATCCGTACGACAAGTTATCAATTGATTTATGCATAGTTATGATGTCATTATTCATACTCTTTACGAGGTTAAAAGAATGTTCATATTATTATATTAAGAGATCTTTCTTCTCTATGTTAAATACACTGCTCAAGAGTCAAAAATCCTATAAGCTTTTGAGCAAAAATTCGCTACTTAAGAGTAGCGCGCAGAAGGATTACGAAATCAGCTAAAATCTTTTTCCACGCTACTCCTTAAGTAGCTCTACCGTGAGTCTTTAATTTCTAGCAAATTTTTGCACAAAATTGAATGAAAATTTTCACATTTAGATGGACGATTTCTTCTTAGTTCAGGAGACTTATCGGGCGGTTGACATCTTGTTTGAAAGCTGTGAGTCTCAGCTTTTGAATGCATTCCTTATTAATCCATTTTCTGTAATATTCAAGGATTTCTTGATATACAAGCGTTTTGGCCGACTTTTAGGCCTAAGCCCTCAGGAGTCTCTTTAGATCAAAACAAAGACTGTAAATGTAATTTGTATTAAAAACACTAGCAAAATTATTTTTTTTAATGCAACACATGAGTATACTTCTAGGCTTGAATTAAAGTTGAAGTTGGAAAATGTGCCAAATTAGCTCTAAAAGTAGTGTCTAATTTTTCGAAAACTGTCGGACTCTCGTGGAAAAAACAAAAACAAATTTGAAATCAGCGTGCAAAACCGAATAACTTTTATTATACAAATACCCCTTAGGATTTTTTGGCATTTCAAGTTGGATGACCTGTGTTATTATTATTTACTGTCTAATCCTTTTAGATGGAATTAATTATATACAGAGTCCCTTAAAACTTCACATGGTACATTTGGTAAAATTAAGGATCCAAATAGGTCTGGTGGATTTAAATGCAGAGTGATGAGAATATAGATATACCTACAGATAGAAGGCTTTCCTCCTCCCAATGAAACATCTACGTTAATTATCATTACAGCCAAATAGAAGGGAATTCAAAGAAGATATTTTGTTACTTTGATTATCTCTTTGTTATTGTTTTTGGTTGTCTTTTGTCATAAAGAGGATATGTCATGCTATTATTTATATTCCTTACAAGGTTAAAGTAATATTCATAGTCTTTCTATATACAAACATCCTTTTTCTATGTTAAGGACCACTATTGTTTATTGATAATTCCTTTTGAATGAAATATACTAAATACAGAGTTCTTTAGAACATCACAATAATAACTCAAATAAATCAATTAATAGGGAAAAAAAGTATTACTTTTTACATGCCTTTACAAGATTAAGATCTATGGATTTGTTTCTATAAAAAAATTAATTTATGTACAATTAAGCTACATAAAATAAGCTTACACAACTAATAGTTTAGACAAAAATGAGTTTTTTGTTTTTTTTGAAACCATATTTAAAATAGCATTAATTGGTTTTTGAATTGGTTAAGTAGACATTTGCTCTCGCTAATGTATACTGGGCTTTTTATTTAAATTATCATTAAAAATATATCGTATAAAATGAATGAATATAAAAAGATTGCAATGCTATAAAATACATAAAGAGGGATTCAAATTAAAATAATCATTAAAAAAATATTTGAGGCTAAAATTAAACATCTCAATTAAAAACTAATACTTCAAAAATACCATAGCAACATTGGTATTATTTGAGGCTTTTATGTATTTGAATACATAAATGCAGAATATAAAAATTTGGAATGTATCCATTTTACATTCAAAGATTTACCAACCATCCAGTAGTGAATTATTATCATAACTTTGATTGTTGATAAAGTAGGTCAACAAATTTGAAAGGGTTAAATGACAATCGTACAAAGCATAGAAAATTAACATCGGGACTCTTTTTTATACCTTCAAAATAGGATCCCTAATTAGTAGTATACTTATTGAGGTCATTGGTATCCGATAAACAAATATATAATTCATATATATATATACCTTTATAAATTGTTAGATGGTTACAAAAAAATAAATTTTGATTCAACATTTTTTTTAAAAGTCAAATAAATCTTTTGCATGAATATTTAATTTTTTCACATTAAAAGGATTATTTTTTTGCAAAAATAATCTCTACATAGACACTCATGCAAAAAGAACTTATACGGATATCTATATAAATATATATAAAAGTGTTATATTACGGAGAGCAAGGTAAAAAAAAAAAACTACACGATTGCATTTTCTTTATAATATTCAATCTTTGTAATTTTATAATAAAAGTTTTTAATTTTTATACATGTATTTTTAAGTATTTAGAGCTTGTGAATAACTTATGAATAAGATAAGACAAATATTGTATAATTCATATCTAAGCCCAATAGTACTTTACGCATTAGTTACAGATATGTTGCCATATTTCTTCATATTATTTAATCAAATTTATGAGCATTTTTGATTTGATTTAATTTTTGCGTTTGTTAAACTTTTTATAGTTTTGAGTCAATTATTGGGTATAAAAATAAAAGTAAAAATAAGAAACCCTAAAAAACAACTACAAATCCTTTGATATTTATATTAATTTCACTTTGAGAAATCCCACAAAAAATAAACAAATTTATTATTGCTTTGAAATTTAGAAAAACCCAATAAGTCTTGTTTCATCTTACAATTTTAGAAAAAAAAATTATATATTTACTTTCTGTTTTCACTTAACATATGTAGATATGTGCTGGCTCATGGTTCAATGCCAGGCATTGAAAGTCTAATATGTTCCCATATGTAAACAAAAGTGAACAGTTGAAAAAGTGAAACTTGTTACGCATAGATCATTATGCAAAAGGGAATATTGCTGCCTTTTCGATAGAAACATTTAGTTCACTTTTCAAAATTTTAAATTTTAATTTTGTTGTCAAGTCAACAAAAAACCATTTTTATCTCAAATATTTCAAAAAGAAGTTAGAACTGCTATCATATTCTAGAAGACATTCTCTTTCCTTTGTATTAACAGTATATTTCGATTAATTTAATAATGACTCCAATAATTACAACTGTATTATAGGGAAAAACCACTAAATAAATATTTGAGGCTATGAAAACGATGGGTGTTCTTTCAGAGACCATATTGGCTCTATGAGCTGTCGTAACATTTATCCGATTGCTCTATTGGATATACAACAATTCTTGATTTCCTGATTAAAAGTGACATTTTAGCAAAAACCGTGCGCCATAGGTCTTAAAATGACTCCGAAATATTTATAATGGCACCAACAACTGCAACTTAATTATAGGGAAAAAAACCCGGCCACAATCTTGAATAAAAAACATCTGGTATTTCTGACTATGTAATTACTTTTACTATGATCCATGGTGAACATGATAGCGGATGTAGTTGATTCTTGATAGTTCTTAAACAGATGATGAACTGATTTTAGCAAACTACAACTAAATAAATCTCTGGAGCAATGAAAAGGATGGACGTTCTTTCAGGGACTATATCGGCTCTATGTGCAGTCGACACATTTATCAAATTGCTCCATTGGATAAACAACAATCCTTAATTTTTCAATTAAAGGTGACGTTTTAGCCAAAATCGTGCACAATAGGTCATAAAATGACTTTAAGTCATTATTGGGCTGTTATATTTATGAAGGTAAAAAATTTAAAAGTGAATTTTCTACTTTTCAATATTTGAAAAAAAAACTTGCTTTCTTGTTGCCTTGACACATGTAAGTTCAAATGAATAAACTTAAATCTGTTTTTAATGTTTTAAAATATAGAATATTCCACACTGTAGAAACTCATTCATTTATAATTAATGTTCGATTTGTTTGTTGTTTAAAATAATACAATTATATAGTGATCCCTCGATATATAGCGCTTCACATATCGTGGCTTCGCTACTTCGTGGAATTTTTTACAGTGCTTTTTTTTACAGTGAATCCTGATTGGCTCAGAGGCGTTGCTGTTTTCTAGAAGTGAAAAAAGTTGATATTGGTTTTTGGTTAGATCAACGCTACAGCGCAGCTGAGTCAGGACGAAGAGGCGCAGGCCTGAAAAGAGGTTTTGTTTTTTTGTTTCCTTCTGCAATACAGTATTGCATTGTAAAATAAATATAAAAAATTAAACTGACTACTTGGCGGATTTCCTCTATCGCGGGTTATCTTTGGAACGTATCCCTCGCGATAAACGAGGGTTCACTGTTTATATATTTTTTTAAATAATGTGATAAAATCAAATAAATTAACAAACTTAGTCATGTTTTTCTTCTTCTTTATTTGGCTCTTAAATTCAAGGTCAGCTCATAAGTACATAGATAATAATAAGCCCTTTTATTCTCATCAATTTTTATTTTTCCTGAAGAAAATTTATGCCGGATGGATAGAAAAAAAAAGAAAAAGAAGTACATTTTCTTATCTACATTCGTGTACAAAAAATGTATATATGAATATATATACTCATAACTTCACTTTCCTCTCATCTCCTCTTCATATAAAGTTTAACTCAACGAAGAAGAAAGAAAAAAAACAGAACTTGATAAAAAAATTTAATATGAGCAAGAAAAAAATTTATGAATTTATGTTTTTTTCAATAAATTGATGAGGAAAAAATAGACATACACATACAAACACACAAACATTATTTATGAGATTGCCGTATTCTAAAGAGTTGTTCTTTTTTTTTTTTTCTTTTTTTTTTAAAATATTTACTTTCCCAACTTTTTTTAATCTTTTTCTAAAGTTTTTATATAGGATATAAAATGTATCAATTCGAAATGACAATGTACATTATCTTAGATTATATTTTTTTGATAAAGTATAAGTGTCTATGTGCACATACACTGTGACAAAAAAGTATTAATATTCGTGATGTGATTCATCATGAATTTGTTCCGCAGGGTCAAACGGTAAATAAGGACCTCTGGTATTTAACCGGGTTTGAGATGTTTGCATTGAAAATATTCGCTGTAAGTGGCTGGATTTGTGGCAAAACAATTCCTGGATTTGTCATGACGATCACGCACCACGATTATTAACGATTTTAAGATCAAATAATCGTTAAATACCATGGATCAGCCGCCTTATTCGCCTGATCTAGCTCCGTGTGACGTTTTTCTTTTCTTCAGACTGAAATTGCCGCTTTGGGGAACCAGATTTGACTCCATAGACTCCATAAAAGAAAATTCGCAGAAGGAGCTGAAGGCCATCCCTGAAAAAAAAATGTTTCAAGGAAAAACGTTGGCACACGTCTATTGCTTCAAATGGAGCATATTTTGAAGAAGATTCAATAAATATCGAACAAGGTTTTTGCATTTTATTTCAATTTTCCCTATACTTTTTTTGTCACTTCGTTAATAACCGAAGCTCGATGAGATGGTGCGTTATCGTGAAGCAAAATCCAGGAATTACTTTAGCCACAAATCCAGCCGTTTACGGCAAATATTTCCACTTTAACATCTCAAACCCAATTAAATAAAAGTCTTTTTGCTTACCGTTCAACCTTGTAGAACGAATTCATGATGAACCACAACACCACGAATATCGAAGAAAGAGAGCTTCTCTATATATTTTTTTGTCGTCACACTGTACAGGAGCAACTCTATAAAAGGCAAGGAAAATAAATTAGGATGTATGCTCAGATTTAGTTTTTGTCCTAAGACATAATCATAAATTTTCATTGCCTCTCTGACCTCCTTTTAATATTGTCCAAATGTATATATACATTCCAATTATGAGCAGCAAAGTTATTTAAAAAACCTAATCGAGTAATAATATTAGATATAATATCATAGACATTTTGTATCAATTTGTCTATGAGAAAATTAACAAATGAATTAAGGGTCCTCAAAAAAGTTAGTTCTCAATAAGAAAGTCAAAAATAATAATAATAATAATATTCTGGCATGAATAAATGTACGCACAATAAAACTATTTATACGTGTGTAAAAACACTTGGCTTCAACGAAAAAACATTCTTTATGGTTGCTTCATTCTCTAATTAATAATAATAATACTAAGGAAAAAAAATACATAAATTTAATCGTATTCATCGGTATTTTGAGCCTTTTGTTATTTAGATATATATATATATATATTTACTTTTAGCCAAGTATTTCTATATATATATATTTATGAATAGAATCACTGCTATTTCGATAGTAATTAGTTCTTTGATAATGTAAATTTCTTGGCAAAGAATACATAATACTCTGATATAAACATGGTATTTATGTGTCTTTAGTCAATGCAATTTCTTTAGAATTAGGTTAATTGTATAATATGTACATGCATATACTAAAAGTATAATGATATTCTGGTAGTAGATCATTCTCATCATCATCAACCTATCTATTGTAATTGCCAATATGTTATATTATAGATAAATGAGTTATTATAAAATAGACATTTTCGAACAAACTTCATTTTTCTTTTTTTTTACGTTTTTTTTGTGCACAAGAAATACATTAAATTGCCATATCTCTAATTATATTAGAAATTGACCACGTACAAATCACACAAATCTCTAACTATTTAAAAAAAACGCAAATCAAATTTGCCTTTTGAACATTTGAATATTTTAAAAGTATTGGCATGAGTAGGAATGTAAATAACATGCAAAATGCCGAGTGCGAGATTTTGTTGACTTGGCTCTTCAAACAGGTCTTTTTGTTTTCCAAAGCTGTTATCATTTTTCCTTTAGTACTACTGAGGGGAGAACATCTACCTGATAGTAAAGATCTCGTATGAAGGAATATATAAGTTAAGGTTAATAAAGCAAATAAAATGTAAACAAAAAGGGCTCAAGTCCTCGTATAATTATTATTAGTTAAAAATATATAATTTCCTGACAGCTTGTATCTCAGTAAAACGTCATGACAGCTCAAGTTGCTTCCCTCTCACATTCATCAAATTGTCAATTAAGTTATCAGGTTGATTTTCTCTTTCTTTGATTCTTACATGCCCGATTTGCATATTATTTACATTTCTAGGCATGAGTAAGCCTTTGAGCGAGACAAAATTCCTTGCCAAATGCACTGCTAATTTTTCGAATTGTATTAATATATTTTATGATTTTATCATGAAAAAATGATATGTCAAACTAAAAAACATTATATTTTGAAGGTTCTGTGTTTGTTTGTTTCGGAATGTCATTTTTTTTACTCAATCTTCTCTTATTCAAAAAATACACTTTCTAATTATAAAATTTAGAGTTTTTTTTGTAAATAAATTGTGTTTCTTTTCCTTTTGTAGGGGGAAGAAGGGTTTTTTTCTTCTCTTACTCGTAAGTACTCTCTCAAGAATTATACATATTTTTGACTTACATATATATATGAAATGAGTTGTAGAATGTAAAACACAATTAATTATTTATATACGTTTTTTTTGGAAGGGGGAATAACCGCAACTTTTTTTTTTTTTCAACTATAAGTACTTTTAATGCGACAAAAATAATATTTAGTGGTTTAATATTTCTTTATATATAAGGTGTACCTTGATTTTTTTTTTTATTTTTTTTTTTTTTGTTATTTTAAGGTTGATTTCAAAAATATCTTTTCTTAAATATATGTATGTATGTATATGTAAGATTTACACCTAATTATGTAAATTGTTGTAGTAGTTGAATGAAAATAGGGGTTTTTTTTCTGCATGTAGCTAATTGTACAAAAAAAATATCATTAATAAAAAAAAGTACATATATTTTGAAAAAAGGGGTCAAAACTTTTGAAAAGGAAGGAATATTTAACTACTGTTCATCATACATATCTCTGATAAATTACAAAGATTATTCTGTACTTTTATTCAAAAGTACTTTGTGCTAATTCATATAAAAGATATTACAAATTTCCATTTGATCTACCTAATTTTTTTAATTCCACATTATTGCTAGATTAATATAATTTTTTTTTCTTAGAAAAATGTATTGAAAAATGCCTCAAAAATACTCTTAACTTTATTGACTCTGGCTCATTGACGACAAAATAAAAAATAAAAACAGAGGCCCATTATCTACAAATGACATAACTATTCGTATATTTGTACTTCTCAAAGTCACTTCCATTCTAATTATTTTTATCTTTGAGTAATATCCTATGATATAGAATTTTCCTTTGGCAAAATAATATATATATATATGTTGTTTACAAAACAACCAATAAAGTCTTTATGAGTCTAGTTAAGCTCAAATTATGGACAGAGTCAATCAAGTTTAAGGATTCAAATTCCTGTTTAGATTTAAGTTATAAATAAGTAGTTAATAACGACATTTAAATTTTTGATTCGTTATATTATGTGATAATATAATTTTCAATTAGTATAAAATGAATTATGATTAAACTAATGTCAATAATGTAGTATTGTACTATAAAAAAATACAAAAAAAGAACAACAGCTCAGCCCTTCCTCATTGGGTACATGAACTGCTACGGGTCTAGGAAAATATACTGATGTTAATTCATCGATAGGTAAATTTATTGACCATCAACTCATCGATTTGTAAATTCATCGACTTTTTTCTTCCAATGAATACTGTCAACAGCTTAGAGTAAATTCGCGTATACCTAGGAATGCAAATAATATGCAAATCGGGCTTGTAATAAAAAAGTGGAGTTGGCTCTTCAAACAGATCTTTTTTTTTGTTTTCCAAAGTTGTTATCAATTTTCCAATATTACTGAGGGGAGAACATCTACCTGATAGTAAAGATCTCGCAATAAGGAAGTCATGCATTAAGTTTAATAAAGCAAATAAAATGTTAACAAAAAGGGCTCAAGTCCTTGTATAATTATTATTAGTTAAAAATATATAATTTCCTGACATTAATTTCAGTTAATTTTCTTCCTCTTATCTATGTTATTATTTATTGTTGTATATATAATGGAAAATAGCAGCTTGTAGCTCAGTAAAACGTCATGACAGCTCAAGCTGCTTCACTCTCAATATTCATCATATTGTCAGAGTTACCAGGTTGATTTTCTCTTTTTTTTTTTTTATTACAAGGCCGATTTGCATATTATTTACATTCCTACGTATACTTATTGCTGTCTCTGGTTAGATTGTTAACCACATGATGAGCTAGCTTTTATTTATAATTTGTCGTTTCCTATTTAAGTACTTATTTACATTGGCCAAGTTCACATCTATGGGTAATTATTTTAAATCTAACTTACTTTAATAAAAATACACCTTATTCTAAACCATCGTTTTTGCTTCGTTCAATTCGCAAGGGTTAGCTTGGGATAAAAAAAAACCAGCCTTCAAAATCTAAAAATAAATCTAATTTACAGTTTTTTGTAAGAGCTTCAAAGTTGGTTCTCGTACATTTTGTAAATACAAGTCCTAAATATGTAATTAATTTTTGATATTTTATGAACAAAATTTCATTATATAATTTTAATCCGGTCGGTGTTCATGTGAAAAACCCTGCCAAATAAATTTGCTCTAATCTGTTGAAAGTGTTCATTGGGAGAAAAAAGTCAATGGATTTTTCCACCTATGAGTTCATGACCAATGAGTTTGCCTAACGATGAATTTACCTATTGATGAATTAACGTCGATAAATGATATCGATGAATTTACAGGACACCGAACTTCAATAAAATAAAAATTATATCATAATTATCTTTTTTTTAGGTAAGTTAAATTAATTGATTCTTCACACCTGACGTTTCACAATGACATATTCGGTAAAAAACCTTAAAAAATTGTATACAAATGATATTTATATAAAAATTATGTGTATGTTATTTAATTTTAACAAACTTTTACTAGCGATTTAAAAACTTTATAGTCAATGGGACAGTTCAAACAAATCATTCATCATAGAAAGGTCATATTAAATTCTCAAAAGATATTTTATTCGTAATACTAATAAATTACATTCTTTTAATCAACTTTTAATTGTTTATCCTTGAACTATACTCATTATAAGTATGCAATCTAAGTTGTTTCTTTTTTTCTTTTTATCAAATATTCTAATCAATGTGTTCATGTTGAATGCATTTTTAATAGCATAAAATTAATTAAATTAAAATTCAATGCACTTTAAAATACTATTTCATAGTACATAAATCAAGAACTTTAGATAATCATATCAAGGTTTACAATAGTTGATATATTAAGAAATACTTTTTATAATTTTAATTTGTATATTTTTATTAAAAAACTAAATATAGTTAAAAAATAATATGAAAACGATTTAAACAAAAAAATATATTTGACTCCCTCTATAGCTTACACAATCCTATTAAAAACTAAAAAAATAGGAAAATATTTAAACATTATACTGGGTAAATGATTTTTATAAGTCTATTGATCCTGATTGGACATTTTTGATATTATAGTATATTTTTTAAATATTAACAGGAATAAATGAATTAAATATGTAAAATGATCCAAGTTTCTTGAAGGGATATTTTACCCTGGGCTCATAACATGAAAAAATGTGACAAAAAAAACCATGTAGTAAAATTGTTGATACTTAATTTTTATACCTAAGAGTACAAAAATTGATTGGTTAGATTGAGATATGTAAATACTCAAAATTCATGCTTGAGAATATTTTTTGTGATATGTACTCTACAGCAAATTATAGTCAAATTTAATTCCATTCACTTTTACTTGAAAATTTATTAATAATTGAGTTACAAAATTATAAAAATAAAAGTACAAAGTACTCTTAATAAGATAATAGATTTTTGCGAATTTTGTTACATCGATTCTTTGATGTGAATTATACAATGTAGAAATAGTTTTTCCTTCAATGCCAAAGGAAATTCATTTCTGCCTCGTTATTAATGTATTTTATATTGGCTACACTATTATTTTAGAAACGAGAGCTTTGAATTCTGAGAGTTAATTTTTTAAAAAAACGCAATGCTTATCGAATGAAAATGATAAAAATATGTAGAGAGTATTGATTTGTCATGGTCATAACCAAAATCATTTGTCTTCATTATTTTTTTGTTATTTTTATTTTATCTTAAAAAACTTCTTTAAATTACAGACAAACTCGTCAACAAACTCAACTTGCCTTTTTTTTCAGTACGTTTGCTGAAAGTGAATTCTTTAAATATAAAAACCCTATTAAAAACACAAGATACTTTTAATACTACTCGTTACCTAGGAAATTTCGTTCGAACAGACCTCGTTAAAAAGTTATATATAAATATATAATATTAATATTAATATTTTCTAAAAACTAGATATAATTTAATATAAATACCGTTTTTTTTAATGTACTGCTTCGAACTAAATTTTAAAAGTCCGTATCAATTTTTGGGAAATCTAAATATGCAGCAATTATTTTATTAAGGCCCAGTTGCATCAACTTCACTTTAATTTAAGTTAACTAATATACAATGATCTCATAAGGTCCTAATTTTCTTTGTAATAAAAGCAATTAAACAGAATTTTGTTTACAAGCACATTTAATCTTGGCTTATAGGTTTGTTAATACTTGTCACATCATTTAAAATAGGTTTGAAATGATTGTTCCAACCTTACAATTAATTATTAATAAACGATTTTATTAGCTCAAATATTTGAATTGAATTAATTTGAATTAATTAATTATTACAACTTATTTGCATTGGATGAAAAGTTGGTTTTTTCTATTTACGCATTAATTTATGTGAATTTTAGATGACGATGTTACTGGAGTTCCTAAGACTAAAGAGATTCAGCTTTGTTTACCTTTTGAATTTTTGCAAAAGAAACACGAACTTAATCAGGACTTGACCTGAAACTACAAATTCGTTGTACTGAGATTACATATGTAGGTTTTGGTATTGAAATGTGTATTGATTCTATAGAAACTGCACTTACTGTTATATTATTGACAGCTTGGATATCATAGCACATTTTAAGAATCATTCATTTGAGATACAAATCCTTCATTACTGTTCATGGTAAAATAGTATCATATATATCTAGGAATGTAAATGATATGCAAATCGGGCTTGTAATAAAAAAAGAAAGAGAGAATCAACCTGGCAACCCTGACAATTTAATGAATGTTGATGGGGGGAAGCAGCTTGAGCTGTCATGACGTTTTACTGAGCTACAAGCTGCTATTTTCCTTTATATATGTATACAAATGAAAACATCAAACCACAAACATTACAATACGTTACTCCAGATTCATTATTATATTCACAAATATCATTAACTCCATTCTCCTCAATGAATGATATTAATTTTTTAATTTTTTCTTTGTTCCTCTCCATGATATAATCCTTGCAGACTGTTCTTTTCTTGTAAAACATTATGTTGAGGTAAAGTTGATGTTACCTTCTTAAGGGGAAAAAAATGATAACAGCTTCGGAAAACAAAAAGACCTGTTTGAAGAGCCAACTCCACTTTTTTATTATATGCCCGATTTGTATATATGATTTACATTCCTAAATATGTCAATATACTTTTAAATCATAAAGGAATTTGAGTTTTTAAACAGTTATGTTGTTCATTGTATCGACTAAACTTATGACGAGCATGGGATCCAAGAGATCCATTCTTAATTCTCTTTAATACTTAAGCACAAACTCTAAAATCCTTCATGTAATTAATTTAATTTTTTAGAAAAAACATTTAATAGAGTCATTTATGAATTTGGAACCTCTACAGCCTAATAAGATATACATTTGCTGACCTATTATTAAAAACTTTGTTTTGTAACAAAGGTATCCTATTGAAAAAGAAATTATTTTATTGTAGAAAATACGATAATAAAGAAAAAGTTTTGAAGTAATAATGATTTATTTAATTGAAATAGTTTCTATTATATATTTTATATATATATAGTCATGAATACATTACCATAGATTTGCAATATGTAAAAATAATATGTTTGAGTATAATTATTTTGCAATCAAATATAATTTATAAAATATTATATTTATAAAACAATTTGTATCTATTTTGGATTTGTAGGAAGTTACAAATAATATCATTAAATAAAGAGATAAAAGTGTGAGAAAATATTCTTTTTTTCATTTAATGACTTTATAATTTTTTTTTCCATTGTAAGCTTTGTCAGTGTCCACATCAAGAAAAAGACCTCTTGCAGTTCGAGAATACAAAAAGTATTTCAAGTTGATCTTTATCAGCACATGTATTATCATTCGAATATTCATTATGATTATAAGGACTATTCATTTAATATTTTTCACATGAAATTATTTTCAAGGATGAAATTTCTTTTCTTAAGGTTATTGAAGCTATGTTAGTATTTCTCCATACCTTCTTATCCGATTATAATGGTCAACAGTCAAAAATCTTAAGAGATATACGAATAATAATAAAAGTTATGCAGTTTTGCAAGCAGATTTTTAAATCTGTAACAAAAAATTCGAGAGTCCGACGGTTTTCGAGAACTTTTTTAGCTTTTTTGGCCCATTTTTCAACTTCAACTTCAATTTAAACCTAGAAGGATACTCATTTTGTGCATTAAAAAATAATGATTCGCTAGTCTTTTTAATTTAAATTCCAATTACAGTCTTTCTTTTGACCTAAAGGGACTCCTAGGAACGTAGGAAGCAAGAGTATGCCCAAAAGACGGCCAAAACGTTTGTACATAAATAGCTCCTTGAATATTAAATGAAATGGATTAAAAAGGAAGGTCTTAAATAGCTGAGACTCACAGCATTCAAATGAGATGTCAAGCGCCCGATAAGAATCCTTAACTAAGAAGAAATCGTCCATCTAAATATTTAAATTGGCATCCAATTTCGACCAAAAGTTCGCTAGAAATCAAAGACTCACGGTAGAGCTACTCAAGCAGTAGATCTCAGAAGGATTTCAGCTAATTTCTTAATCCTTCTATGGTTTTATTTTCTCAAAGTACGATCTTTAATCGCAAGCAATCTTATAAATGGTATAAAGAAACATCCTTTACTGGATCCAAAAAGTAACAGAATACTCGAGATTTGTATCATTAGACATAATATTTTGTATTCTACGGAGATGAATTAATGTATTTTGACTTCTAACTTCACCCATTGTGTATTCATTAATTGATTTCTTTACATCTTTATATAAAAAATCATTCATGTGATGTCATCCTATACTAAGTCGACTTAGTATTGTTTGGGAATAAAAGAAGGCTTATTTACTTATTTTCCAAAGCTTGACTTAAATTTAAAGTTAAGCTGGTGGAATTGGGGCCTCGACTCCTTTTAGACTCATGACTCATATAATTATGTGTAGAGTAATCTTTCCTTGCTCTCAAGTGGATATTGAGTAAGAAAAAGAATTTCAATTAGTTTTATTAGAAAAAGTTTCTCCGGTATTGAAAGCCCATGAAAGTAATTTTACCTTACTTAAAAAATAATGCTATACACGTTTAAGGATTTTCAGATTATTTCTATTGATTTTCAATTTCCACACATAGGTAACTAAACGCATATAGGTGTATATAAATTTGTTTGATTCTACTTTGTCGAATAATTATTTTATGTTAGAGATTAGCTAGGAGTGTATCTCAAACCGTGGCAGCCTAGGAAAATTGCAAAGGTGCAAAAGGGAATTTATGCTTTTTATCTAAGCCCAAAAGAATGATACTCTCCATGGGTAGGGCTATATCATTAATGTACCCCAGGTTAAAAAAAAGAAAGTTTGAGAAGCAGTGGAGAAGAGATTGATGAACTAATTACTTACTACTTCTTTAGATAGCACTGTTGTTGCAGAGTCTATGAACTGTATTTAGAGAATGAAAAATTCCTAGAATAATCCCAGTATAATATTTGTTTGTGTTTTTTTTTTCCAATAACACTGGTCAACAGCCAAAAATCTTCTGGGGTATAAGTATAATAAAAGTTATTTAGGTTTGCTCATTGATTTCAAATCTGTAATTCTTTTTTTCGAGAGTCCGACGGTTTTTGAGAAATCGGTCCCTACTTTTTTAGTTTTTTTGGTCCATTTTCCAACTTCAACTTCAATTTAAGCCTAGAAGGATACTCATTTTGCACATTAAAAAATATCGATCCGCTCGTGTATTTAATGCAAATTCAATTTCAAGTCTTTACATTGACCTAAAAGGGATTCCTAAGGGGACGGGAGTAGGCCTAATAGTCGGCCAAATCCTGTGTACTTAAATAACTCCTTGAATATTATATAAAATGGATTAATAAGGAATGTATACAAGAGCTGAGACCCACAGCTTTCAAACAAGATGTCAAACGCCAAATAGAAATCCTTATTAAGATGAAATCGTCCATCTAACTGTGTAAATTTTCATTCAATTTTGGGGAAAAATGCGCAAGAAATCTAAGACTCACGGTAGAGCTAATAAAAAATAAGTGCTATAGACTTTAGAAGTAGCGCACAGAAGAAGAAGACTCTGACATCAGCTGAAGATAATCAAATTCAAAAACACGGATCTCTTATTTAATTTCAATAATCTTTTATTAAAAGTTCAAATTTGTTGACCTGGTTAATTGTTTCCATTTTCTAGGAATTCAAATGACATCAGGAGATGCCATGTTTTTAAGGGCCCATTTTGTCACTGACGTTACAGACTTTTTCACATCTTTTTTTAGCTACGACCCAAGAAAGAGTTGTACAGTTGATAAGCTTTGAGCTAATGGTACCATGTGGGCAAATAATGAAATTTCATAGCCTGCACTGTATTTTATGAGTATAAAAATATATGTATTTTCATCACAGCTAATGAGATGGAGTGAACGTAGCTTTCACAAACAACATTTTAATTAAGCATTCTTTCAACTATGCGTGTACTTGATGATGATGTAGCCTCAACACTATCGGAATTGATTACACAATGTATTTCAGTTTTTTTTTCTTTTTGTTTTCTTTCTTCATTAGCTTCTTGAATCGATTGGATCAATTCTGGAGAGCAATCAACATTTAGTATCATCGTACCTACATGTACTCATTCAGTACCCTTGATTGTTTTCATTAAATATAAATCATGGGTCAAAAATAATAATAATAATAATTACTAAGAAAAAAAGGAAATAAAGTTTCCTTTTTAGAGACTATAGATACTCTTTGATTAGAAATCTATAGAGGTTAAGTAAAGGAAATGAGTTTAAAAAAGCAAATAGGGAAGAAAGAAATATGTCGAGAGGAAGACAAGGATATTTTTCTTTATCTTCAATATATATATATATATATATACATATTTATATACAAAGGTAAATATTTTTTTGAAACATTTAAAATTTAAAATCACTCTAATATGGTATATATATATATATATATATATATATATATATATAATTTATATTCTGACAAATTTTTACCATGTGAAAGTGATAGATAAAGGATGAAAGAACAAGAAGAATGAAAAAAAACTTCTTTTTTTTTTTCTTCTTTCAAGGATTTTTTTTATTATTTAATTCTATTTGAGAACAAAGTTTTCATTCTTCCTTTTTAACCATTTTTTTTGTAAATACCTTTGGGTCTAAGAGCTTTTACTATTGTCTATTTAGGAGAAAGGGATTATTATATTACTACGTAATTTATGTTTTTGAGTGATGAAGGGGTTGATTGTTTTAGGGTTTTTGTTTTTACTTTGGTAATTTTCTGATAGTTGTTGTTCAGTCACAGACAGTATTCACTTACTTTTAATCACTTAGAGAATAAATTGTAACAGTTGAGCTTTGTAAAAAATGATTGCACTAAAGTAGGCTTTTTACAAGGAAGATATGTTACTTAAATATATAAGATTTATGGCTTGCATTAACTAAAAACAAAAATCCATCCAAAAGGAGATGTGAATAAGAAATTATGAAAATTTTTCCTTCTTAATCTTGTCTTATTAATGAGGCAAAAGACGTATTAATTATGCTTTTTATGTGTGTGTGTATATGTAATGTTGTTTGGCAAATGTGATTAAATACCTCATTTACAGTAAAATATGATTATTAATTAACTAAATATGTTTACTCGATATTCAAAGAAAACAAATATTAATGAGAAAGAGAAAGGAAATTGAGAGACATTTGTCATCTAAATTTTGTATGAAGAACCCTGAATAAGTTTCCGTATTTATTTTATAAATATATAAAATATATAGATGCTCAAATCAGAGGCTAGTAACCAGAAGTGGATCTTGAGCTGTATACAGTTAAGTGGCTCTTAAAATTTTTTTTTATGTAAATATATATATATCGTATAGAATTTTGATTATTAACAAAAATGTTTACATTCTATATAGATAATTATTAAATATATATATTACATGAACAAATCATAGAATGCATACATTCCATGGGCTAAACCATAGAATGTGTATATTTGTAAATTGATTTTATAGAATATGGAAAAGTATTAAGGAAGAAAATGATCTAAAAAAATCAAAGCTTTTGATATTACTCCCGTGTCAGACGGATCAATTTTAATATGAGCAGTCAACAACATTTGGAGTTTCATTCAACTTTTCACGTAGAATCAGGGTTTCATTTTTGATTTTTTACTTTAGTATCACCCTTACATAAAACAACTTTTTATTCTTAATAATCATTTTCTTGTTGAATACTTCTCCATATTCTATAAGATCAAATTTTTAAAACAAGTTGATTCCAATTATTTGAATTCTAATATTTTCTTACTTGATCAAAAATAAATAAATATTGTTTTTAACGACTAACGTACATATAAAATACAAGAAATACTTAAAAAACTAAAAAGTTTTTTCTGAAAGTAGATCAAGTGAGTCAATTAGACTAATGGATCATGTATTAAATTTTTTTTATTTAAGTAATTAATTAATTAATTTTCTCGGGCATTGTATTTCTTAAACATTATTTTTAATGACGAGTATATGAACCCATAAATTCTTTGTGTTATGGGATTTTATTTACGTATAGTATGCATAATAGATATTTCTATAAAATATAAAATATTCATGTAATTTATAATCTTGCTGGCACATATTTGATTCCTTATGTGCTCCCCACATTGTGGAACTCAATTTGATGATTTGATTTATTCCATCAACTATCATAAAAGTTTAAAAAAACTTTATTGCAAAAAAATCATTTTTCAACAAGTTATAATATTCCCCCTCTCCATCATCTAACTTTTACATCTAAACAATCCTTTTAAACCCAAATTCTACTTGTATTATATGTGTCAAGTCAACAAAAAAATAAGGTTGTTTTCAAATATTGAAAAGGAGAAAATCTACTTTTAAGTTATTTTACTTCATAAATATAACGGCCAAATATTTCGAAGTCATTTACAGACCTATTGCGCACGGTTTTTGCTAAAATATCACTTTATATAGAGAAACCAAGGGTTGTAGTCTATCCAATAGAGCAATCAAATAAATGTTACGACTGCACAAGGAGCCGATATGGTCCCTGAAAGAACGTCCATCGTTTTCATAGCCTCAGATATTTATTTAGTGGTTTTTTCCTATAATACAATTGTAATTATTGGAGTCATGATTTAATTAACCGAAATATACTGTTAATACAAAGGAAAGAGAATGTCTTCTAGAATATGATAGGAGTTCCAACTCATTTTTGAAATATTTCAGATAAACTTGATTTCTTGTTGACTTGACACAAATATCAAATAACATTAATAATATTAAGGTCATCCAACTTAACCTCATTAAATATTCATTTTACTCATAGAAGCAAGAAGATATAATATATATACTCAAATACGGATCAGGCATAGAAAATTTAAATATTAATCTTAGATCAGTAAGATATATCTAGATACAGTTAAAAACAATTTTTTTTGAAACCCTTCACTAAAAATAAATGTTTAACTCAATCAATTATTTCTATCAGTACCAGACGATTATATTAATTATTTTTTTTTGAAAAAAATGTATTATTGCACGTTATGCTATGAATTACAACTAAATATTTGCACATGTGTATAAAATTGTTCATTAAATCTTTTGGTAATTGAATAGTTAATTATGTATACATATATCGTATGAATATTACATTGGAGTTCCAATCCTTATGTGGTGAACATTCAATTTTAAATTTTTTGAGGGTCTTTTTTTTATTTTGTTGTGTAGATTAATTTATTATTTAAAAACAAAAAAAATAAACATTTAGAGGTCACTCAAGGCCTTTAAAGTTCAGAAAATTGTCTTTTTTTTTTTAAATTCCAACTTCTTCTTTAATTACACGGGTCAAAAGTCAAAATCCCAAGGTGTATAAGTATAATAAAAGTTATTCAGCGCCCGATAAGAATCCTTTACTAATAAGAAATCGTTCATCTAAATGTGTAAATTATTATTCATTTTCGAGCATAAATTTGCTAGAAATCAAAGACTCACGGTAGAGCTGCTACTAAAGTAGTAGCGCATAGAAGGATTAAGAAACCAGCTGAAATTCTCCTATGCACTATTACTGCAGTTGTTTTGTAGTAGCTCTACCGTAACTCTTTGATTTATAACGAATTTTTGGGCGAAATTGAATGAAAATTTACATATTTAGATGGACGATTTCTTCTTGGTTAAGGATTCTTATCGGGCGCTTGATATCTCATTAAAAAGCTTTGGATCTCATCTCTTTAGTGCGATCATTGTTAATTCATTTCATGTAATATTCAAGGAGTTATTTAAGTACAAACGATTTGGTGGACTTTTGGGACCACTTCCGCTACCTATGCCCCCAGGAGTCCCTTTAAGTCAAAACAAAGACTGGAAATGAAATTTGCATTAAATACACAAGCAAATCATTGTTTTTTGATTCACAAAACAAGTATTCTTCTAGGTTTAGATAGAAGTTGAAGTTGAAAAATGTGCTAAATTAGCTCAAAAAGTAAAGTCTGATTTCTCAAAAGCCGTAGGACTCTTGAAAAAAAAAGTTACAGATTTGAAATCAGTGTACAAAAATACATAACTTTTATTATACTTATACCCCTTGGGATTTTTGACTGGTGAACAATGTTATCATTCAAATATCATGGACTATAATTTTTGTTATTTCATAACTATTGTTAGTTGAATAAACAATGTTTTAAATGTAAGTTAAAAAATAACAAAAATTATAACCCAAGATTTTAAAACACGTTTCATTTTTTTTTCTTCAATGATACATTTATCTACACGACAAAAAAAATAAAAAAATATGGAGTAAGCCATTCAAAAAATTTAAAATTATATATTCAGTACATATAAATTATCACCTTAATGTTTGTATGTATATATATTCTACAGCTAAAAGAAAAACTTTATTTCTTTTTGGGTGTGCGTAACATTATCTTACTTTCTTTACTTTTGAAATCATTTTCAAGTTTTTATTTACATTTGTATAAACACGACGACTAATATAAGCCTTAGCTTATTAAAGTGAAAAAAAAAGTCCAACATATAGGATTAACTTTCGTATTTTTTTTAAAAAGAAATACCTTAAATATATACATAATAAAATTACATTATTATTATTATTATTTTCAAACGTAAATAAAGCCTAAAAAAGGCAAACAAAAAACCCTCTGCAATATCAAAAGTGGCTTATGTTTATGACCCTGAGTTTTCGTATAATAATATAGATTAACATGGATTTATTTTTATAAGAACATACTACAGTTATTTTCGTTTTTCTTTTATCCAATTTATTGATTATATTTTATAGAGAAAAAAAAAGTAAAAAATTTGCTTATATCAAATGAAATGAAAATAACGACTTTTGAGTCAATAAATTGTTCTAATTATAAAACTTTTTGACTTCATTTTGCATAAATTTCTATTAAGAAGACAAAAAGGTTACATCATTTATGGATGTAACTTAATGAAGTGAAATTTATTTAAACGTGAATTTTTTTCTGAATAGTTTATCAAGCTACACAGAGAAATTGTTATTTTTAAAACCTTAATAATCATAATTATTACAATAGTAAAAAAAAAATATATATATTTGTATAGAAAATTATCAAATTATTTCTAATAAATTAAAAATTCAAATACCAATGACGTACGCATTTCTGAAGGGATGCTGCTCTTAATGTAGTTTTGAGGTTCTCTTAACAGAGACAAAATTCATACTTTGGGGAACCGATATCCGATGAGAAAACATGAGAGAAATCTATACCTTAAGACAAAAAAGGGATCTTGATAAGATAGATACAAAGATAGATCAAAACATTGAGACTAAGACAAGATCAATTTTTATAACGATATCACTAAGTCAATATATTTTAACTTGATGTCGTCTTATTCGTAACTTAATATAAACTTTTAATGATTCAAAACTATTTTCCCACATGATCCGGACATTTTTGTTTGTAACAAGTTATAATCTTATTGGCAAAGATTATGTTTGTCCTACCGTTATTGTATGTATGTGATGAAAATCTTTTAACACAAATTCAATAATAAAAAAAATCAATTACTTATTATATTGAAAATAAAATATTTACTACCTACATAGGGCTCATATTACGAATTACATAGTGTATGGTTTAAAGAATTTTCTTTTTCCATTACAAATAAAATCTTAAAATACTCCTTCAGCTAACTCTGTCAGCTCAAATATCGTTACTCCAGTTATATATATATATATATATATATATCTACACCAATATAATAATAAATGTCATATTAAATCAATCCACACTTATAGTAAGAAAATATTACACTATAAAAGCTACCTCTTTGATAAAGTGTGCCCAAAAAAAGAAGAAAAAAAAATACAATTTGAACACAAAACATTTTGTTCTGTAAAATTAAGTAATATTTTGAATACTAAAATTTAAACATTAAATAAACTATTTAGAAATAACGAAAGCTACTTTTGATATGTACATATCTAACAAACTTTTGACTACTTTTGAAATTATTTGAGTGGTTTTTTTACTTTTTCTTAAACTGAAGTTTCTAATTTTTTCCACTACAAGGAATTTTGTTGGATTTTTTTTTTTTTTTGTATATAAAAAGATGATTTTTTTTCGTTTTTTTTTTCAAAATATTTTCGTATTTCACAGCTTACGATGCACTTAATAAAATTATATATATATAAACATATTTTAAGGATATGTGGTATTCTAAGGGAGGGGAGGGGGGGGGGAGGGTAAAAACTATATTTAACAGCTTTTTAGAACATATAATTTAGTTACAATGCATGAGTGTTGAAAGAATTTAAATGAATCAAACTCACTTTCATTCCCTGCACATAATTTCTTCTACCACTATAATCTTATATATATATATATATATATATATATATATATATACATGAGCTATAATACTCATAAATTGAACGCAAAAAAAAATTGTATGTCATTAACATAAAATAATCATTATAAATCTGCAAAATTTATTTTCAGATACATAATGATACTAAATCATATAAAGAAATAAAAATTAAGGAAATAAAAGTAGGGAAATTTGATCATTTTAAATACAGAGTAATTGTAAATTGTTTAAGGAGAATTTTTTCTCAAAAAAAACTTTTTTGTACATGATAATAAAACCACTCACAAAAAAAAAATCTTTCTCTCTTTTGAAAAAATAAAAAATCAACCAATACATATATATATTGCATCTTCAATCATTTGTTATCTTTGATAAGAATATCAGTAAATATGTTTATAGTCTGCATCTGAATTTTTGAATGCAAATATGTGCATGTAATTTATTCATTCAGTATATCAAGAAAAAATAATTTAATAATGTTAATTTATTTTCTTATAGATTATTTTGATGGATTAATACTCTTAATATACATTAATGTCTTAAAAGCTTACACAAATATGTACACACATTTAATTTAGAGTTTCCTTTAAAAAGGAAATTGAATCTTTTATAATAAAAAGATCCTTTCTAAATATGAAGTTAATGAATCATGCCCATATATAATTATAATTAAGTATCAAATATTGAATTTTTGAGTGAGTTTTTGAACAACTTTAATAAATTAATATGTATTTTGCTCAGTATTCATGTAATCTGTTATTAATTAATATTTCATTTAAAAAAAAAACCCAAAAAACTTACAGTATAAAAATCTTTCTCTTGATAGATCCGTTGCAACTATGTCTATAGTTGCCAAAAAAATTATACAAAAAGTATCATTACCATTTTTATAGCTTAGTTACTCTATAAGACATATTAACTCACTCTTTTGAGCGCTATCCAATGAATAATTATTTCCTTCCTTGGTGAATCTCATTAAATGAACAGAATTTTAAGATTCTTGAATAAAACCCCCATGATTTAAATTTTCAAAGGCACAATTGTAACTTGGAATGCAAAGTAATATGTTGTGTACCTTCCATATTTTATTAATATATCAAGTATTAACTATTAACATGTCAACAAATTAGTACATGTCGACCATATTTGTTTTAATTGGCACGTATTCGTGAATTTCCAAGGTTTTTTTTTTGTGTTTGTTCAAAAATTAGACTTTTGAGAGTTTTGAAGCATATTTCCGCTTTGTTTTGTCATAAATTAAAAACTGAAGGGAAAGATGACCTAAATTTCATTTATATATATATATATTTAAAATATTTTGAGCATTTTGTAAAATGCCTAATGCAGAATTAGTAGAATGAAAAATTCCATATGTTTGTTATTTAAATATTTACATTCATTTTTTTAAGGAAATTGTATTTTCATTGAGTATATTACTCATTAATATAACTATAAAATAAAAGTTTTAAAAAGAAGGTATCTCTACACATTTTTTAGAGAGTGTTAAGAAATTCTTTATGTAGTATAATTTTTTTGAAAATCTATAATCAATAAAAGAGTAAATATAATTAAGCCTAAAAAGTACAAAAGTTAAATGACAACTCAATTTGGACAATTTAGTATTGATATATAATTTTGAGGAGCTATACATATATATATATATATATATTTGAATATTAGAAATACAAAAATACCACTTATCTACATATATAAGTTTATTTATGTGTATATCTTTGTACGTGAAATATTGCCAAGAACAGCTCAAAATATTCTTAAATTAATTAAATTTAAGAAAGGATTTAATGAAGAATGCATTTTTGTATTATACATATTTATAATTAATGTAAAATGTTTTTGTATGTATGTAAGTTCTTGAATATATTTACATACTTTGAGATATAAAAAAATGATCCAATTAAATAGCTATTATGATAATCAACGATATGGGGGCTTAATAATTTCTTGGAAATATACGATTATAATGACTATATATAGGGCTTAAAATCAACTTGTATCTTGGTTCTATTGTCACGACCTAGAACAATGGCTCCCAACCTTTTTTAAATCGCGGCATAGTATCGTGCTGTGTAAATTTTTGCGGCACACCTATCACAAAAAAATAAATATTTTATACTTGTAAAGACTTTTTACCTATAGGTAAAATAATAATAAGAAAAAACTAAGAAGATCAGATGTGGATTATTTTTTATTTACATAGACACAACATATTCTGTATTCAGTAAATGGTAGATGGAACAATAATGGTGAATGTCTGTGGAACAGACGTTGTGCCTGCTGCTTCTTATCTACTGCTGCAATTTGAAGGCGAATGTGAGAGAGAGAGATACTTTTAACTCTTCTTCAATGTTTTTAAGTCTTTTGCGTTTATTATATTTTTTTATATTGTAAAGATGGGAAAATCCCAGTTCACATGCAAGGTACGAAGTTGAGAATGGCTTTTTTTACTTAGAGTTGGAAACTCTTCGTTAACAGAAATCCAAAAGGCATCTAATTTAATTTACAACAACTAAATATTGAATAAGAAATAGTTAGAAAGAAAGTAACTTTAGATTCCAGAAATTCACAAATTTTGAACTGTGTGCTGTCATCATGATTAAGGAATTAAATGCCTTCATTAAACAAAGTGAATTTAAATGTCTTCCACCTATTATCTCTTTAAGTATTTATTCCGTGGCATCGTGGTTGGGAACCACTAACCTAGACGAGAGCAACTAAATGAAAATATTAATTTTCTTATAAGTAGCAAGAGTTTTCTTGTTTTTGGGGTTCCGTCAAGCCTTACTCTCAAAATAATTGGTAAGCATAATATATACTACTACCATTTATAAAAATAGAACTATACTATGTGTTTTTTTTTCTTTAAAAACTAATAATGAAACAATGTAGATATGAGTATGTTTATAAGATAAAATCACATACATACTTTCCTCATTCAATGTTATTAGAAAATCTTCTCAAAATAAAAATAAAAAATATTGAATACAATCAAATCATTTAAGGAAGCAACATCAGAGTATCTATCTATAGTTATTTTGTCTTTCCAGCAACCTAGAGTAATTCTATGAATAGAGAAATAACTGTTTTCTTATATTTCTTGTTGGTTAGAAAACAATTAAAAAATTATTGGATAAAATAACAAAATAAAAGTTAATAACAAAAAAAAACACAAAAAAACTGCAAAGCCTTTCAAAAAATCTTTTATACATACGTATATACTACAAATAAAAAAGTTATGCTCATGTTCACAAAGTCATTATACATACATATATATATATATATATATTTTAGAGAGAGAGAGAGAGAGAATCTATTTTGTACCCTTGGTATCATTGACATTTGTATATCTACATATGTACATTTGTATTTCTAATGCTCAATCCTTTCTTTACCCTCCCAAAAAAAAAAAAAAAAAAAAAATACAGTATAATAATGATAACAATAAAAGTTTTTTTTATTTATTCTGAGCCAAATGGATGAAGCCTCTAGAAACACAAATAACAACAACAGCACGATAAAAGATATAAAAACGTTTTTTTTTATTCTTATTCTTCATTTTTTTTTAATGCCAAAGATGTCTTCTTTTTTTTCTTCGGCATATGTTTATATATTTATATTTTGTTCATGAAAACATTAGACAAAAATAAATGATCGATTTATGTTTCTTGTCATAGGTATGTTTTTTTGTTTTTTTTTTGTTCCAGCATCAAATAGGAAGGAACTAACTATCATTATTAATCCATTAAGAAGAAATGTATCTTCTTAGAAAGAAAAAAAAACCCTGCTTTTTAGACTATTCCTTTCATAATCCAACTTGTAGTATATTTCGATGTAGTCTAATTGAAAAAAAAAATAGTAAGTAAGAAACAAATAATATGTATTAAGTTAAAAAAAATGTTAACCGAGATAAAATTTTAGTTTTGTCAAAAATGAATTAATATCCGAGCATATTCTATCAAAAAAATGATTTAGAAAAATCTCAGGTGAAACTTAGCTAAATATCCCAAATACAGTTGTATATTTGTACCAATATGAAGAAGCTATTTTGACATTGGCTCACTAAAAGGTTAAATGAGCAATGATTATTATTAATCTAGAAAACGTCTCTTCTAATCAAAAGCTCATTTTTTCTAAATGTTATCGTATGAGCATTGAATATTATTTTCCTGCCGGTGACGTCATACACTCCTTTTTATAGAGTAGCAGGTGGGAATTATTTACTCTGTTCCTCCTTGTAAATTTAAAAAGGATCCCTCAGAGTAAGGATCGTGTTCTATTTTACAGTCAATGACATAATCTTCAAATCTAGAATAGAATCAAGAGAGGTCTTGAAGAAGAGTAAGGATCGTGTTCTATTTTACAGTCAATGACATAATCTTCAAATCTAGAATAGAATCAAGAGAGGTCTTGAAGAAGCTAACTCATTTGTACACAGAAATGTTTAATAGAGGGAATTCTATTGATTGTTAAGTAAAAAAAACACGATCCTAACATGAAGAGATAATTAAATCTCGTCCCCTTCAGTTGAAAAAAGGAATTAATGATATAAATCACGTCTTGAAGTTACTAAATAGAGTTCTCTAACCAGATTCATGGATTAACTGACTAATTTTATGTATCAATTGATTAATTTCATGTTCTGTGTAAATGATGAATATTAATTTTTTTTTAAATTTGTATATTGGCTCTAGAATCTGTAAGGAATTGTACAAAAACAAAACAAAAAAAAAAACTCATTATAAATCATTTTTAAATAGACTTTAAAATATATTATCACTTATTTGGAAGAATAAAAAAGGTTTCATTAGATTTGAGTAAACAAAGACAATAAATCATTTTTTTTTAAAATATGATTTAATAATTTTTTTTCAATTAGTATTAAATAACCGATCAAAACATTATATATTTTCATATTATTTTTATTAAATATGACACCATTGTTAAGAAACATCTTATTCCAATTCGTAATTACTTTAACAAAATACACTTGAAAATACTTTTTACCCAAATTAATTAAAAATTCCTAAATTTATAAAGAGACACAATATCAGCCTTACATGCCTGTAAAGGAATTAGTGTTCTAAATTCGGCATAAAGTTACAAAAGTTCAATTCACATTCGTTAAGGAAGGGCCTGTTGTTTACTCAAATTTGGATTTTATTAATATAAAGTCTTCCAAGGTACAGTCTACTAGGTAGATAAAATGAAAATTATATTACTTCCATGTATGATATTTATCTTACGTGACTTGAAATCCCATCGTGCGTTCTTATGACTTGACTCTATCTTTTAAATATTCTATCTACGATCTAACTAAGGATGTATGTATTTATGATAGTTATACGCAACTATCACAACTAAGAAAAACATTTTAATTTTTTTTTTTAAATAAGCTCAGGGCACATATGTACAAATAATACAACTCTAACGGGTTTTTTGTCCTTTGATTATATCAATGTTGTCCTCATATGCTTAATTACATTTTTTTTTAAGGAAAATGAAATTTAAGAGCTTATATTTAAAAAAAAAAATAGACAATAAAGTTAAATTATTATCTAACATATATATATATATATATATATATACATAAATGTTTGCTCTTGGAGACTTGAGTACTCAAGAGTCATATTGTAGAAGAAATTAAGTACTTATGAAAATAAACTTATATTAGAAAGTTAGTCTCTTTATTATTGTACTTTTATATTATATCTTTAGTATCGAAACAACTAAAAATAAAAGTTTTTTTTTATAAATACACTTTATATAAGTATATATATATATATATTATTTCTAAAACTAAATTGTATACAAAAGAAAGTAAGTCACATATAAACTAACTAACTAACTAACTATTGAACACTAATAAAAGCTATTAAATTAACATTCAAATATGTATGTACATACGTATAAATTTACCAAAGAACTCAAATTCCCAAATTTACAATAAAACAAAGTGACTTTTTACTAAAAAAAAAAAAAAAAAAAAATAGGCTTACAAAGTTACAAATTTATATTTTTAATATACAATGAATAATATATACTTTAAACGGCTTTCTAGTTGATTAAAGAATTCAATTTGATAAGGATTTTTACAACATTACAAGGAATTTAATTATATTAAGGGCTCTTTAATTCATAATATGTATGTATACTTGATTTGATTGACAGACAAAAAGAAAAAAAAATATATGAATAGATTTAATTTAGTTCAATTATGTTGGACAATAAGATTTTTGAATGCACATATATTGAAAAAAAAATTTCATAATTTGATTTAAAAAAAGTCACTTTTTTTTTCTGTAGAAAAAATTATAAAATATGCTTGAAATTTGCTTGCATTATTCAAATATTTTTTAATAATAATCAAAATTATCGTCAATTTACAAAAAAGCAAAAAAAAAAAACTATTCAATTGATGAGTAAATGGAAAAAAAAAATGAAAAATAAAAAAAACCGTTTTTCTTCCTTTCAAAAAGTGAATGTATGTCTTCAAAATTTATTAACTTCTCTCAGTTAATAATGATTGAAGAATTGAAAGAAAAAAAAACAAAGTTAAAAATCTTTAGAATTCCTAGATTTATCATTTTTAAAATACTTATTATGTCAAAAACAGATATTTTAAATAGTTAGAACAGAGACTACTGTACGTACTTATTCCTTTCATTCTCAATTCTCTTGGTCTTATTTAAAAGACCAATAATATACATATTACTGTGATTCAAAAGTAAGGTGAATTTGTTTAATAAAACGTTTATAAAATGTACAGTTTTCATTTAGTCTTCCAAGTCTAGAGTAATCCCCGTTCGATAAAATGCACTTTTGTCAGCGCTTTTTCGAGTCTTCGAAACAGTCGGAATAGTCTTTTTTCGGTATAACTTCAAGACCTTCTTCGATTGGGTTTTAGTCTCCTCAATCGTGTCAAAACGATGTCCCCGCATTGTATGATACGTGATTTCAAGGTTGTATGCGTACATCTAAGTCTCATCTCCAGTAATGATGTATTTCAAGTGGTTCTCATAGTCAAACAGCAATGTTTTACACGCATCAACGCAACACTTTTTTTTCCAGTAAATTGAGAGATCTTGGCATCAATTGAGACTTGACGCGTTTGAATCACAAAACATCCTTCAAATGGTTTGGGCTAAACACTATCAGCGAGGTCTCTAATTGTCAATTGAAGATTTTGAAGCGGCAAATCTTTGATTTTTTGGACATATCCTTCGTCAGAAGACGTTGATGGTCGTCCCATAGTGCGGTTCGTCTTCAACGCGTTTTCTGCCCGCTTTGACCTCGTTGTACCGCTTATAGACATAGTTTGATCATAAAAGGCCTTCTGTAACATTTTCAATGTGTCCACACAAGAATATTCGCTCTGCAGACAAAATTTGATACAAATTCTTTTCTCAACAAAATCACTCATTGTAAAAATCGAAAAATTCACACTTGTTTGTTTACAAAAACAAGTTTCACTTGGAGATAATTAAACCTTTTAACAAGCAGATGCTTGTCAGTTGTCTTAGATAGTTCTAATTACAGAGGAAAATCATTTTAACTACCTTCTTAATGCACGGGAGTTTTAAATGACGAATTCACCTTACTTTTTGATCACAGTAGTATACATAAAAATATATGTACATATATATAATAATATATCCATGTTTTCTGCTAATATGTAGTTAATTGAAATGAAATAGTCTATAGCCCCAATATATTTATATACGTATAAAAAAATTAAAGAATCCAACCTCATAAGTTATACAATTACATATTTTTTATTATCTATGATTATAAATTATAAAAATGTCGGATGATGTTTAATTAATTATACAATAAATTAATCTAAATGATAAAAATTAAAGTTACAATATATTTTGCATAATATATTTAGATTTAATTTATACCTACTCTGTATTTACAATTCATATATGTAGTAACAATTTCCTAAGCCATCTACAATATACATTTTATTATAGTTTGAATATCTTCAAATTACCGTATTTTCCCATGCATAAGAGATCCTTTTTTTGCTCAAAATTTTCACATTAAAAATAAAGGATCTCTTATACATGAGAGTAAGTGCTTTTAGGACCAGTATGGACTTTTTCCAGAGTTTTTGTTTAAAAATTGATAGGGTCTCTTATACACGGGGAAATACAGTAGTCTAAAAAGTATGCAATGATATTTTATTCAAAAATAGAAAGTGATTCAAAGTTTGATCAATTAAGTGTCAATACAGAGATATCATATTGCAAAGCGTTTCTATATTTTAAACATAGTTCATTGAATTACTCCATTACAAAATATAAATTATAAAAACCTAACAAAAAACAAAGACTAGTACATTGACCGAATTGTGGCTCAAAGACATAACTGCTTGCGATGAATAATAATGCATTTTTTAATCGATAAGTTTATACATACCTGGGTTGTTTCTTGTTAATTGTTCAACATAGCTTAAAACCATATTATCTAATGAATCAATATATGTGTCAAGTCAACAAGAAAACAAGTTTTTTTTTTTCAAATATTGAAAAAGAGAAAATCCACTTTTAAGTTTTTTTACTTCATAAATATAACGGTCAAATATTTCGGAGCCATTTTATGACCTATTACGCAGGGTTTTTGCTAAAATGTCACTTTTAATTGATATACTAAAGATTGTTGTCTATCCAATAAAGCAATCGGATAAATGATATAACTACAAATAGAGCCGATATAATCCCTGAAAGAACGTCCATCTTTTTCAAATCCCCAGGAATTTATTTAGTGGCAGTTGGCTAAAACCAGTTCATCATCTGTTTAAGAACTCTTAAGAATCAACTTAATCTGCTATCATGCTCAATCATAGTAATAATAACTACATAGTCAGAAATACCAGATGCTTTTTATTCTTGATTGTGGTCGGTATATTTCGACTGCTTTAATTAAGTTGCAATTACTGGAGTCACTATTTAATTAATCGATACATACTATTAATTCAAACGAAAGGGAATGTCGTCAAAAATATGATAGGAGTTCAAACTTCTTTTTGAAATATTTCGATAAACTTGGTTTCTTTTTGACCTGACACATATGTACTTGATTTTACAAGATATATGTAAGTGTACTATGTTAACTATTAACACTGACAAAGTCCGAGTGTTTCCAAAAGACAATACAATATATATTATATTTCATGACAAACCTATTTGATTGTAATATAATATTGTCATTGTAGTTTTTATATAACTTTTATGATATCAAAAAAAACAAAAAAAAATTAATAATAGCTTCCATTATATAAAATTAATAATAGCTTTCATTATAGAAAATTAAATATACTGTTAGAACATTATTCTTTTGTCTGCATTTAGAAACAAAATAAAAAAATCATCTCTGATATCTATGTTATAATAGACGCTAAACAAATTTTAATAAAGTATTTTTAGCAATAAAAAAACTTAATTATCAATTTTGTATTTTATTGAAGTCTCAACCCATTAAATGTGTGTGTTTTTTATTATATTTATTTATATATATATATATTTTTGGTGATAAAGTTTTTTTATAGCCTTGAAGATGAGGTATAAATTCTAATTTAAGCAAAATAAATAAATAATAAAAAAAATATTTATTATATGAATAAAACTGCCAAGGTTAAAATTTAATGATAGTTTTCGAAGGCTTAGAAAAGCATGTACCATATATACTTAAAATAGAATCTATACACATATACAGGTTTAATATGAATGTATGATAGAAGTTAGTTAAAATTTTATTTTTATTAGTTATTAGTCTAAATAAAACTACATACACTTATTTTTCTTCAATAAATGAGTTAATGTAATACAATTTTCAAAAATATATACATTTTATACTGTTTTACGTATAAATATTTTTCAATTTATAAAACCTACATAGAGGACTTATAATAATTACAAAGGTCAACCATCAAAAATCCTAAGGAATTGACTAGAAATCAAAGACTCACGGTAGTGCTACTATAAAAAAATTGCAATAGACTGAAGTAGCAGCTCTACCGTGAGTCATTAATTTCTAGAGGATTTTTGCACGAAATTGGATGAAAATTTTCACAATTAGATGGACGATTTCTTCTTAGTTAAGGATTCTTCATCGGGTGCTTGACATTTCGTTTGAAAGCTGTGGGTCTCAGCTCTTGAATGCATTCCTTATTAACCCATTTACTGTAATATTTAAGGAGTTATTTAAGTACAAACGTTTAGGTTGACTTTTGTCCCCTACTCCCCTAGGAACCCCTTTAGGTCAAAACAAAGACTGTAAATGTAATTTGTATTAAAAACACTAGCGAATCATTATTTTTTAACGCACAAAATGAGTATCCTTCTAGGCTTAAATTAAAGAGAATTTGGAAAATGGGCCAAATCAGCTTGCAAACCGTCTGTTTTTTTGAAAAAAAATTACAGATTTGAAAACAGCGTGCAAAACTGAATAACTTTTATTAAGGGTATACCCCTTAGGATTTTTGAAATTTCAACTTTGTTGACCTGTGCTATTGTTATTCAAAAAGATATGTCAACAGTCTTATTCAACATTCATATATTATATAAATACATGTAGTAAAAAAGACTAAAAAAATCAGCC
The DNA here is from genome assembly GCA_963680855.1 of Lepeophtheirus nordmannii. Taxonomy (NCBI): domain Eukaryota; kingdom Metazoa; phylum Arthropoda; class Copepoda; order Siphonostomatoida; family Caligidae; genus Lepeophtheirus; species Lepeophtheirus nordmannii. Next base: position 1,599,320 of record OY804519.1, read on the forward strand.
CAACTACAGCTATAAAAACTTTTTGTTGGTCATAAACAATTTTGTTACTAAAGAGATTTATTACAACATTAAAAGGGAGTCTAGTTATATATATATAGATATATGTTTTTTCTTTATTTACTGCATACAAACCTTAACAATGTCCAATATTCAAAACACTGGATATTAGTTTGTAAAATAAATGTAAAATCACATGTTATAATAGGTTTACTAAGAAAACTATTAATTAATCGGAACTAATATATATTTAAAATAATAATTATCACTTTTTTAATAACACACATCCACAAAAACTACATTTTTTCTTATCAAGTCATGATTCTTTTTATGCTCAAAAACATAAAAGTTGAAAATTTAGCTTCATAATTTTATTTTTGGAACCAGAGAATCAATCATTTTGAATAAATCGTGATTTTCGTCTGATAATATCAATTCAAACCTAAATTGAATATTAAAATACGAAAGAGGTACAGAAGATAAATTTTCATACTTTTGTAAATCAAATTGTTTCCTTATCTTAAAATTTTAGTTGGCGCATCATAAATAGTTTCTTACAAATATAGTCCAAAACCTATTTTTGTTCTGTTTATCACCATCAATGTAACAATACAAATGATGGATCCAAATAGTGTTAAAAATAAGTACCTAGCCGGATAATTTATGGACAATCCGGCCATGATTTACCCAACTAGATACTTATACTTTTTTAATATCTGAATTGAAGAATTTATGATTCAAATTGTTATTTTTTAGAAATTTTAGTTTCAGGTTCAAAGGATTGACGTATGCAAAGTAATAGCACTACAACTTCCCTCCTGAATCAGGTGAAAGCAATAAAACAATGTTGTGTGTACCTTGCAATATTAATAAACTGCATTTTTACATGTGAAAATGTTAAAATGTATGTTCTTAGAAGTGAAAGTTTCGAATAGTTGGAGCTAATTATCCAAACAGTTTGGCGAATAACTGTATGTGTTTGTTTTGTTGGATTTTATTAATATTTAGACTCTTGTAAGAGTAAGTTAATTAATTTTCTTATTGTACTTTTAAGATTTATCCAGATGTTTCAAAGAATGCAGAAAATAAATGGATCAGTAGTGGAACAGCTTTCAAAAGTTTGACAGTATTTGTACAGAGTATGCAGTTAGAGAAAGCAGGGGTCTTTAGTGTCAATATATATATATATATATATATATATTATTTTTTTGCAAAATTATTTAATACAATAATAAACCTTTATTAAAATTATATTTCTACTGATTTGCAAAAAGAGATTGGGAAGTTAAATGTATGTATGTTTATATATATATATATATATATATATAAAGTGTATTAAAATATCAAAATTTTCTGAATCTATATACATATAGTACATTAGGACACATCATAGTTAAGATACAGTAAATATATTTTACCTTACACCGGCAGCATAATAAAATCTTGCAAAAACTTTTCTTCAATTTTTTTTTTAATAATGCTAAATGACTTCTTTAGCATTTTTGTTTTTTTTGAACAAAGCAAATAAAGATTATACCTTCATACATAAAAATCTTCTCTTTTTTTAAAAAAAAAAAAAAAAGAAAAAATCATAATTTAGAGAAGAACAAAAATGATATTAATGCAAAAAAAAGTTTTATCTTTTGGATTAGTAATTTTACTCATACATATACTTAGCTATACTATAAAGAAATTGAAATTTTGTTTAACAGACTTCATAGATATGTATATATATATATATATATATATATATATATATATATATAGAATGCTTATACAAAAAAATGTATTAGCTTCAACAAAATGAAGGTAATTCTAGGTATTAAAGTCTAGCCGTATTTTCATATTTAGTGTATGATACTAATGAATAAAATATGGAACTTTTAAAAGGTTTCTATTAATTATAGATATATATATTGAGTGATTTTTGTCACAGACAAAAAAACAACTAAATTAAAACTTTTAAGAACAAGTACTTTTCAAAGATATAAATTAATTCAATTACCTAGTCCTTGAATGAGTTCCTTTAATTCCTATGAACAACAAAAACAAAATCTCATTCATTTCTTTAACAATATCTTCAAACAAGTGATTTTTTTAATACTTTAAATTGCTTTATCCTTGAATTGAATCGTCTTTAATCAAAGTGAAGCACATTTTTGAAGTTATTATTAAATTTTTGGAAAATTTAATATCTATATATAATATATTTTTTAATATAAATAATAATGTTTAATAGAAGTCGACTATGTTATAGAGCCATATATATGCAATACATTTTAGGAATTTACATATTGATATTATTTGAAACGTTAATTACAGTTGTACTTCAAAATTTAATATGGATTTGAAGAATAGTTTGGCGTTAAATAAGATATAAACGGCACATAAATTATCAAAATTAATCTACGAATTCAGTTTTTTTTTGTGTCAAGTACAATATTAATTAATTAACTAAAGTTAACTAAATTAACTTTTCTTCAAGAATATGCATTTGACTAGAGTTTATTTATTTTTGAGGCAAAAGGTTGAGTGTGTTATTCCAAAATAAATTACACTGGTCAATACGTTTATTATTATTTTTATTAATACTTCAACTCCCAGTTCCCAGAAAAATTGTCAAGCGTTGAGCGACCCGCAGTTCGAAAAAAGTTGGGGATCACTGTTGTAAGCGATTGACTTTGACATAAAAAAAACTATTTTATCGTTTTATTAAAGAAAAACAAAAAAATTGCTGTTTGTCAAAAAGGTAGAAAAACAATGATTTCAATCATCCAAATAATTTTAACATCAATATTCATCACTATGTAATGCATTGAGAGATTTTTCTGGAATTACTGTCAATTTCAATGCATAGGGAATATATTTAGATTTTATTGGTTTAATTATATGAAAGTACGAACAACATATTTAAATGACTTTGGTATTTTATAATTTTAATTCACATTGTATGTATTTTGAATTTATTGTATAGATGTTATTTTTTAACAAATTCAAAAAAAAAAAAAAAAATGAAAAGTTTAAAATAATTTTAATTAAAAGGGTTATATAAGAGATTATTATTATTCCGTTATGAGAACTAATCTACAAAATAAATCTGACAATTATAAATTAAATTATAATAATTGGATAATATTTATACATAAGTAAGCAGCCAATTAATATGCTCAAATATGACCTTATTTTGGAGTATGGACTTTTGATATAGAGCATATTTTCTGCCTTTCAGGTGATGACAGAAAATTTACTAAATGATCCATGTTATTGTACAATTTGTAGCATATATATATTACAAATTATACAATTATTATTATTATTACGTATATATTGAACTTTTGCAAAAAAAAAAAGTTCTAATGAGGAAATTTGTCACAATATAAAGTGCACAGTTTACTTCATTAAGCAAGAGGTTTTGGATCAACCTATATACAAATATATACCTAGTGCAACTTCTTTCAAAGTTTACTAAACACCATTAGATGAGAGCATAGATGTATGTATATATACTGTGTGCCTATGAATGAGGTAATCTATTAATCATATTAAATATAGTTATATCTCATATTATACAATATGTATAAAGAGAACTATTCTTCGAAAAATCTTGAAGATGAAAAAAATTATTATTAATAATCTGAAATAATAAAAACTTTATCCAATTAAAACTTTTATTATATATATTTTTAATATACATACATATTTATATATATAACTGTACGTACGTAAGTAGATACATCATACGTATGAGGAGCTAAGGCATAAAGACAATCCAAAAGGACTTTGATACTTGCCATAATAAATATTTTTTTAAGCTCAAATTATTTTTCAAAGAATACTATTCAATTTAAGGATATATTATAGTGTGAGTTACTCATTTAAAAAACAAACAAAAAAAATGCTTCATCATATGGCTATACGTAGTTAGTTAGTTACTTTATATATGTGTCGAGTCAACAAAAAAAGCAACTTTGTTTTCAAATGTTGAAAATGAGAAAATTCACTTTTTATGTTTTTTTACTTCATAAATATAACGGTCAAATATTTTGGAGTCATTTTAAGACCTATTTCGCAGGGTTTTTGTTAAAGTGTCACATTTAATTGATAAACTAAGGATCGTTGTCTATCCAATAGAGCAATCGGATAAATGTTACGACTCCACATGGAGCCGATGTAGTCCCTGAAAGAACGTCGAAATAGCCCCATATATTTATTTAATTGCAGTTGGCTAAAACCATCTGCTTAAGAACTATTAAGAATCAACTACTTCCGCTATCATGCTCACAATGAACCATAGTAATAGTAACTACATAGTCAGAAATACAAAATTGTGGCCAGTATTTTTTTCCTATAATACAGTTGCAATTATTGGAGTCATTATTTAATTAATCAAAATACTATTCAGACAAACGAAAGATAATGTCTTCAAAAATATGATACCAGTTCAAACTCCTTTTTGAAATATTTGAGATAAACTTGGTTTCTTGTTGACGTGACAATTATATATTTTATATATTATTTAAGTGTGTATCAAAATAGCCTAATTTCTAATATATTGGCACATATATGAATTTTAATCTCCTAATTGAAAAAGTTACATTAAATGCCCGAAAAAAAAAAGATTTGTGTTGAGAATTGAGAGTCTGAAAAAGAGTAAAAAATTTACTTTTTTTTCCTTAAACAACTTTTGTGTTCATTCTGATAGCAGCCATTTTCTTACCCTTAGTTCAAAAAAAAATGTCTACATCAAATAGAAAATTATGAATGTAAACGGCAGAAAAAGTTGTTATTATAATTTACATGGACCAAACTGTAGTCAAAAGCTTTTCCTTATTAAATAATAGTACCCACTTCTAATACCTCACTCCCATGGTCGTTCAAGAATCAAATAAATGTTTAATATATAACTTTTCATAGGGGTGATTATCATTACCTTTCACATAATTTAAAAAATTCTTATTATCCTAAAAAAAATTTCTATATATATACACAAAATTCTCCGTTTTGTAACTTAAAAAGAGTCTTATTCTATTTGTAGAATTTAATATATGCATATTCAGACGTAATCATTTGCAAATATAAAACTGCTAGAAGAAAAAAAAAATTGTATGTCTCCACATATAGCTTTTGTTTTCATTGAAAAATACATATTATATGATATGACATGTTGTTATACAAATAAAAACATGTGCTAATTTTGCATACAAAAATGGGTTGAAAAAACTTTTTGTATTTTGAAGAAAAATGTTGTTGTATTCCTGTACATACATATTTTTCAAAAGCAATTATGTTATATAAACATATATATACACAGAAGCAAGTATTTCTAGGCGGGAAAAAAAAATATATTCTTGCTATTATAATATTGCATTTTTTCCCTGCAACATATATATCGATTTTTTTAATGCCATTGTTGAAAAAAAAAAAAAAATTATTTCATTTTTTTATTTAAATAATAATTATCGATTGTGTAGATTTATATTTATTTTTTTTTTCGATAGAAAACTTTATAAAGAGTGTTTTTTTTATTACCTTACTATTATACCTTAATAATTTGTAGAATGACATCAATTAACCCTCGTATTATCCTCAAATATTATTAACACATTTTACCCTTGGGGTCAATTTGACCCCAGGTATATTTGCCTCCAGAAAATGATTTATAGAAAATTGTTTCCCTCCATGTTGTATCAACTCAAAAGTATCCTGCACCTGCAGGCGTGGGGATGTTAGGTCACACACACAGACAGACAAGTTTTACACAGCTAAAACAGCTTGGGGTCAAATTGACCCCAGAGGAACACGGATGCGTGGAATATGCGTTCAGCACATTGAAAAAATATTATCATGATAATTTTACGCTTAATCAGTTGTCCCCATCAAATTAGGAAAAGTCATGAAATATGGAGCAAAAAAAAAAAGTTAAAAAAACTATTGTTTTTTGAATGATAAACATTGATTGGGGTCAAATTGACCCCAAGGATAATAGGAGGGTTAAATTATTATTTTTTATATAAAATACTTTAATATGAGAGAGGAAAAAATTTGAAAGAAAAAAATTTGATAGGTTTTTTTTTAATTAAGTTTCCTTTTTATGAGCATGCATGATCTTAATTAAATATTTGAATGCTATTCAAGTAGATATGTGTATATATAAAGATACTTTTAATGTAACCATGTGTCATATTAATGATATAATTTATACCAGGAACATACATATATGAACTTATAAACCAAATTCAAGAAAAATGAATAAAATCTTCATAAAAACTAAATTAGCAGAATATTCAAATATATAAAAAAATCAGCTGAGTCAAATAATGAACTTTCAAAAAAGTCGAAAGATAAAAAGTTTTTACTTTACATTAATTATTTACTTACTTCTTTAAATTTGTGCAACTGGGTTTTTAAATGTGACAATGAATCAATTTGTTAATTCATTTTTATTGGGGCCTTACCATAATAAATAACACGGATCAACAGTATAATAAAAGTGATTCATTGATTTCTATCGAATTTTTGCTCGAAATTGTATGAAAGTTTACACATATAGATGGACGATTTCTTCTTATGAAAGAACTCTTATCAGACACTTGACATCTCGTTTGAAGGCTGTGTGTCTTAGCTCTTAAATATATTCCTTATTAATCCATTTCATGGAAAATATTCAAAAAGTTATTTAAGTACAAACTTTTTGGCCGACTTTTGGGCCTACTCCCACCCCCTATACCCTCAAGAGTCAAAACAAAGACTGGAAATGAAATTTGCATTAAAAACGCTAGCGGATCATTATTTTTTAATACTCAAATTTTGTATCCTTTTTGCCTTAAATTGAAGTTGAAGTTGGAAAATGAGCCAAATAAGCTCAAAAAGTAGTGCCTGATTTCTCAAAAGCCGTCGCAAATTTGTTGACATCTGTAGTTAATCAGAATCTAGAAATGGACTAATCAAAAATATGTCTAATAAAAAATAAAGCGCATTATTTGAAAGGTAATGAATTGTAAAATACTTTTGTTGGGAAAAATTTAACGTAACTGATGTTTGATTCTCCCATTTAAATTTTGTGTGCATATTATCTATATATCTCTAATGTAACAAGGGTTATCTATCCTTGGTTTTTCCATCATCACTTGCTTTATTATATACATGAAAAATATTCTACTCACTCCTACTCTAGTAACAAACCACCTATTGTGAGCCCCTCCTTTAAATAAATTCATTGCTACAAGTTGCAATTCCCTAACTTTAATAGTATTTGTAAGAACTTAATAATTCTTAAATCAGGAATTTGATTTAAGAATAAACGGTTCACAGAATTATTTTTGATATTTGAGATATTCTATTGTGCCAAAGGATAATTTATGAGAACAAACACATAAAACATAATTCTTCCCCCCCCCCTTCATAATTGAGTACCCTACAAATTAGATATCAAAATTGTCTTGTATTCATCATTGCATCAATGGATTTAAATGTTGATCTGATATCCCAAATACTTATAAATGGCATATGGCAAATAATAATAAATTCTGATATATCTCAATTAATATGGATCAAACGTATGTTCTTTGTTTAGAAGATCAAGATTTTAATACGTTCTATAATTTAAAAAAAGTAAAGAAGAAAAGTGATTATTACACTTTTTATATATAAAATTTTTTCTTTCTCTTTTTGAATTTAGTCTAAAATGATTATTTATTTATTTATTTTTGCCCTCATAAATTGTATCAAAGCCTGAAATAATCCAATGCATTTGTACAACTTATGTTAATAATAGAGCCCATTATATATTAACCTAGATATGATACACATTAAGTATATATTTATTTTAGCTACCATCTGTGAGTTTGTAATATATTTTTTATTTTATGTTATATTTAAAGTGCACCTAACTTCAAATTTAGAATCTTTCAAATAACTTCTTGTATTACAACACTTATTCTTTCATAATTCTGTATATTAAAAACCAAACATTGCTCATAGCTAGATATTTTCTCTCCTCAATACTATTTAAAACGTAAGAATTGACCACTTTACACACATTCAATATAAGAGAGGAATATATAGGAATGTAAATAATATGCGAAATGCCGAGTGCGAGACTTTGTGGAGTTGGTTCTTCAAACAGGTCTTTTTGTTTTCCAAAGCTGTTATCATTTTTCCTTTAATACTGAGGGGAGAACATCTACCTGATAGTAAAGATCTCGCATGAAGGAAGTCATGCATTAAGTTTAATAAAGCAAATAAAATGTAAACAAAAAGGGCTCAAGTCCTCGTATAATTATTATTAATTAAAAATATTCATATAATTTCCTGACATTAATTTCAGTTAATTTTCTTCCTCTCATCTATGTTATTATTTATTGTTGTATATACAATGGAGAATAGCAGCTTGAGGCTCAGTCAAACGTCATGGCAGCTCAAGCTGCTTCCCTCTCAACATTCATCAAATTGTCAATTGAGTTACCAGGTTGACGATTTTCTCTTTCTTTTTTTATTACAAGCCCGATTTGCATATTATTTACATTCCTAGGAATATACAACCATAGTTAGTTAGTTAGTTAGTTAATATTGGTAGCTAGCTAGATGTATAATGAAAGTAGAAATAAAATACACTTTCAATATCTGATATAGGTATGTATATATATATACATGTATAAAGATACAAAATAGATATGAGCGTATTGATTCTTAATCATTAAAAATGAATGAAGGGATAGGGAGGCTCCCCCCCCCCATATATTTATATAAAAGAAATAAATGCTTAAAAATGATACAATTATAATTATTGTAGGATATTTGATAATAAGAAATGAAAGGGGGAAAAAGTGATAAAATATGTTCATACATTGAATTTATATTATCATGATTATTATAATAACATATTTCAGTTATATACAACTAATAGAAAAATCATATACATTCAATATACATTTTGTTATTTGTACTTTCCTGACTCTGCTGCTACAGGGTACCCATAAATTCCTTTTATGAATAAACTTTCCTTTTGTTTCGTTTTTCCCATTCCTCTGCTAGCTTTCTTACACATAACTTATTAATAATGCGATGATGACTCAACATTGTTTAATTATGTAGTATAATGTGTCGTATTGTTTAAAAATATTTATATATATATATATGTGTGTGTGTGTAATTTGATTGGAACTCTATTTCATTATTAAGATTTATATATACATACATATATATATATAAAATAATTTCCCCATTTTGATTGATCAATTCATGAATGGTTATATAATTAGAGAGAGAGAGAATAATTAATAAACAAAAGGATTCTTTATAATGTTTTCCATAGAGTAGGTTTTGCACGCATATTTTGATATATACAAACATATACCGTCAAATCTGTATTAAACCAGAAGGCAAGGGATAACTGGAAAAGTGACTGCTCTGTGTAGGTAACCGCTTAAACCAGATTTGCTTTTTTTTAAAACTATGATGTGGGATATGAGGTATAAAATAATGCAATAACCGCAAAGTATCAAATAATATACATATAGTTATTTATAACTTTTTGTATTTAATGCAATCAAAATTAGAATAAAATTACCTTTAATTATAAATATTTTTGTTTTCGCATGTTAATAGCCTTTAGTCTGATTTTGAGGTTAGATCTTCTGAACAATTTCTCAAAAATTTAAAGTGATAAGAGAGTATCTTTTATTGCCGCAATTGGATATTGAACTTAATTAATTTCAGTTCATTATTATATTAGTTTAGTAAGAGTAGCTTAAAAAATATATTTACATATTCAAATTAAGTACAATAAATTTTACAATATTAATTATTAACTATCTCATCCCGGAATTTCCAGGGAAATTTAGAAATTGGTTTCTAATAGATTTCGCTAAGTGAATAGACAAATCCTACAAGTTGCTTTCAATCTTATTGTGCTTTGGAGAAATCACACTGCAATACACTTTTTATAATCACCTCCGGGCAAGCCCAAACTCTAAAGTTGATTAGCGAAAGGAAACCGCCATACTGTTTCTCTTATCTGTCATTTCATATCTCACTTTTGGAATTAAATTTTGCCCTTACATTATCAGTACATTATTGATCATCCAGTCAATTCAAAGTTTTTGTTGACCCTGTTAGAGTTCCTGTTTTATTTGGTAGTATAAGAACAACGAGTAGTTTCACTTAACCAATTTCTAGAATTGAGTATTGACAGTTTAAAATACTAACGAAGCAAAACTTTTAGCAATTCTTTTAAGTTATAATAGTCCAATTCATCATTCAAATCTTGAGAAAAGTGATGAATAAAGTATGTCTAATTCGTTTTTTAAAAAAAGTAAGCAAAGGTAGGTTGATTTAGTAAAAATATGATTTTGAAATTAGCATTATTTTTGCTTTTTTGAAGGAGTGGTAATTTAAATTAAGTGCTACATAACTGTAACAACTCCGTAAAGTCTACTTGGTGATTTTGAGTCCTTCAGACGTATAGGTTTGTGTCGAGTCAACAAGACAGCAAGTTTGTTTTCAAATATTGAAAAGGAGAAAATCCACTTTTAATTTTTTTTATCTCATAAATATAACGGCCAAATATTTCGAAATCATTTTCAGACCTATTACGTACAATTTTTGCTAAAGTACTACTTTTATTTAAGAAATTAAGGATTGTTGTCCATCCAATAAAGCTAGCTTAAAGCCAGTTCATCATCTATTTAAGAACTATTAAGGATCAACTACATCCGCTATCATGCTCACTATGTATCATAGTAATAGTAACTACATAGACAGAAATACCAGATGTTTTTTATTCTTGATTGTGGCCGGTATTCTTTGACTCTTGTAATTAAGTTGCAATATTTGAAGTCATTATTTAATTAATCTAATTAGACTATTAGCACAAACGAAAGAGAATATCTTCAACAAGAACATGAGTGCAGTTCACACTCATTTTTGAAATATTTCAGATAAACTTGGTTTCTTGTTGACTTGACACATACATATGTTCTTCACCGGGACACTCAATGAAAATTTCTTTGGGTTTCCTTTTAGATATGTTTTTATGCATATCCCTATTTTTTTTTTGCATAAACTAGTTAATCATTCTATGTAACGGGATTTTTTTTTTCACAATGATAACACCAATTTTGTGCTTCTTGACACAAATTAAAAATTGAAAAACTTCAACACACGATATGGTAAAACTTTGGATCCAGGCTCAGTCAATATATTCATATTGATTTTTTTTTATTTGTTATCAACAAAAAAGTATTTATAAAAATTGTTAATATAGCGTGTGACTCCACTAAAAGATTGTAATACTTTTGCTGTTTTGTTGACTAGTGGTATTTAAAAACTCTCTTCATTTCATATATCTTTTTTTTAAACAATATTTTATAATTAATAAAAACTGTAGGATACTTTTTGCCGACTACCAACATATACTATGTAGTTCTTGATTCTCTCTCTATATATATATACTGTATATATACTTATATGCTTATCATTAATTATATTTATATTAAGAAACATTTCACACTCTGCCAAATTGCCGAAAAATGAAAATATATAATATTAGAATAAATAAATAAAAATTATTTTGGCTCTAATTGGTGATGGAACTCTGTACTTGACTTCTTGAAACATAATACATCTAATAATAGTGCGATGAGAAAAATAAATTAATTTTAATTCGTAAGTTGTTGTATAAGTTAATTTGATTACCAATTATATGTACATTTATCAAATATTCAGATTTTCTGTGTGTACACATATTTAATACATATAGTAGAATGTTGAGTAGTTTTATTATTTTTAAAAATAAGTAGATATATGTTATTTATAAAGTTCCATTTTCGTAAACTGTAATAAATGTTATTTTTAAATCTTTAATTTTCAAATGGTTACATATTTAGATTACTTAATAACTCCAATTATATAGCGTAAACTATACACAATGAACCAAGGGCTTAATCCTAACATGTTTCTTGAGTATTAATCATCTGTGAAATAAGACGGAATCCAGGTAAAATTAAAATGCAAACTTCTGAATGGCTACATTCTGGAAATATGTGTTGGTATTGATATCAAAAAAACTTGGTTTCTTGTTGACTTGATACAATTGTTTTCACTGGGACACTCATTGACAATTTACTTGGGTTTCCTTTTGGATATGTTAATATAAATATTTCTATTTTGTTTAGCACAAACTAAAAATCAAAATGGTAACTTTGACAATTTGATGAATGTTGAGAAGGAAGCAGCTTGAGCTGTCATGACGTTTTACTGAGCTACAAGCTGCTATTCTCCATTATATATCTATACAAATGAAGACATCAATAATAAATAATAACATTATGTATGTATACCATAGATGAGAGGCAGAAAATTATCTGAAATTAATGTCAGGAAATTATATATTTTTAACGAATAACTTTAATTAATCTCATAATTCATTTCCTTCTGAAATAAAAACAAACCGAAATAACTGCTACTCCTCATATAAAAAATCTAAAACATGAAATAAAACCAAAGACAACATTTAAAAAGTAAAGTAAACACAAAGCGTATGTATGTATGTAAGACATACCCGGATATTTTACAAAGATTTATTGTGACGTCTTCTTTCTTATTCTTTTTTTTTTTTTTTGAAGTCATTAATTTTCCATCTACTTCAAAGTAAACAAAAATTAAAGAAACAAAACAACATTTATTCTACTTATAAGTATAAAGTCCTTAGTGTAAGTTTCTATCTAGAGCTCACCGAATAAATGAAATGTAATTTGGAGTTTGATGTAAAAAAAAAATACAATAATAAGTAATTTTGTCCTTTAAAAAATTCCTTTTGAAGATGATATTTTTGTTTTTTCGTTTTAAAAGAAATACTAAAATTCTATATTTTATTACGATGTATGTACATATATTAGACATTTATGTCTAATACTCATAAAATTTAACAATATCTAAAGTATCACTTGAGAATTGATTTTCTATTTTATATCTATATATGTATATAAACAGGCTTCATTAGTGTTTGATTAACTTTTAGATGAAATAAGTTATATCTTTGATTGAAAATGAGGTATATAGACAAAGGAAAAACTATTTTGAATAAGAGGCCTAAAAGGAAAGCAAATATAATAGCCTCTTGTCATTATTACATGAACTATATCTGCTTAAACACACAATCCCTATATATTTATAACAACTATTAAATTCATAAGATAAAAAAATTGTTCTAATAAATAGCGTTTTGTCATAATATATGTAGTAACACTGGTCAACAATCAAATATTCTAAGGAGTATAAGTATTGTTAATCAAAGTTATTCAGTTTTGCACACTGATTTCAAATCTGGATTGTGTTTTTTTTCGAAAGTCCGACGACGGCTTTTGAGAAATCAGACCCTACCTTTTTGAGCTAATTGGACCCATTTTCCTTCTTCAACTTCAATTTAAGCCACAAAGGATACTCATTTTGTGCATTAAAAAATAATTATTGGCTAGTGTTTTTTAAGCAAACTACATTTTCAGTCTTTGTTTTGACCTAAAGGGACTCCTGAGGGCGTAGGACACGGGAGTAGGTCCAAAATTTGGCCAAAACAGAGGAGGGGGGGGGGTTGAAATAATAATGTTAAGAATAAAAATGAATCCACTGTCTACTCATATGGAACTTTATAGGCACATTGCTCCAATATAGCAATGCTATTATAACGTTAGGAAGTAATAACTTTATTAACACATTGCTCCAACAATATGAAAAATATTATAACATCAAAAACTGTCCGTAACGCTAAATCAATGGGAGCCCTGAGCTTGTTTCTTTGCAACGAGATGGTTCCATCTGAGGGTAATGATAGGCAAAGACACCTGCAGTGTGTCGTGCTTATGTCCAGTCTACTCTTTTGCCTTGTATAGGTGGCTGTCACTGTAGAAAACCCGCCTTCACATAGATAGGATGTTGGAAATGGCAACAGGATAATAAAAAAGCGCGGATGTAATAGGTTGTTGCCCGTGAGATCCAATGAGTCAATTAAGAATTCTCAACCCAAAAATAATTAACATCTACCCTGACAATTAATTATCTTTTATAATTTGAATTTATACATAAAATTTTTTCTTCTCCTACAGCCTGTAGTAGTAAGTCCCCCTTTAGTATCGTCCCAGAGTTAGATAAGAAATAAAACAGAAATAACTAATTAATTCTTTTGCGGCCCGTAATGATTGATCTACGGACTGGTACCAGTCCGCAGACCGCTGGCTTGGAACACAGTGATTTTTTGCAGAACATCGGTTAAAAAACAATGGTTTAAATATTATAACCACGAATATATTTGTCCCAAAATGTTGAACGTTCCATCTAAAATCCTAATGGCTCGTCTGAATTGGGCGTACAAGCACGCTTACGCCAAAAAAAATGCTTTATGACGTCATCATTGATCCATCTAGACTCTCTATCTAGAAACTATAAATATCCAATATCTGTAAATATTGTAAAAACTTTTCCTATGTTTTAATTAAGAATAATGGCAAATAAGTTTCATACATTTATCTGTCCTAATAGAAATGAAAAAACAATGAAAGTTACATAAAATTTTATTAAACAAATTAAATTTGTAAGCAAACGTATTTAACAATAATATAAGATAAAATAATGCCTTATAAAAAGCTCTTTAGGGAAAGAGAAATTAATAAAATGATTATATTTACGGAAAGAAAAATACATAATTATTTTTAGAGGTTAATTAATTAACCTCTGTAATAGGCGCTTTAAAACTTGGGAGATAATAGGAAAAGACGTGAAACAAGACCCATTTTCATAGTTATATTAAGAACTCTTATAATTTTACTAATACGTTCCATTTTTCTCACAATGTTATTTTAAACTTTTTGCCATGTTGCTAAATGTCAATACTTATGTTTAATAAAATCTTCGGATTTATATATATATATATATGTTTCTCAGTATCTCAGCTTTTTATTAAACTCTAAATTTCGAGCAAAATATCCCTAAAAGAGTAAAAAATTCAAAGTGAAATGAAGATAGGTTAGGAACTAAGCTACATCTATTGGGAGAAGCTCGGTTTTGTGAATTGAAACTGATTGAGTGATGCTCAAAGTTTACTTTTTTACTTGATTTATCAATAATGCATTCTGTAAATACCCTTTCTATTAAGTTGTAGAATCTGTAGTTACATTGTTGAGCTTTAAAATTTTTTTGAAGAGTTAATTAACAATTTTGTATTCTAACATTGCAAATCATTTATAAAAATATAAAAATTATATTTTATAAGCTTCAATCAGAAGTCAAATTTTTCATAGAAATAAATAAGAAGTATTAAGATGCATAGGAAGCTAGAACCAAGATCGATGCCCAGATAAACATTGATCTTAATTTGCTTTTTTAAGAGAGGCCAAATTTTAGTCAAGTCAAGGTCTTTGAGGGATTGAGACGAGAACTCAAGACAACCAAATCACTTGAGAGCAATTTTTAATTTGAGAAGAACAATAAATTAAAGTTGAAATACAATAAAAAAACAAAATTTGTGACAGTTTGGTTTTCTTTTAATTTCTTCCTTTATTCTGGCCACAACTATGTGACAATTTAGATAAATACTAGAAATGATTTTCCAGGTTGTAAATACACTTCAATTAAAAAATTTGTTGAAGGACTACGTGAAGTTCATTTGTATTTATAATTTCTTTGTCAATAATAAAAAAAAATAATTGTTAAGTTCCCTATTTTATTTCTCCTTTCAAAAAAGATGTTATTAATGGCAAAGAATTAAGATTTTAAGCAGGTTTATTGCCTCATTTATTTTAATTTAATGAGTAATTAAAAGGCAGTAATGACAGAAGTAGAGTAAAAATTTATACTATGTTTGAGCTTTTATTAGTGATTTATTGAGTATGAAGAAATAAATCAAGGCTTATTGCAAAAAAAAAAAAAAATAAAAAAAAAAAAATACACAGAGGTAATACTCTAGAGATTTTTTTTCTTCTTTTTTTTTTTTAATAAACTCAAAGAAAATTGAAAGAGCTAATAATTTTTTGTATAAATGAAGTTGATTAAATTTTAAAACTTTATTTAATAAGCATTTAAAAACTCAAGTGATTTATAAATAGAGTTATAAATGGCATAATTTTGTCAATAGTTATTTAAGTAATGACTTTTTATAATATATACAAAAAATTATATTCTCAAATTTTAATATACATAGTTAGTAATGTACTTAGAAATCAATCTTTTATGGAAATATTTGTCAACCCCCCCCCCCCTTCTATCAAATATTACTTAAGAACTATTAAGTTTCCATAATCTATTATTATAAAATAATTATCCTTCACGTATAGGGAAAAGTTTTTTTTTTGTTAATATTAAAAAACATTATGCTAACATTTTCTACATATATGTACATTCCAAGAAATTTATTTCTCTTTAAGATTATTGACTAGATGCTTATACATATATTCATTTTGTGAAACTCTCAAAATACGTAAAACTGATAACTTTGCATATTATTAACTAATTCATAAATAATTTATTATTCACTTTAGGTAAGATGAAAATTCTGAAGGAGAATGATAATGGTTTTTAAAAATAACAAATATCCAATTAAATTAATAAAGACTGCTTTTAAGTAAGTAAATATTGAATTCATTGTGGGTTTTTTTTTTTCAGTTGTTTACACATCATATTGAAAATGTAAATAAAATCATATTTATATTTGTTAGCTTGATTCTATATTATAACATTTTTCTAATTAAATATTCATTGATTCCTCTATTAACAGAAAAGTTCTAGTTAAATATAGTCTATCAAAGTAGAGTGGTAGATATATATTAATTAATGAAATATCACAATTTATGGTATATATATATATTTACATATACAGTCAAACCTGGTACAACAGTCATCAGTAGGAATGTAAATCATATGCAAATCGGGCATGTAATAAAAAAGTGGAGTTGGCTCTTCAAACAGGTCTTTTTGTTTTCTGAAGTGTTATCATTTTTTATTTTCCTTTAAGAAGGTAACATCAACTTTACCTCAACATAATGTTTTACAAGAAAAGAACAGTCTGCAAAGATTATATCATGGAGAGGAACAAAGGAAAAATTAAAAAATGGATATCATTCATTGAGGAGAATGGAGTTAATGATATTTGTGAATATAATAATTAATCCGGAGTAATGTATTGTAATGTTTGTGGTTTGATGTTTTCATTTGTATACATATATAAAAGAAAATAGCAGCTTGTAGCTCTGTAAAACGTCATGACAGCTCAAGCTGCTTCTCCCCTCAACATTCATCAAATTGTCAGAGTTACCAGGTTGATTTTCTCTTTCTTTTACTATTACAAGCCCGATTTGCATATAATTTACATTCCTAGTCTTCAGCTTGCAGCGTGTGACTGCACTAGGCGGTCATATTCAGTTTCCACGCAGGAAATTTATAACATAAATGAACTGACTTAAGCGTGCCCCTGCAATCCACAGCCAGTGGTTACCCAAAATAACTCATACTAATACAGAGCAACCCAATTCAACGGTCACTTGTTTTAGGTTTTACTTATTCTTCAATAAAAAGACTTTAAAACCTGTGAGCTTGAAAAAGAAGAATTAATTATTTCTGGCTTAAGCAGTTAGTACCTGCACTAAGCGGTCACTTTTTCAATTTCCCTTCCCAGGCCGTTTAATATACATAGATTTGACTGTATATTATATATTACATGGAGTATTAAATATTGGTTTAATAGATTGAAGAATTTTATTTTAATTTATTTTGTTCTTCCATTAATAGTTACAAGTCGAATTGTAAAATGTTCATTGGCCATTCTATATAAAAAGTTTTTTATTTTTATGACTATAATTCAATCATAAATAAATATAAAAAAATGCCTTACTAAATAACCTCTGCTTTCTAAAAATAAAAAAAAGGTAGTAGCAGATCTGTTCTTTATGTCAAAAATAAAATTGAATTTAAGTGTGGCATTAAAAGACATATTGTCGTTATGATGAGGATAAATGTGACATGTCAGGTGTATTTAATAGAGTCTATTTTTATCATTTGTTTTTTATCCTACCAGAGAAAGAGTAAGGAAAGGTTTTACTTTTAAAAATATTAGGAATATTTTATCTTAAATTTTATTAAATAACTTTCGAATAATTAATTATTAAGCAACCATTTTTCACAAAAATATATTTTTGAACTCCTTGCTTATTAAAAAGTATAAATATGTACGTATTAATTTAATTAAAACTAATAGAGGGATTTAAGCCCCGGGAGCTTCCTCAGGAACTAAGAAAGAAAGTAAATTTATATCCATTGTCATACACTCAGCATATATATATTTTGCCTACCTAATAATAGTCGTAATCCGAGTCCTAACCTTAGACAAAACCGTAGTAAAAATATATATGGAAAAAAACCCTAAGAAGTGTATCAGAAAAACGCTTAAGAATAATCCCATAAATATAAACTTCCCTTTAAATAAAATCATTATATCTGAGTATGATGTACACTGCCCCTAAAAAACCTTTCTGCTCTATATCTCAAACACCACCCTACCAATCAGTATCTAGCACGAAACAAGGGAATATAACAATTTAGAGCCCTCCTGCATGAAATCTTCAAAATAAAGACTTTACTTTGTAAATATTCTATATACTATTTTAGAAACTGAATGGATACACATGAGAGATAGACAATGGGGGTCTTGTAGAATTTAGCAAGGTATAGAAAAAGTAATATAAAGCCCAGGAGCTAATAAACATAATAAAAGCTATAATTAATTACAGTATCCTATAACAAGCAGAGGTTGTAAAGACAAGTTGCTTAAAAACAACACCACTATGTACACAGATAAAATGATTACTCAAACAATAAATTCAACACCATATAATGATATCAGGGTTGAGAGCTTGACCTTGCGATTCAAGTCCCATCTATGACCACCTATTAAATGGAAACTTCCAACTCGACAACTGAATTGAAGTAAATTATAAAAATATTTACTCCTTGATTTGAATTTGTAGATATAAAAAAACGTGTGTCGACTTAAACTACAAGTTTAGATTTAAATAAGATTCATGGCTGAAGACTCACAAATTTCCTTAATTTGAAGTCATTATTATTATATTATTTAAAGACCATTTATCTTTTTAAACTTTTTGAATAATAAATATTAAGAATGGGTGAATCAGAGCTTAGTGGGGACTTGGACTAGAGTTGTACTTCTTATATGGTCTCAAATATATTAAACTTGTGACAAGAAGTAAAAAAAAAACAGAAAACTTCATCTCATACAAAATGACAAACGAATCGCTCAGAGTAATATACAGCTTATATTTATTATCAGCATCTATGTAGATATTAAGATTGTAATACTCAGTATTTTATTGAGTCTAAAGCAGTCAAAAACTATTTTGATCAGATCAAAATATTTTATGCAAGGTAAAGTTTTACGAAGCTATTGATACATAATATATATATATATATATATATATATATATATATATGTATATATATATGTCAAGTTAGCAAGAAATGTTTCAAAAATGAGTGGGAACTGCACTCATGTTCCTGAAGCAGTTCTCTTTTGTTTGTATTAATAGTATATTTTGATTATTTTACAATTTACATGTATACACAATAGTGGAACATTGAAAAGGTAAAAGTAAACACATGAGATCCGGCTCGACCGTGCTGGTCAACATAATGTGCCAGCCGGATAGAAGAAGAAAGGAATAAAGGAAAGGATTAAAATAAGGCTCATATAATATTATTTATATTAACGTAGCTCCAGAGGATCCACTACAATATTTTATCAAAAACCGTGCGAGATAGGTCTTAAAATGACTCCGAAATATTTGGCCGTTATAATTATAAAGTAAAAAAACTTTCTTTTGCTGACTTGACTCATATATCCTTATACAAAATCAAGTAGATCCATTACAGTCTACCTTATTCAAAAAATAAAATTAAACAAATTGTTGTCCACATAATGAATGACATATACTTATGATAAAAGTTGATATTATAATATTGGCAAATTTTGTACCAAATTATATATCCACAAAGAAATGTTTTTTTGAGTCATTTCTTAATGAGTCTTTTACAAATATTTGTATAAAGAGAAGGAAAATACTTTCTTTTTTTGTGAATTAGATAAATGAATGTTTTTTTAAGTGCTCTTTTTCCTACAATGATGGATTAACAATAATATGTATTAACCAATCTTTAATTTTCTTTTAGAAGGCACGCCATTAAATGCAAAAATAAATAAATAAATAAAGGGTTTTTCTTTCGTGAAAAAATGAAGATATTTAAGTATATAACTATTTACACTAAAAGTGTTTTTTATTCTTCTATAACACCAATTATAGGAAACACGTATTAATAATCATTATTTTAAGGTCATGAGTAGAAGCTCATCTTAAGCTTTTGGATACCACTCCTAATTGTAAAGGAGTATGTAACTTTTTTTTTCATATTTAAAAATATATAAACGTATGTACAACAACTGCTTTCAGATTTTTTTTCCTATAACGTTAATAAGGCTTTTCTTACTCACAACATCGTAATTGTATTAGGAAAAGAAAATATTGACCTAAATAGTTATTTTTGTAACATAATGGAACCTAAATATTTCCTTGGATTACGATTAAATCAGGTTACCTAAAAATATTGAATACATACATATATTGTTAGTGAATAAACAAATTATTAAGCGTTATTAAAACTTATTACAAGACTCAAACCTGTACTATGATGTAGTTACTTTCCTAAACTATTAAGCATTGCACGGATATACATATTGAGATATATTAATTAAGACAAACACGGATACATTTTTTTTCTCAAAAAAAAGTCCAGACCTCATTTGTATATTTTTCAACTAATAATAATTATTTTTCATATAAATTAATACTGATGAATGTTGATAAGATGTCACAAATTGTACGTAAAGGTTGCAAAAATTTCAAGTCATGATAACACAGGTCAACAAATTTGAAATGTCAAATCCTAAGGGGTATAAGTATATTAAAAGTTATTCAGCTTTGCACATTGATTTCAAATCTGTTTTTTTTTTTCAAGAGTTCGAAGGTTTTCGAGATATCGGATCCTACTTTTTTAGCTTTTTCGGCTCATTTTCCAACTTCAACTTCAATTTAAGCCTAGAAGGATACTCATTTTGCGCATTTAAAAATATCGATTCGCTAGCGTATTTAATGCAGATCCAATTTCAAGTATTTGCTTTGACCTAAAAGGGGTTCCTAAGGGGACGGGAGTAAGCCTAATAGTCGGCCAAATCCTTTGTACTTAAATAACCCCTTGAATATTACATAAAATGGATTAATAAGGAATGTATTAAAGAGCTGAGACCCACAGCTTTCAAACAGGATGTCAAACGCCCAATAGAAATCCTTCATTAAGATGAAATCGTCAATCTAACTATGTAAATTTTCATTCAATTTTGATCAAAAATCCACTAGAAATCAAAGACTCAAGGTAGAGCTACTAAAGTAGTAGCGGGCAAAAGGATTACAAAATCAGCTGAAATTTTTCTGGGTACTACTACTTCAGTCTATTGATCTTGTTTTTTAGTAGCTCTACCGAGAGTCATTGATTTTTTAGTGGATTTTTTATCAAAACGCTGTATGAAAATTTCAGCGTGGAAAACTGAATTACTTTTATTTATTTATTTTTTTATTCAAAAGTTTATTTTTATGACATGTACATACATATATATATATATATATACATAAAAACCAAAACTAATACGTTACAGTAAAACATAAATAAACATTATAGTTTAAAATTTTAGTTTTGGAGCTGAACTAAAACAAATTCATATATCTGTAATAAACATTTTTAAAAAACAATCATTCCCTCTAAAAACAATCAAACTTAATTACCCTTATTAAAACACTTTATAATTTTTAACTGTTGTTGCCCGATGGATGAGGGATAACGATGGAAAATATTTGATTTCCCTCGACGCATACGCCCAAGATTCGTCCCAAAGAGAAGAAATCTTCAGCTCCAACGCAGCATATCTTGCCACTGCCGATATTAAAACACTCCATAGCTCAAAAGAATGTAGAGGATCACACACTGTAATCTTCTTTTCAATTAAGGCCTTTAAGTTCAGGATACCAAAGTTCAACGCTTTAATTAAAGAGCTGCCGTTACTGCCAAGGTCAAATAAAATAATGGCTTTGGAGTATTTGTCAGCAGAATCTTTTTGCAGCCCCTTTACAAGTAGAGTTACAATTTTTTTTGTATTCTGACTGCCTGACAATCTACATAGGCGTGAATGGTAGAATTATAATATAGTCTACCACAATCCTTACAGGGTTTCCAAAACCTTCTATAATCAGCAGATATTTGCAGTTGGACTGTAAAATTTCTGCAATCATAAATTCTTGAGAGAGAATTCATAATTCTTTTGAATTACTTTTATTTTAACATATTTATATCCTTTAGGATTTTTGACGGTTGACCAATGGAATTAAAGAAAAAGAATGATAAATTCATAACTAAAAATAATTACATTCTAACTAAAATTACAATCCATATTTAAATACACTTATATTACAATTTAGAATGACTATGGTGGAAAAAAAACCTGATATTTTGCTAAAGTAGAGTATTGTGTGTTTATAAAAACATAATATACTTTTAGTTGAATCATCATATGTAAGTATTTCATTTCTATAATAAAAGTTTTTTTTGTTTTTCGTTGTTTTTGTTTTAACATATTAAGTTATAAAGTGGATAGTTCTATATCAACTAATGTACATGTATCGTTTCAACTTCATAAGTATATAAATAATATTTCATAATATCAACTACATACATACTAAAGAAGATCCTATAATTTAATTTGTTTCAAATAAACTCAATATCAATCAAAAAATATAAATGTACTTAATGAACGATTACCTTTAAAGTTATGATTTCATTTTAGAACAAAGAGTCTTGAAAAACTTGACAATATAACTTGACATATATATATTTGTGTATTTTTAATACTATGTGTCCTCGTGATTTATTGTATTTTGTGTGTATAAAAAATAATGATTGATTTGTTCAAAAATATATAATATATTTGGACAAATAAACATTTTTCATATACATAAGTAAAATAATAATATAACTTTTTATATGTATATATGTACAACATATTTGAACTCTTTTATAAATCATTTTAACAATTTTTTTTGTACTAATATTTTAAGTGTTTGAATAAATATTTGAACAGGGTTTGCTCTTCTCACTTGCTGTTCGTATATATATATATATATATGTATGTAACCCATATAAAGAGATCTCACAACAAATATAAATTATATATTATACAATTCAGAGAAGAAAAAAAAACTCATAAATCATTAGGATAAATATTTATTCTTTACATTTTTGACTTTGAAACGAACACATTGAAATGTTATTTTATTTGTTATTTTAATCATTATATAATAACTTTGTTTAATGGATCAGAGTTAGTATAGAACATGTGTCTATTTTACTTTTATAAGTAATAATTAATTAGACAAGAAGATAAAAGGTTTAACAGATAAATTTAACTACTTTTGGTTTAAAGCATATTTAGCTCAGGTATATGTAATCGCTTTATAAAAATTGAGAATTTTTAAAGTCACTAAAAAAGCGCAAACTATTATTTAAAATCTGTATTTTTCTGATTAAAAGTCCAAGTTGCCTTTTTTCTTATTAGTTTTGCTGGCTGTGATATTTTATACTCTAGAACAGTGGTTCCCCAACCCCCAGTCCGTGGATCAATCAGTACCGGGTCGCACAAGAATTAATTAGTTATTTCTGTTTTATTTATTATCTAAGTCTGGGACGAAAATAAAGGGGGACTTACTACTTCATCTACATACTGTAGGAGAAGAAGAAAATATTAAGTATAAATGCAATTACAAAAGATAATTAATTTTGCAGGGTTGTTGTTCATTA
The DNA here is from genome assembly GCA_963680855.1 of Lepeophtheirus nordmannii. Lineage (NCBI taxonomy): Eukaryota > Metazoa > Arthropoda > Copepoda > Siphonostomatoida > Caligidae > Lepeophtheirus > Lepeophtheirus nordmannii. The sequence goes on from OY804519.1 coordinate 1,623,272, forward strand.
TTTTTGGGTTGATAATTCTTAATTTCACGTGCAACAAGCTACAATGCCCACTACATGTTCGACGTGCTCAATTGTTATTTGCAACCCTGTTGCCATTTCCAACATCCTATTTGTGTGAAGCGGGGTTTTCTGGGGTTAACAGCGTCCTATACAAGGCAAAGGAGTAGACTGAATCTAAGCAACACACTGCGGGTGTCTTTGTCTACCATTATCCCCAGATGGGACAATCTCGTTGTAAGCTCAGGGCTCCCATTGGTTTAGCGTTACGGTCAGTTTTAGATGTTATATTGTTGAGAAATGTGTTAATAAAGTGATTACTTCCCAATGTTATGCTAGCATTGTAATGTTGGAGGAATGTGCTAATAAAGTTTCATATGAGTAGACAGTGGATTCAGATTTATTGTTATTATTAATATTTCAATCACCCCGGTCCGCAGTAAAATTGTCAAGTGTTGACCGGTACGCAGTTAAAAAAATGTAAGGAATCACTGCTCTAGAACAAATTATTGTACACTACCATCACACTCTTCGCTGAACTAAATGCTTCTGAATCTTACATATTACAGAAAATTTGACATAAGTTAATAGCAATAATAAATATAAAAAATATTTCAATATTTTTTTATTTAGCGTACTGACTTTGGTTTGCAGTCCCAGGGAAACAAGTCATCGGATTCTTTAGTTTTTATTAAAAAAAACTATCTAAAAAAATATAACAGCTCTAAACCCTTCGAGCCATTTTTGATATGAAATATGAACACAGAGCCATTTGTAGATACACACTCCCCCTTATTCACAATTCATTCATGGGGATGAGTCAAAGTATAAAGACTATAATTTGATTTTACTTGAAAACTAGGAAAGAAAGACTTCAAGATATGTATGATAATGTGTCATTTTTGTAAAGGATATTTTAATGGACAAATACAAATATTTCATATGTGTAATTCACCAAAAATTTGTAATTTTTTGTTAGCATATCCATGTAAACTAAAAAAAAAAAGTTCACTTTGACAATATAATTGTTCCATATTTAATCCTGGCTCATGATTTTTTCTTAACATCACATGAAATTTAATACTATGAGTCAAATAAGTTTGTAGCTTGAATGTTAAATGAACAAACGTTACCATTTGCTCTTTTAAGATCCCAAAGATCCGTTCAAAAAAGATAATGAAGATTCCTTTAGTTTCATTAGCTTATAGTATTGAACTTTCTTCATACAGAGTATGTACGATATTTCAGAGGGACATTATGGATCTTATAGGTGTAGCAATGAAAGTTCATGCCATTTTTCATACTGAAAAAATATATGTTGTACACACCAAATATTAGAACATGCATATGATATAAGCAAATCAACATTTCTCTAGGATAATTTATAAGGCTAAAAGATTACTAATGATATAAAGAGATGATTTTAATAAGACAATTATCAATTTCTTTGTATATAAAAGAACCTACCTCTATTTATGCTTGTGTATAAGTATGTATAAAGAAATAAATTAATGAGAAATGTATAAAAAACGAACAAAACAATAATTTTAATAGCAATGTTTTTTTTTTGTTTTTTAATTATATTTTTATATTCAATGTTTTTTTTTAATAGTTTTAATATCTACATACATAAAAAATAAAAACCATAATAACATAAATATAGGATAGATGCCTTATCTAATAAGTATATATATATATATATAGTTATATATATAACCTTTTTTTCATTTGAAAACGGAAAGAACCTTCACCCAAAAAAGCAATATAAATAAAATATTTGGTCTGCCATAAATAAATGATTATTATTATTTTGTAAAAAAAAAAAAAAAGTAATAATAACATAACTATTAAAAATTGCATTGTTATACCTGTAATATATGACTGTGAACCCATAAAGTATATATATATATATATATATATATATTAGTTATTTCGTTTCGTTGCAAATATTTATAAACATATAAATGCTAAGTAGTTAAGAGTAAACAAGGCTGATAGAGATATATGAAGGCTCTTTAAGGATCGGATGGTACATGAAAATAAGCCACAAGAGGATACAAAGTTCATTATATAGATAGTGTCAAATCAATACTGATATATACAGGGTGTTCATAAAGTAACCGAACCGCAAACTTAAATAAAAATTGTACATCAAAAACAACAAATTTAATAGGTATATTTAGTATTTACAAATGCTCAAAATGTCAATTTACAACAACCACATGTCATTTCTTCTTTTATGTCATTTATCGTTATCCTCGTTACTATTAATTTCCAAAAATGTTCGACAATGGCTTGATGAAACATTTCCGGGACGTTGGATTGGTCGCCAAGGACCAATCGAATGGCCTGCCAGATTCCCGGATTTGACCCCGCCTGATTTTTTTCTATGGGGAGTTCTAAAGAACGCGGTTACTGCTAAAAAGCTCAGAACAATTGATCAACTAAACAAAGTATTCAGCACGAATGGAACCAAATTTCAGAGGAAACTTGCCAGAAAGTATGTCGCAGTGTTGTCAAATGATGTAGTGATTGTATTGAAGTTCAAGGTAAACATTTTGAACATTTGTAAATACTAAATATACCTATTAAATTTGTTGTTTTTGATGTACAATTTTTATTTAATTTTGCGGTTCGGTTACTTTTGGAAGACCCTGTATATTTCAGTCCTTAGTATAATCATACATAACATTGAATATGAAATGTATTTATGTTTAACACATATAAATGTTCCTTCAATAAATAAAATGTCCTTTAAAATAATAATATACAGTAAAACCAGTGGATATATATTTGTGCAATTCGTGTCATATAACGGATCTGAATGAGAGAGTTACGGGAATGGATACAGTTGATGATTCAGCATTTATTTAAATATATTTTGTACATGTGATTATAAATATATATCGGAGCATTATGCAAATAACAATCATCACAAAACTTAGGAGGAGTTAATTATGGGCTCAATAAGGAAGAAACTCGGCCATTCAAAAACAAAGGCTGCATGAAGCCTCGAGTGCGAAAGGTCTAAGATCAGCCGTACAGGGGAGTCATAATTTATCGTTCCTCCTGTTGATGGCACATATGAACGTTGCCATTTGGCAGATGTGGTGTCCTGCACAGATCATGTCAGGAAGCCTCATCACTAAGGCCAATTTAGCTAGATTCAAAAACTTTAGTTGGGGAATAATAAGTGCAAGGCCTGCCCTGAAGCAATCAGAAACCTGGGCCACATTCTTCAGGGATGTGAAATGCATTTTAAAGGAGCGCATCAAGAGGCATGACAACAATGATTCCAGGATTAAATTCAAAGAAACTTCCTGAAATTTTTGCTTTGAAGGGAGAGAGAGTCTTTATTATCATGGATCCTTCCATATGTTCCGACCTCAACATCTTAAAGGATGAAGAAAAGAAATAAATAGAGATAATTATGATAATATCCTGTTCAAAGGAGATGTTATGAAACGTCTAGGCCTGGAGAACTCTCACAGTCCAGCTTCCATCGAGGTAATCTGGGCCGTAATATTTTTTGATAGAATACCCCTACAATTAAATATTACGGCCCGGATTACCTCGAATTCTTATCGATTTATATAAAAAAAAGATCCGGAACAGGACATTCAAGAAAATAACTATCGTAAGATGTCCCTCAATCTGCTCTGCAGAGATGTGTTAGGTTCTAATCAATCGTAAAGTGAAAAACCCTCTCTCATTCAAATCTATTTTAAACATACATTTATGGCATGATTTTACAAAATATATCATGTGTATATTTTCATATTTAATATATGTACATGATATATTAAATATAAGTTTTAAAAAAAATAAGTAATGACTATTTGTGAGTCATGAAAAGTATTTCATTTTCACAATAAATTAATTTCTTACCTATAATGAAATATAAATAACTATCTGTTTTCTTTATTTATGTATTATTATAAGTTATTACTTTTAATTCTCAATTATTGCAAGTAACTATCTAAGAATTTGCAATCCATAAATGACTATCCATTTCTTTTTAATTACTTTTGTATACATAGTATTAATGGCAAGGAGAAGGAGGAGGGGGGGGGGAGGATGTAATTGGTCCATTTACTCAAGAACTCATTTATTTTATTATAATTTCTTTATTTCTTAAAAAAAACCATTTCTTTATGGGAAAGTAATTTTTGTAGAAAATTATAGAATTTTTTAATAATACATATATATATGTCAAGTCAACAAGAAACCAAACTTATCTAAAATATTTCCAAAATGAGTGTGAACTTCTTTCATATTTTTGAAGACATTCTCTTTCGTTTGTAATAATAGTATATTTCGAATAATTAAATAATGACTCCAATAATTGCAACTTAATTATAGAAAAAAAATACCGGCCACAATCAAGAATAAAAAACATTTTTCTATTTCTGACTATGTAGTTACTATTAGTATGATTCATGGTGAGCATGATGGCGGATGTAGTTGATTGACCGATAAAAAAAAAAGAAAACAAAAATCGATTCATAACGGAGCGCATTTTGAATTTATGGGACACCAGTGCCCTCTGGGGTCAAGAGAGATAATTAAGCTCAGTATGGAAACTCAATTTTTTTAGGTATCCAAAAATATAACACAGAGATTTTTATACAGTTTGTCAACTCTGTTAAAACACTTTACAATTAAATTTCCCAATACGTTTGGATTTAAATATAACATTGAGAGGGTTAAAATCTAGTCTTCGATCATTCCTGACCACACGTCAGAGAAATCCTCTTTTTTTGGTTTGATAGCTAAGATGTCAAACTATTATACAAATTTCATAGTTAGTCATAAGAAAATTTGATTTGAATATTTTTCAAAGTACTGAAAGTTATGACTTTTACACATGCAAAAAAATCATGTTTAGACCAAAATAACTTTTTCGTTTTTGAAGGAAATTATTTGTTAATCAAATATTTGTTAATATATACTTAAAGAATTATAAGTTTAAAATATATTTTAGTTCTAAAGCATACATTAGAAATTATTCGAGTCTAAGTTCTTTAGGACACAAGTGTACCTTTGGGTGTGAAGGCAGTTTTTTATCTATATAATTCAACAGAAATTAAACACATAAAATTCCACCTGTAAAATCTACATAACATGTGACATATATTTTTTATTTAAGATTTTTTTTTGTTAATAAGACGGGTTTGAAAGGGCTATGCAATCAATTTATTATTGTCACAAAGTATTTATGGGAATTGAATACCACAAGCAAATTTTTTTTTAATTTTAAACGCCTATAAATGCTCTAATAGGAATGATATATTTATAAACAACCTAATCCATCACTTTTTCTCTAAACTTGTTTGTGTTTAGTTCAGAAGTTCACAAGTCTTCGATCATTCCTGACCACACTTCAGAGAAATCCTCTTTTTTCGAATATTTTCCAAACAAAACTAGTTAAGGGTTTTTTCTTTCTTTTCATCACAAGAGTTGAGATCATTTCTAGATTGATTGTATTTTTTGGGGCCAAAATTTGGAGCCATAAATTGACTTAGTGCCAAAGTATAAAAGTGTTTTAAAGATGTTCACGGATCCTTTATACATATTTATAATTATAGTTGCTAAACTTCAGTGTATACACATATATTTTCCACAAATAACAATGTAAGCTGTAAAAGGCATTCTCTATCTTTAATAAGGCATAAAGATCATTATTTACACATACATACATACAAATCTTTGTCTAGCATGTCAAAGAAAAAAAGTACGTAGTTAAAAGATGTATTCAAAAGAAAGCTTCATAGAAGAGGCTCCTATTATCACAGAGTTAATTGAATATATAAAAATACCACATGGCCAAAAAAGAAAATTAAAAAGATTACTTGGTAATTCAGTCGTTTATATTAGACAATATTCTTTTAATTTTATATAGAAAAACATTTATATAAAAAAAGTTTTTATCTTGTTGTTACATTTGCATATACTTTAGTTCTAAGTTCTATTAAATTGTCATTGGTTTCATCAAATATTCTTGAACTTAAGTTTGTTTAATATAGGATATATATATATATATATATATGTATATTATTACTCATAATTAAGATAGAAAAAGTCAATAAGTAATAACTTAAAAATAACTTTTAATGAAAAAATATTGTAAAATAATACAAATTATTAAATGTTCTACTTTGTCAAAATAAGAGCCATAATTCCCAATCCTTTATTTTTTTTCAAACATCGAAGAAGCTATGGCCACTTCGATGTACATCACAATTTAGTAATCTGTTATATTGTTGATAACTAATTATTATAACAAAATTATTTTTCTCAACTATTTTCTTTTGGACATTTGATAAAAAACTGATTTTGAAGTACACAAGTAACATTTTGTAGGATAAATATTTTTTAATATTGTAGTTAGTTTTTATTGTTTTCGTTGTAGCATTATGTTTTTATCAAACTTCAAAACTCACTCATTGAGAAGAAAAATAAAAGAGTTTTTAACATTAAGTACAAGAGTGTCAGTGGGACTTATTGATGGATTGCTTTTAAATATAATTTATAGAGAAAAAATATTGATATAGTGTAAAATCCCTAAATATGTATATTCAATCTATACTTAATAGGTAGATATTGTGTTAAATCTTGGCTTATCTTAGTTAAACCAGATCACAGTAACTGATTTCAAAAATTAAAATGCTGTAACTGCCCCTGGTTACTTCTTTTTATACTTGTTATAGTTGACCTCTGTGTACAGTTAATGCATTACCTAACTGTGGACCTCAATTTTGTCCAAAAAAAATTTCCACAAATATAAAACAAAATGTATTATTTGATTGACAAAAAAATAAAAATTATGGGGACTGGTAAATATTTTAAGACTTGATAGTTTAATAAATCTTTTTAACTAATGCTTTATATATATATATATATATATATATATATATCATGAACTACTGTCAATAACACAGGTCAACAAATGTCAAAAATTCTAAGAGCTATAAGTCTAATAAAAGTTATTTAGTTTTGCACGCTGATTTCAAATCTATAATTTTTTTTCAAAAGTCCAACTTTTGAGCTAATTTGGCCCATTTTTGACTCCTGAGGCCATGTGCAATCAGTGTGCAAAACTGAATAATTTTTATTACACCCTTGGGGTTTTTGACTGTTGACCAGCGTAATAAATATTAAAAATTGGGAGATTTATACACAAAAAAAAATTGCATTACCAACTAGTCCCATGGTATTATTCGTTCTTTCATAAACTCTGGGCCTACCTTTTATGAGCTGGAGCATAACATTTGTGTCATTTTTTTTTTCCATTGAGGAATTTATAATTTGAGTCAAAAAAGAAAAGAAAATTTTAATCACCTTTTTTAAAATAAAACAATGACTGGTTTAAAAGTGGTAAGAAAATATAAAAACAATTTTTGACAGTCTAATTGATTTATATTAAAAGTTAGAGATAAGTCAGGGTATACTCTTACTATTTCGAAAGGTTTGAGATGTCTGAAAATTACACTTCTATTTTGTTTGTTTTTTTAATTTTGAAAGGACAATAATAGTAACTTAGGCTGATTTGATATCATATGTATAATCCTTAACCATTTTCGATCATTAACGATATGTACCGTATTTTCCTGTCAATAAGAGACCCTTGTGTATAAGAGACCCCGTCAATTTTTAAACAAAAATTCTGTAAAAAAGTACATACTGGTCCTAAAAACACTTACTCCAATGCATTAGAGACTCCCTATTTTTTAAGTGAAATTTTTGAGCAAAAAAGGATCTACTATACATAGGAAAATACGGTATACCTTTTGGTCAATACATATATCCTGAAGATCCTCAAGGTTTGAAGTTATAGAGGAGCAATATTGTAGTACAAAAATGAAAAATGATTTCAAATCATGTACAATTTTTTTTTACAAAAGTAGTACACTTTTGAGGTAAATTTTTTGGTATTAAAAAAAAATTGAAAGAAAAAATTGCATATATGAAAGCAATATATATTGCAACTTTCATCATTCCTTTATATAGATATGTATGTACAAAAACTAGCAATATATTAAGGACAATTAAGTTAACTCCTTTCCAAGTGCTTATAGACACATTTCTGCGCATTTTATATTTAAAAAAAAATAATACAAATATCTACTTTTTTTTTTATTTGGCATACATAAATTTAAACCTGCATTGACCTGATTTTTGCAATCATATTAAATAATATTTTCTCAGTTGTTGCTTTTATTCAAAATAGCAAAAGAAAATGTCAAAAGATTATTATTAAATTACATTTATTTTTTTTCTTACGAACTAGAAAGCTATAGAAAGCAGTTATATTCCATTCAATATTTCTTAATAAATCTGTAAGAAGTCTAACATTGAATATACACACAAAAGATACTATATTCATTCCGATATGTACATATGTAGGTAGTATATATATATATATATATATATATATATATATATATATATATATACTTTTCTAATAATAAAATGAAATATTTGTATCAATAGGAGAAAAAGTTGCTTATTGCAATGATGTAATAATTTATAATTAAATTTGCAAAAAAATAAAATACTTTTATTTATTATTATTTGTATTAAAAAAAATATCCCTTTGAGAGAAATACATAAATGTACTCAAAAATACACATTTAAAACCCTAAAATTTAGTTATTCTCAATCATTTCTTGTGCATTGAGTTAATTCTATTAAGAGTCAGCATAAATATAATATAACAGTCTGATCAAAATAAATTATTCGTATGTTTTTTTTTCACGAGTTTCTGGAACGTTTATTTTGCGATAACAAATTCTTAACTAAGAGTATTATAACCGTTTGATCTTATTAATTTTTTTATTTGTACACACACACACACAGATTAAAGTAGATTTTCATTTATACAATGTTTTAGTCTAAATATGTATGTTACAAGATTTATAATTGCATTATCATTGTTTTTGGATATAAGTATATATATATATATATATGTATAAATGACCATTGTGCAAAGTAAAGGCACATGAAATAACTAATTATATGATTGGATAAGTATCATTTATTCAAGGTTCATTTATAAAAAAGATACTCCTAAAATTCCAGGCAAATACATATCCTAAAAATGTATTTATACTACATTTCTGTGACACAAATGAAGGGGAAATCAAGGAGAATAAAGTATTTGTATTGCGTATAACACGCATTTTTTTTCCGTTTATTTATTCCATTTGATAGAATAAATTCAGCATTAATTGGAACAAAACGTAAAGTTATGTCATTAAAAATTATTTTCATCTTTCGTTTAAGACTTGTTTTGCTGCTTTGTAATCGAAAACTTAATAAAAGTTGCCTTGTAATTTGAAGTTATCATTTAATACTGGTCTTAAAACGGCTGCCACATGATAGACATACATAAAAAGCATCAAATTAGCCTCCATTGACTCTGAAAATAATAGTAACTCACTTTCAGTACGAATATGTTATTAATCATAATATTAAAAATGCTACATTTTACAATTTTTTAAGTAAAAGCAACGAAGCAATCCTTCCAGACTGGTTGCAAAATGGTATTTTATTCAACTACAAAAAGTTATATATATATAATAACAAACATTATATCTCAATGTAATTGAATAAAAATGAAAGAAGAAGAGGAAATTTTCAACAAAAAAAAATTGTCCATTTTCTGTACTTTGAGGACCTTGAATGACATCTACATAAATGTTAAAAACTTTTCAAATTGTATATATTAATTTATACGACAAAATGAAAAGTAAAAAATTATTTTTTCACTAGATATGAATTGGGACCTTAATACACAAATATGGCCAAGAACCCTTTTCTCCTTTCTTATTTAAGTATTAACAGAGTTCAATTTATCTGTTAGCACGTTAAAATGAATATAACTGAAATAATAGACAAAAATAATAAATAAAAAAAAACACTCATCATGTTTCCTAAATATGTTAAAAGAAAAATATTGCACTTTAGTAAATAAATAAATAAAGTTGAGTGAGGAACAATATTATTTTAAACTGCATTAAAAAATGCATAGCATTTTTTGTATTGATAAATCAGATATCAAGCCTAATATGTACTTTGTCAAAAAAGTATACATAGGTTTGTTTATTTGAATATTCATTTTTGTAAAAAAACAAACAAACTAAGTGCTTCATGATCTTAGTGCAAGTATTTTTATTTGTACCCTTGAATTGACTTACTGATTGTAGGCAGCTTTTGAAGTCGACTCTCTAAAATGCTTACATGATTCACTAACAACAAAATTGAGATTGTTTCTATAGTTGGGAGGAGACACTTACCTGCATATTTACGAGAGCCTCATGAAGCAACTATTATTATTATTATTATTTGTTAGTTTTATCAAACCGTTGCTTGAGATCCATAATATATATATATATATATTTAAAGATTATAGGACAATCTTGGTAGTTATCCAAGAATTGAACTATTTATTTTATTTCGTAAACTCCTATGGAATAGAATTAGGGTTATGTCGGTTTTAGTAATTATTGAACAAAAATTGGACTTTACATCCTGAAAAAATATGAAAAACTATTATTATTTCAGGAGATACGAAATAGTTTTTTCGTATCTTCATTCAAAAAAAAAAATAGTATTGTCTAATTAATTCTTAATTATACAGGACAACAAATTTGAATTGTACAAAAATCTAAGGGGTATAAGTATAATACAAGTTATTCAGTTTTGCACGCTAATTTAAAATATGTAAAAAAAAATTTTCAAGACTCTGACGGTTTTTAAAAAATCGGACTCTACTTTTAGGGCTAATTTGTCTCATTTTCCAACTTCAATTTAAACCTAGAAAAATACTCATTTTGTGCATTAAAAATTAATGATCCGCTAGTGTATTTAATACAGACTACATTTCCAGTCATTGTTTCGAACTAAAGGGAGTAGGCCCAAAAGTCGGATTTTGGACTACTAGTAACTAATACTACTCTACATTTTTTATGTTATTTATAGTGAGGACCAAATTATTTACAGAAACTAGACACAGGAGAAATGGGTTATGACTTGCTCATTAGTTATATGTAACAACAAATAATTGACGTAATCAATAAATATTGAATCCGCTTTGATCTTAAATAGCAAAATGCAATAGTCCATGCAATTGGGCAATTCACAGAACAATTTAAATTTAACAAATTTTCTGACTACTTTTCTGAGTTTTTTATCCTGGTATAAATCTCAATTCTAATTAATACTCAATGTAACTTCAGCTATTTACGATTATATAATAATTAAAGTATGACTTTTTATTTTATAAATATATTTAAATTTGTCTCTTTTTTCTTTAGCATTATGAGTTTATAAATACTTTTTATTTATTTTTTGTAACATGTAAAAACGTTGTTTCTAAACTTTTGAACAATATATATATATATATATATATATATAAATTATAAGAGTTTTATACATACATATACAATTATTCCATGTATTTTGTACAGAAAAAAAAGTCTTTCTTTCCTTTATATAAAATAAATTGCTGTGAACTTTGTGTAAAAATATATTTTTGAGAACGCATGTATTTTTTGTATACTTTTTTTTGTACAAGATATAACAACTTTTTAAAGTTAAATGTACTGAAAAGTCTTTTCTACATAGAATCATTGATATACAACTTTTTATTTTATTTAAAAAGAAAACGTTGAGGGATAAATAAATATTATTATTATTATTTTCATCAACAATGAAAAGTTTTTTTTTTTTTTTAAAAAAAAAAAAAGTTTTGATATCTTTAAAAAAATAACTTAGATAAGTAATTAATGTATCATTACAAAATGTCAACTTTTTTTTTTAACAAATATTAAATAAACTTTGTTTCTTGCAATCTAAAAAACATTTTAGTACTATCAAACCAAAACATTGCTCTATTTCAAATATGTACATTGAAACATAAAAAAACATTTTTTTTAAAGTTCACAAATAATGTAACCTAATGCCATGCAGAGCATGAAAAAAAAAACTATTCGCATCAACAGTTTAAACACGTATCTTGAAATATTTTTTTTTATAATATTCGCATATATTTATGTATATTTTTTTATCCTTTTGAATTTATAAGCTATTTCAGTGAGTGTGAACATCAATTTCATAATGTCTTACTACTTTTTCCTTAATATTTCTTAATATAACCATAATACAAAAGTATATATATATATATATAATATTTCTTATGTCTACATATATGTGTCAAGTCAAGTAGAAAGCAAGTTTGTATTCAAATATTGAAAAGGAGAAAGTTCACTTTTAAGTTTTTTTTTTACTTCATAACTATAGCAGCCAAATATTTTAGGGTCATTTTAAGATCTATAGCGCACGGTTTTTGCTAAAATGTCACTTTATAGGGAGAAACCAAGGATTATTGTCTATTCAATAGAGCGATCGGATAAATGTTAGGACTGTACATGGAGCCGATTTGACCCTTAAAAGAATGTTCATCTTTTTCTTAGCCCCAGTGATTTATTTAATTACAGTTGGCTATAATCAGTTCATCTATTTAAGAACTATTAAGAATCAACTACATCCGCTATCATGTACAGTTTAATTGCTAATCAAGGATTTATAAATTATATTTTTCTACTTTCATAAAACTCTATTTTCTTGAAATTTGCTTTGTTTTTTTTTGTGAATTAATTAACATACCTACTGTGAACAGAAAAACCATAAAAGTGGCGGATGGGTTGTTACTCTATGTCCAATGTAAAAAAAATCTAATTCAACCGGAAAAGAATTGCTACACTTATTCATGAATCCATTTTTATTTGCGAATATCACTAATTTAAAAAACTACTCGGTCTTTAATTTTCAGTCGGAATGGAGTTTTACTGACAACAATTGATTTTTAGATTCCTCACTCTTTCAAATGATTGGGTACAATATGTTCAGGGCTTCGCTTCAATGGTTTTGAAACATTTAAAAAAAATTGTTTTTTGTAAAAATTCATTTTGATGTGTGGAAATTTAAAACAAAATAGGTCCTGAATAAAGTATTCAAACTTACTGAATAGATATAATTTTAGGAAATGCATATTTATCACTATTTTTTTCTAATAAATATGAGCTACTATTCATACAAATAATCTGATGGTCAATTTCCATCCATGAGAAATGAAGTTATCCTTTTTAGAATCACGCAAATAATCAAAATAAATTAAAAAAACACAAAACCATTGATTTCATTTCCTTTATTACAAATTAACATTCAAAATGCATGTAAATCACATAGTTCAAAGAATTTTTTTACATTCTCTCCAAGGAGATTTTTTTTATATAATAAGAGCTAATAAACCTTGGTAAATTTTCTTATACTGTGAAGACAACTTTTTGATTCAAAGAAATGGGTTTTTTTTTTGTATGTAACGAGATATTATATGGAGCTGTATACATACTCTTTGTTCATACATATCGTTTTGCATGTATACATTCATACATATGTAGAATATATGAAGCATTTTGATGATAAAATAATCATAAGAAGAAAGTGTAAGAAACTAGAAACTTCATACATATCATTATATGTATGAGAAAAAGAAAAAAGATTCGTTGTAAATCATAAAATATATTTATATCTAGGGAGCATAAAATATATACAAACAAAATTTAAGACAATATTACCAATAATAGTAACTGGCTCCTTTATGTGGAGAGTTAGTTAGTATGTTTTGGTAGTCCAATGAATGCATCCTATAGCTTATAGCTAGAGATGATAGTTTTTGGCCTAGGAAAATGTATCCACATCAATTCATCGATATTAATTTATTAACGTTATTAACTCATCGAACGTGAATTCATTGAGCATCAATTAATCGAATGAAAAATTCATCGACTTTTTTCTCCCAATGAATACTTTCAACAGCTTAGACTACATTCGTATATACCTATTTATTGCTGCCTCTGGTTAAACTGTTAACCACATGATGAACTAGCTTTTGATTATAATTTGTCATTTCTTATTTGAGTGCTTATTTACATTCGTCAAGTTATCATCTATGGGTAATTATTTTAAACCTAATTAACTTTGATAGAAATAAACCACCTTATTCTGAACCATCGTTTTTGCTTCGTTCAATTACCAAGGAGAGGTGTTTATTAAGTGAAAGGAGCCTCTGTTAACTTGGGAGAACAAAACAACACACTTCAAAATCTTAAAATAAATCTATTTACCGGTTTTTTGTAAGAGTTTCAAAGTTGGTTGGTGTACACTTTTGATTTCTACATTTATGGAAATACAAGTTACCTAAAGGCATTTTTCTAAAAGTTTCTGGATTAAAATCAGCTGATCTCCTGTTTCTATCGAGGTGAAGATCATAAAAGTGAAAGAACATAGAATGTTGCTTAAAAATATTAAAATAAAAAGGTTAGCTCATGTAGTTGAGAAGATATGTAATATTTGGAATAGAGAATATCTGCTAAAAAGAAAAATCTTTTTTGAATTTATTTTTTCCCCTATTGCACCAATCCAGGACTATTTTTTTTTAGATTTTAAAATTGTTTGTTTTTGATGAATTTACAAATCAATGAATTTATTCATCGATGAATTTACTTTCGATGAATTAATGTCAATAAATTTACCGAAATCCTTACAAATATATAAATATATGACGTATATTATAGAATACAAGCGTCATGTCCGGTCATATCCTTAGTAAAAAGAAGGATATTTGAGTCATTTAACATTATAATTTATTTCATCAAGCATTTCATTTTTTTTTTTTTGTAAATACTATACATTGCAGTAAATAGCAGTTGACTCCGACAATCAACTTTTCATAAGAAGGGATGACACTAAAGAAACATTGGAAAAAAGGAGATACCAACTTTAAAAAAATAAAAATATTATTCAGTCAACTTCATAACAAAAAAAAAAAAAAATTGACATGTATAATAATCACTTGTTGTTATAGAAAAAAAAAGTTTTTTTTATTTTTATATATTCTTACAAAATTTTGTAAGTGGAGAATAAGAGTAGCAGATGTTGATAAGTTTTGATTATCTTAGCGTTCTGCTAGGGACCATTTATATTTATGTACAAATATCACAGATTAAATACTAGAAGTGTACGTTTATATACATCTATGTGTATTTTTTATCATTATTAATAATGTAGATGATATGTTATAACACATTTTTGTGTGTCTCTGTTTTTGTCATACTTTTCTATAAGCTTTCATCGCCTATTTTTTTATTTTTTTTGTATATACAATATACTATATGTACATCAATTCATATTTTATAAGACAAAGGATCATACCTTTTAAACATATCTATATTATATATATATATATACTTTTTTGTTGAAAGTCATTCTCAATAAATATAATAATAATATTGAACAATTATAATTAATAAGTACTTTATATCAATCAATATCACAAAACCACAGCATAATTCTTATGCTATTATACTTCACAAAATTATACTAAATCGTTAATATTTTTTTTAAATAAGTGTCTTTTGAAAGAAGTTTTTATTTTTTTATTTTGCATATATATATTATTTTTCTTTCATTTACTACAAATTATTTATATTTAGTCTCAAAAATGAAAAAGTTATTAAATCCCTCAAAAAGAGATTGATCATTTTTTCCGTATTTTTCATCATTCAATATGAATTGTCTCAAATTTGAAAAGAAGTAGAGAAACGTTTCTACAATTTCAAGATATTTATCTACAATAAGTTTTAATACTTTTGCTTAGCCGCTTGCATCGTTATCTTACAATTTTAGTTTGAACTGTTAGTATTAGTATCAGACAAAAATCATGATTTGCGTAAAAATGATCCTTTGGTCACAAAAATAATATTATTGAGCTAATTTTTATATTTTGAGCCTCAAAAGGGCTCATGATCAGGGTGTTGTTAAAACCCCAGATCAAAAATGCTGTGTACCACAGGTCAACACTTCATTTTTTTCAGAGTCGAAATGAATTCTTTATTTCTTAAAAAAGTTGGTTTTGAATGTAAATATACTCATGGTCCATAGGGGGCGGTCTTGCTGTAAATTAGAATGAAGAAATAAAAACAAACTAATTTAGAAATCTTAGGGTTAATTAATTATGTATGTTTCTTAATGAAATTAACCAATTGGGAAAATCTATTATAAGGTTACATTTATACAAATGGTAATGTCAGAGAGCTAAACCATAATGGGTGGATGGGTTGAAATATTCTGAAAGTATTAAAATGTTCTGGAAACGAAGGATGATTATTGAATGTTACAGAAATATAAATCTAAATTCTATTTAATTATATATGTATTAAAAAGTATCGTATGAACTTAGTCATTTCTATACATAAAAAAACTGCAATCTAATCAACATTTTTGCTTACTCTTTATATGTACATAGATAAGTTTGAAAAAGATTCATTCTTTAAATCAGTGCTTTCTCTCTGGAGAATGGAATTTATAAGATGGGTGCAAAAATATTTTTAAGCAATTAGTGCCTTGATTGAAGAATAATGAGATCATATTTAATTATTATTATTATTATCTTTATAAATAAAATTCCTAATAAGAAAATATATTCCTTTTTTGCGAATGAGAGGCATAAATTCAATTTATATCCTTTACATAAAAAATAGTTTTTTGAATAGCACAGCTTTGCATTTTAAGTCCCTCTTACTTAAAATTCAAAATATGAAAGACTGATTCTATATTCATCCTGTAGGAAAAATTATTTTTCTCAGAATTTTATGATACTACAAGAAATATAAAACCATGTTTGGAATTTAAATTATATCATAAATAAAACAAGTCTATTTTATAGATAAAAAACATGTCTATCATATTAAATTTATCAAAAGGTGTCTCAAAGATAAAAAAAAAAAAAAACTAAAAAAACAATTAATCAAATGAACAGCACATGATAAAAAACTTAAATGAATGCCTCAAGAAAATAAAAGACTATTCACAAATAAGCAAAATACAAATAAATTGAATGAATATTAAATCTAAAACTTTTCTTTATAAAATAATTGGAATTGTGTAATAAATTCTCTTATTTCTATGCTTGCAAATGTTTTATAACATTTCAGCATATCAGACTAATATGAATTCCAAGAGTTTCATCCATGAGACAGTAATTAATTATACATATAGCTGTTTAAACATTGACATATGTACATATATATGTGTGTCAAGTCAACAAGAAAACAAGTTTGTTTTCAACTATTGAAAAAGAGAAAATCCACTTAACGGCCAAATATTTTGGAGTCATTTAACGATCTATCACGCACGGTTTTTGTTAAAATGTCAGTTTATATCGAGAAACATAGGATTGTCGTCTATCCAACAGAGTAATCAGATAAATGTTACGACTGCATATGGAGCCGATATGGTCTTTGAAAGAACTTCCATTTTTTTCTTAGATTTATTTAGTTTGCAGTTGGCTATAACTAGTTCATCTATTTAGGAACTCTTAAGAATTAACTTAATCTGCTATCATACTCACCATGAATCACTACATAGTCAAAAATACCAGATTTTTTAAATTCTTAATTGTGGCCGGTATTTTTTTCCTATAATTAAGTTGCAATTAATGAATCATTATTTAATTAAACGAAATATAATATTAATACAAAAAAAGGGAACATCTTCAAAAATATGATAACAGTTCTATATCATTGTTGAAATATTTCAGATAAACTTGGTTTCTTCTTGACTTGACACGTATGTATTTGTTTCTTTGTTTATAACTTTTTTATTTTTTATGATAGAAAAAAAGTACTTCTAACTCGTGTTATTCCCAACTTTTTCTAAAAATTATAATAATTTAAAAGATGAAATATGTTTTAGATATATGTATACAAAACCATCATGTATTTAAAAAAAAATATCTAGTTTAGTGATTGGTACAGTAGCTTTAAGGTATACGTTTACAATGGGAAAGCATTGTACTTGATAATTTATACATGTATAAAATTACTTTCATTTCTTTTTTCTTTTAAAAAAATTTTTAAAAAACAATTTTCCTTTCCTCATAAACGTTGAAAAAACATTATGAAATACTAAATTAAAAAGAATATGATTAAAAAAATAAGGAGTTTAAATTACTTTATATTGTCTCTAGAAATATTCAAATTGAATAATTAGTTTAAGAATTATGGGTTTATGAAACTTAGTGGTACAAAATTACAAAAATTGAAAACTTCAAGTCTCAGGAAACATTAATTAAATATATATATATATAGGTTTAATCCGAATTTCACATGGCAAAATTTATCTTGTGAAAAATAGGATTTTGAAATAATTACATTTATTTGAAGTACCTTATTAGTGAATTATTTTACTCCTCCTCGATTAAAATATTTTAAAATACTAATATTTGGAGTTTGTCTGAGGAAATTGTTTTATATTGGAATAACACATATAAACAAATTTTTAAAATCTGGTGTGTTAGATAATATTTTTGAAAAAGCAACTATCTTGAAAATATAAGTTTCAATGAACTTTAGGTTTCCAATTTTTGGTTTAGAAAAATGATGCCAGCGTTAACACATTATGTCTGTACTTTGATAAATATTGAATACTTCTATTATCCTAATTCCCTCTGATCCCAAATATTAGCGTATCAAGACAATCAAATCAAATAACAGTAATGCTACATTGCAGTGAATTTTCCACACGGAAAGATCCCCTCGGAAAATTTTTCCTGACATAGTATTTACCTGGTGTCATAATTAGTTTTTTTTTTTGCAGTTTAGAATGTATTCAAAATTTCATCAATGTCTGTCTGGAGTAAGTTTAAAATTGACTTTTATCTGTGTGATTTGAGGAAGAATGTTTCTGCAAACAAATGTTTTTACTTTTGAACAATGAATCTTCTTTTTTTTCAACAAAATAAGGATTTTGAATGCATGAATATAATATGTATTAGATTACAGTTCTAACATAAACCTTTAATAGCAATTAACTGTACATTTAATTAATTTTTTCATACTTTAAGCACTGAAAAAAAAAAAAACTTTTAGAGCTAAAAAAATAGGTCAAAATCTGAAATTCTATATTTTTTAACACGTTGAGTGTTTTTATTGAAATATAATAAGTCATCCGATGCGTTATTTTTGAACTAAGCATTAATAGAATTGCATATTTATATGAATAGCGTTGCTTCTTAAAATGTTCTGTGATTTAGAGCAAATCGATTATATCTGACCGTAGAGGAAACATTTATACTTTTTCCCAAAAAAAAAAAAACAGTTAATTTTAGAGCTTTATGTAAAAAAAAGCTTTTGAAAAAGAATAAATTTTGCTATTAGAGCAAATTTAATTCATCCATATAAAGTATTGAGCTCCTGATCTATATGAAGCTAAATTTAACAGATTTTTAAAAAAATGAGAGCTAAGTAAATCGAATGATTAATGTAGAGTATACCTATTAAAAAAAGTAAAAATATTTTACACAGAGCCAAGAGCAAATTTGTAAAATAATTACCCGGACTTGCCATGAGTTTGACTCTTATATATTTACACCTAGTCCATACAAATAGAAATTTTCTTAAATCCATGTTACACTAATTTAACTTTAATTTTTCCCTCAAACTAAAAGAAAACAATGATTAATTTTTGATATTTGAATGATTTAAAGCCTAGCAGAGATACAGAGTTACAAGAGCAGCTTGTTTTAATGTCATCATGAGTGTGTCTTTACTCACAAAGGAGGAAAAATGCTCCAGGACCTTCGTATACAATGTCACAGACTTGATGAGCACCAAAACGAGCATGAAGAGAACATCATCAAGAAAAAATTGAAGTTAAATTAACGCAACTTTGATTTAAGACGATTTTTATTTGTAATAGCCAAATTTTATTTTATTTTACAAAAAGCTGTTTTTGTATAAAATATTAATGTTTCCTCTACGGTCAAATGTATTCGATTTCCTGGAGCACACTGTACAAATTATCAGATAGCACAACTTTTCTTAAATAAATAAAATAAATTTGTAAGCTTTATACATTACATGGATATAATGTTAAGAGATGACCATGAAATCAAGATTGGCGGACAAATTTATATTTTCTCTTTATATGTAGGTACATACAATCGAATGAATATATTGCTTTTTCCTTGCTAATTCCGTTTATAGGGTTTTTATAAAGCCTTCCTTATTATGAATAAGTGTAAAGAATGTAATAAAAATACCATGTTTTTATAATAATGGCTAGTAAAAAAAAACATTTTCTACTTGTTCTATGAGTAAAAAAAATTGAAATATTTTCTTGTATATATCTAACTAAATACTTTTAATAATTTTAGTAATTACATAGTTTTCATGTTAATTGTTGAAGTAAAATATATACTTTCAAAGGCTAAATTAATTTTTTTATTTGAAACTTTTTTTTTTTTTGTAATTACATTTTTATATGAAGCCTAAAAAACAAAGACTTTCTCCTTCTCTGTGAGGCTTTATAAGCTTTTTATGTGTATAATACTTTCATTCTTTTATTAGTTCAATGTCGGATATAGGACTCCAAATCTAAAAAGTTCTTGGTTATATTATATATTGAGGACTTTTTCTCTCATAAAATTGATACGAATATATTTTTTTTTTCTTAGTGTATTTTGAACTTGATTTGTGATTTAAGAAAAACAATGTCATTTATTTGACTTTTGACGAATGTAAAGCTGTCTCTAATATTTTACATCATTGTAGTTCTAAACAATGCACCATCAATCAATCAATTGCTCTTATTAAAAAGATATATACTTGGTAGGAATGACTCAGGTTGGATCCAGTTCGCAAACTGTCAAAAAGGAACTTTGAAACGACTCTCATCCCATTTATTAGTATATATAAAAAAATGACTGTCTTTTCAGTTACCATCAGAGTTTTGAAACTTTTACTAAGTTTTGTATCATTAACACAATTTCATGTGATGTTGTTCATTTAGTTGTTACTACTCTCAGGCAGTTGTTTATTTTTCGGAAATTAATAAATAAGTTTATAGTTGTTTTTTTTTGTCTTTTGTTTTTTCAAAGACTACAAATTTGTAGATGAGTCTGTAAGACTTTAGACTGCAAGCTATGAAAAAGAAGTTAGCATCCTTGATAGTCCTAACTCAAAAGGAGTAACAATCCACACACTCTTTATTTTTTGGTTTTTGACGACTAATGATTTTTTTTAAATATACTTTTTGAGTGGAAAAAAATATATTTTAAATGTAAATATATATATAAATTGGATTTTCAAAATAAACAAGAAAAACTTAAAATATTCTAGATTCATATTTAGTTCTTCTGAATTTTATTTTTGCATAAAAATATATGTATATATTCTATTTTTGATATCTTTCATTTTAGTCAAAATCATAATTCAAATTCGTAGAAAAATATATATATATATTTAAATACGTACAAAAAATATAAATTTCTGAAACTTAGAGTAGTACACTTTTTTTTATTTTATAAGAAAAGCTATTTTCAATCTTTTTAGTAGATAATATATATAAGATCATTCAAATGTAATCGGATGTATAATAATATACCTACTAAAGAAATAAATTCAATTGTTCCTTAAAAAGTAATGTTGGATTAGTTATTCAAAAAAGTAGTAGCACTTGATAAAAAAGTATAGGTCCATCCAAGTTAAATTTATTTATTATATTATTTAAATATTTTTCATAAAGTAAACCAATCCTTGCTTATTTTAACTGTAATTATGATTAATTGTAGAATGTAGAATCAACTTATTTAGTCGTCCTTTTGACTTTACTATATATGAAAATGCTACAAAGTAAGAGTTTATTTTACACAGTTTTTTTTTAAAACTCTAAACGATACATTTGATTAATTATATTAAAGTAAAAATGTATTCTTAGATGTTGTAAGGAAAGCTTAGCTACAGACTAAATTTGTATCATAAGCTACAAAGTCAAGTTCAATATTAAATTAGTTAATACCATCACTCAAAAACTAATCCAGATAAGAAATGTATTAAAAAAATTAATTTTCAAACGTTTTTTTATTTTAAAGATATATGAAAGTTCTTCAGGTTGAACTCTTGGATTACACGAGATTACAAGTAACTTGAATTACGATCAAATTTCATAGTTTTCGTGATCCCTTTTTTCATTTTTTTTTTTTTTGAGGGAGCAAAGAAATTATGCTCATCCTCAAAAAAGGGGACAAGATGATGCAAGATATGTACATTATGTTTGAGTTATTAGTTGCATAACAGGAATTGTTTTGAGTGATTGGTTAGCTTTAACCGCTCCAAAAAGAGCAAAGAAAAAAAAACCTCAACCCTTCTTAGCTAAAAAAAAATACTGAGTTAATATCAGCTTATGATTCGACAACTTTAAGCCGGTTAAAAGCTCTGCATGGTAATTTTCATTTAACACTGCACCTGTTTTACTATTGATTTAAAAATTAATTAATGAATTGATATTATTATTTGTAAAACAACTTGATCATCAATACAACTTAAACCACATTTCATAAAAGATCCAGCTTTTTCTAGCTATCAAGGAGGATTCTACAAAAGACCTGAATCAGAAATGCCCTTGTATTTTTCAATTATTTTATGAACTTAAGCCTTAAAATACCATAGGTAAAATTGTCTAGGGACCCTTCAAATATACTCATAAAGGAAGTACGTACATAATTAGTTGAGCCATAGTTTTGATTTAGAGACAAAATGAATTTTGAAAGTGTTATAGAATTCACTTCCCTTAAATAGATGGTGCTCGTTATATGTACAGTAACATATTGAATTAGTTCCAGTTTCTATTGAAAAATAAAATATATTTTGATCTTATGTATATAAATAAGAACCAACTATAGGCAGATTTCCTATATCTGAATTTCATTACCTCCATTGCTAAAAATAAAAATATATGTTCATTATTTTCTGTCAAATAGTACCTAGTTGAATATTTGCTCAATATAAAATAAATGAAATTTGGAGGTCAAATATGATGTGTTGTGCTCACATGAATAACAAATTTAATCAAATGTATGTACAAAAGGATTTACATACATATAGTTAGTTGTATATTAGTATATTTAGTAATACATATATCAAATTTTGTATACGTAGATTTATTCATTTCATTTTATCCTTAGTAGCAGAATGGAGACACCCTTCCACTCACTGTCCAAATAATGTGCTTTGCATGTATGCCATATATGTAGTTGTTAGATATTTTTTTCTCCTTCATAGAATAATGCTATGATAATATATTCAAAAGGAAGAATAAATGTTGTAGAAATGAATATATGTATACATTTGTCCTTCCCATATACTTTGTAAAGAAACATACATACATGTAAGATATACTCATGATATATTTATAAGAGATACAGAAATACTAGTCTCAAATGATATATACATATATATAAAGAAGCCCTTATAATAGGCGTATAAAGATACCAGCATTTTTGTATTATATTTCTAGATTTTTAGTACAGATGGAAAAGTTTCACTGAATGTTTATTTATTTTTTTATTTTTTTTTCTAAATGTGAAATTGTTAAGCCCAAAGGACCCAATGAAGGCAATGGAATAGTTTATTGAGCAAAGATACTTTTATTTTTGTGTCTCTTCTATGTAATTGTCTTAATACTGCCTGCTATTGAGTAGTCTTCATATATGTAAATAATAAAATATTAATATGAATTACTAATTATATACTTTGTAATTATTTGTCCTTTTATTCCGAGTAAGGAAAAGAAAGTAGAAAAGTTAGTAGAGTAAAAAATAGAAAGCATATTTGGATACCTATGAAATTGTTTGAAATATTTTTATTTATTTTTTTTCAATTTGATGGTCAGTCAAGCTACTACGTGTAAAAACTATTTTATTACCTTCTTTTTCAAATATAATCATATTTCAGAAAGGATGTTGTGTTTCAAGGTGTTCATGTAGAATCCATTCTAGGACATGGATAAGAGATGACTTACACATTAAAAAAAAAGAAGCAGACTTTGTATGCGTATGATTATGTGTCAAGTCAACAATAAACCAAGTTTATCTAAAATATTTCAAAAATGAGTGTGAACTGCACTCATATTCTTGAAGATATTCCTTTTCGTATTATAGTTTGATTAATTAAATAATTACTCCAATAATTGATGCAACTTAATTATAGAAAAAAAAAACCGGCCACAATCAAGAATAAAAAACATCTGGTATTTATAACTATGTAGTTACTTTGACGTAAGGGATTTTCCATAATTCTTAAACAAATGAACTGGTTTTATCCAACTGCCACTAAATAAATCTCTGGGGTATCAAAAAAAAAAGATGAACGTTCTTTCAGGGACCATATCGGCTCCTTGTGCAGTCGTAAAATTTATCCGATTGCTCTATTGGATTGACAACAATCCTTAATTTTTCGATATAAAGTGACATTTTAGAAAAAACCGTGCGCGATAGGTCTTAACATGACTCCGAAATATTTGACCATTATGTTTATAAAGTAAAAAAACTGCAAAGTGGATTTACTCCTTTTTAATATTTGAAAAAAAAACTTGCTTTCTTGTTGCCTTGACACATATGGTTGTAATATGTGTAGTGGCATCATAAAGAAATCATTTCTGGGAATAATTTTAGTGAGAACTTATTCTATCAAAATCGACTTTTTACTTCAGATACTTCTCTTTATGCTCTATTTGTGATAATTTTTGATTAATCCATTGGGAGCCCTTCTATTTAGGGCTGCATTTTAGCTTCCATAATACGTTATTAAATTATTTTCCTTATAATACTCCTTCAAATTACTTAATAACTTAATATTTCGAAGCCAAATTATTATGTATCATAATATAATATTTTTGAGTATTTTAATTTAACAAATTGAATATAACTGATATTTATATCAATTGAGAATTGATCAACTTTTTGTTAAAGATATCATTTTTGAGTAAAATTATTGTAAAAATAATCCCAATTTTATCTCCCACTCCATGTTGCTTCTCTCTTTGTGCCTTTTTTGATGTATACGTCTTAATAATTACAAGAATAAACAATCGTGTGGTATATAAATCTCTTTATTTCTTATTTATGTGTAAAAAATTTGTTAATATCAAAAAAAAAAAAAAATTATATACATAATACATAAAGAAATGTATACACGTCTGATATTATATGTAATGATAAATAATGAACTGAGCTTCTACAAACATTCATTATTTTTGATACAACGTATGTATGTAAAGAGGGGATGTTATGTATTGTCAAGTATTTATTTTCTTTGTAATAGTAGGTACACTAGAAAAATCATATTCTTCAAAATAAGGATTGACTTTTTAGAAAAATAAATATTATTTTTTAATCACAAAAAAAAATGCAAATATTATTTTTTAAGACATATTTCATCAATGCTGTTTATTATATTTTTAATACTTGAAAAAAATATGCAAATGAATAATATTTTTTTTTATGGAAGGGAAAAGGTGGATATAGGTCACAAATCAATAGAATGGTATTTTACAAAATACTGAATGCATAAAGGCATTATGTAAAGGCATATTTTATGAATTTTGTTTTTGTTTTTTGAAAATAGGGAGGTGGAACGTTATTTGTTCCAGACTTTCTATTTATTCTGAATAAGAAATCATCACTTTTTTAATCAGAATTTTGATATCCCTTTATGTAGAATACATTCACATCAATGAGATAGTTCATCAACACAAAAATTTATTTGTATCTATTAAAACTTATGTTACTTAACCATTTCGAATCCAAGGGACACACCGGTGTCCCATAAATTCAAAATATGCATAATAATTGTCAACCAATTTTAACTTTTTTTTGTATGATAGCTAAGATGTCAAGCTACTATTTATATTTCATAGTTAGGCATAAAAAAATTGATTTGAATACTTTTCAAGGTACTGAATGCTATGATTTTTACATTTGTAACAAGAAAATCATGATTAAACCAAAATAACTTTTTC
This sequence comes from Lepeophtheirus nordmannii, assembly GCA_963680855.1. Classification (NCBI taxonomy): domain Eukaryota; kingdom Metazoa; phylum Arthropoda; class Copepoda; order Siphonostomatoida; family Caligidae; genus Lepeophtheirus; species Lepeophtheirus nordmannii. The sequence continues at coordinate 1,649,189 of OY804519.1, forward strand.
CTTTTGCAAAGGAAATTATCTGTTAATATATACTTAAAGAATTATAATTTCAAAATATATTTTATTTCTAACGAATACATTAGAAATTATTCAGGTCTCAGTTCTTTGGGACACAGGTGTCCTTTTGGGTATGAAGAGAGTTTTTTTGAATTCAACATCAACAGAAATTGCTTCATAAAATATCATCTTTAATATTTTTTTTTTTTTGTCAAGTAGAACATTAGAATAAAGAATAAAAAATGTACCTAAAGATGAAATAAATACGAAAAAAGTACTAATAAACCGTGTATTTTTAAGGATAAAAAATACCCTTCACACCCAGAGGGTGTCCTATAATTTCTTAGAGAAACGAATTGAGTTACAATTTTTTTATAAAATCAAATTATATTAGTATGGTCACACTTTGAGCTCAAATAACGTAACTTCCAGTTAAAAATACTTTCTGATGCCTTAGAGGTTTGAAAGGATTAAACACATATTCCATTTAATGTTTGCACAAGTTCTATATCACTATTAAAAAAAAATGAAGAATATACTGAATTATTCTATTCTGGAACAATTTGACAAAAGCAATTTCACCGCATGAAAAATTTGACCGAAAGGATATTTTACAGAAAAATAAAGAATTTCTAAGTACTATTGCGTGACTTCCATTCATATCTCTCTGACTTTAAAGGAGCAAATGTTTCGTTTTTCCCCGAATTAAAATTATTAAGTGGTTATTTTGGATTCATTTCCATAACAAGAATAAATTAAAATTTAATTTGTACTCTTTTAGTTTAATCTGTTCATGGGTCATTAGTCAATCCTTCCTTTCTTTCCAGTCAGTAAATAAGTATTTACTGATAACACAAGGAATACACTTGCTAAGACATTTTGGGATAATTAGGAATGTAAATAATATGCAAGTCGGGCTTGTAATAAAAAAGTGGAGTTGGCTCTTCAAACAGGTCTTTTTGTTTTCCAAAGCTGTTATCATTTTTCCAATATTACTGAGGGGAGAACATCTACCTGATAGTAAAGATCCCGTATGAAGAAATACATGCATTAAGGTTAATAAAGCAAATAAAATGTAAACAAAAAGGGCTCAAGTCCTCGTATAATTATTATTAGTTAAAAATATATAATTTCCTGACATTAATTTCAGTTAATTTTCTTCCTCTCATCTATGTTATTATTTATTGTTGTATATATAATGGAGAATAGCAGCTTGTAGCTCAGTAAAACGTCATGACAGCTCAAGTTGCTTCCCTCTCAACATTCATCAAATTGTCAAAGTTACCAGGTTGGTTTTTTCTTTCTTTTTATCTTACACACCCCATTTGCATATTATTTACATTCCTAGGGATAATACCATTGATTGAACATGTTTAAAAAAACATATGATCCGTATTATAATTTAGTTTATTAAAAATTTGACATCAATAACGGTGTTTGAGATATTGATGGGGAAATAATTTAGGTTAATCCTCGTATTTTAGTACAAGGTTGAATATGGCTCCGTGAATCATAATGTAAATAAATTTGTTTACATAGAGGTTTTTTTAAGGTGAAATGGCTTTCTACAAATTGTCTGCCCATAATATGATTCTTCTTGAATAGTCCAAATTGGCTAAATAAACGCTATAGACTATATACATTAGATTATATTTTTGAGTATATAAACCTATTTCAGAAATTTGAATATAATCGAGGGAAACATTGAGCATTGATTGAGTCAAATTTCATATTTTCAAAAAAGATTGCTTTTTTGTTGATGTACCAATGTGTCAGGATTTGTTCCACATAAAATATATGATTTCTTTACTCTTCATTTTATTTAAGAACCTGTTTCTATTGACAATTTTTATACTTAAAAACACAAAATAATATATATGATCAGTTTCTTAAAGATTACAAATGAGATTCAACTAATGTGTTCTCTTTTTTTCCAGAATATTTTTTTTTTTTTAAAAAAAAAGCTATAGGCTCAGAACAATATATCGTATATTTGAACATATTTTCAACATGAGATAAATTGATAGGATTTAAACTATTTTTTTTATTTTTTATTATTATGCTTACTTCCTAAATACGTCAAGACGACACAATATGTAAATTTATGAATATTTAAAAAAGGGGAAAAAAAGATGGAACTTCATTTGAAGCCTAGAGGTGTCTTTTTATTATTATGATAAAAAGTAGGCTACTGTACATATATAAAGTCAGAGGGGTTTTTAATAAGCAATCATTTTGTACAAAATATTGAAAAAATTTAAGATACAAAATTGTAAGAATTATATCAGTAGATAAAAAATGTATATTTTGTAAGGTTTTCCAAATCGCTACTAAAACTATGTCTTTTTTTATTTTTAGAATAAAGTAGTATACATACATGAAAAAAAATATTTTCCTTCTTTTAACAAATTAGAAACAAATGTAGATAATTTATCTTTTGAACCAAATGCACCCCATGAGAAAGTTTAATTTGTTTTTATCGATGATGACAACTCAAGTTAGATATTAACATTTTTATAATTATTTTTCCTTATATACTAAATGATATAAATGAATGACTCGTCAAAAAGTTGAATTATACTTTACTTGTAAAATATATTAGGACAACAATTTGATTTTTCTATTCATTAAGTTAGTTAGTAGTAGGTTCTGTATGCATTTGCTAAGTGAAATTTTAACAATCTGGATTGTTATTATGTAGGCAACAAATTGTATTTTTTATGTATACAGAACACACTGTATGTTTTTTGTCATGATTAAAAAAGGAAATTGTACGAAGTATTAAGTGACTTAAGGTATGGAAAGGCACTTCAGTTATATTTGAAAAAAATTACTTTTTGGTAAATGTAATGAGCACAATTTGAAAGCACTTAAAGTACTTAATTGGTTCGGAGAAAAAATCGAATTTATCATATTCATTATTCGTGTTTATTTATTAATTACATTTGCAGTTACTAAAGGATTATTATTTCTAATATTTTTTTATTTTTTTTCGTAGAATTGAATTTTTTACGAAAAAAAATAAATAATAGTTTAAAATAAATATATCAGAAAAATAAAAAAAAAAGTTAAATGATACTTTAAACGCATCAAAAATGAATTACAAACTTAACATATTTGCTTGTTTTTTTGTAAAAGAGTTTAATATATCTTTTAAAGTCATGTAATAAAAAAATAAAATAAACTTTTGAAAAAGAAAATATTTTCCTTGAGAAAGTCAGCAAACATGAAGTAGAGAGAGAAAGAGAGAGTAGAAAAGTGTACACTTTTGCCCATGGTAAAGACTTATTTATTTAATTTTTTGATAAGAGAAATAAACATAATGAAAATTCTCTATTCTCTATCGTTAATCAAAGTTTTGAAAATGAACTTTATCATATATAAAAAATTGTTAGTAAGTAGCAAAGATTCTTGTAGCCTTTATTATTTACAACAACGGCTAAATAGTGAGTGTGTAGTTACAGTTCTAACAAGCTTTTGATCTGATATTGTCGAGGATAATCATACTCAATAAAAATAACCGAACTAAGTTGCTTCATCTTTTGAATGATAGTCTTAATTTTGAGTATCGTAAGAATAAATCGATAGGATAATAAGTTTTTTTTTTTAAATACATATAAGCAAATTGTTTCAGTTTTGGTGCAATAATTCGGAATTTTGGCAATGACTATGGATCATTGAACCTCAAAGTGAATTCTACAGGGCTACAAGCAACTATTCTCCTGTACATTTACAAATATATACTATAAATGAAAGTGCCAGAAAAAAACTACAATTAATTTCAGAAAATTATATATTTGTAGCTCACAAGTCATAATTAATAACAAGTAATAATTGTTACGGGAAATTTGATTTGAGCCCTAATTTGTTAATACACTTTAACCCTCACCAATGTCTTTCACAATTGTGAAAGACTTCTTTACATAAACAAAGTACCAACATATTGCTTTGATAACTTGGATGAATATTTTGTTGAGAAGTGATTTATGTTCAAATGTGTAGCTTTTTAAATTTATTTGTAAGGCTCTCAAATAGGAATCAAAAGTAACATATAAGAGTCCAGAAAAAAATATACATAATGGGAACATCAATAAAGATAGTATTTCATTTGGTCGTTATGTTAGTTAGTATCAGATATTATAGACAACACAAAGGAGTCAGCAAAGAAACGAAAGAGAAAAAAAGAAGGTTTTTAAGATTCTTGAATAGTGCTCGTATTTGATTAAAAATATTATTTTATTTTGTTGTAATATATTCATCATTTCAAGCAAAAAAAAAAAAATGATATATTTATCATTTAAAAAAAGTTTAGTTTTCATACAAAATGAAATAAGCTTTTTTTTTGCAATAGCCAATATGTAATATTTTGTATACTATAAAATAAGATTATGCAAAATCCACGTAAATAAAATTCAATACACATTGCAAAAAACATACATTACATACAGCCATCAATGAATAAAATGCTCATTTGTACATAAAAATAAATTGTTTGTGTAGCCTTAACAACAAAATGAAATTATTTTATTTATACATGTATATATTTGTTTATTAAGTGTTTGTATTATTGACTTTGTAATTTCTAAAACCATATATGTGTAGAAAGATACTTTATGGATATGAGAGAAGGATGAAGGACAAATAAAAAAATATCAGCTATCACTTAATAGTAGGTCAAATTTATTTATTGAAAAGTCGGTCATATTAGAAATTAATGTTGTTTCCTTGAGTGACAGGATATATATTTCTTCATTCGAAAGAACAAAATATTTGTTTATATAGAAAAGTGTGAACATAAAATGTATTATTTTGAAAATGTTATCAAGATGATACAAAAAAGTATATAGAGCCCCAAAATGAAAATGTAATTCTAATTGTATTTTTTTAAATTGTCAATTAATAACATCAACGTATTTTATTTAGATTATCACACTTTAATAAAAGTGTAAAAAAATACCCTACAAAACATGGATCTTTTAATTTAAAAAAAAAATAATATATAGCAGAAAGTTATTTATTACATTTTTTGGTGAAATCTTATGATTATAGCTAGAATTTAGTTACTATATGTATGGCCGTAAGTTGCCTAAAGTTACTATTAAATTTTATTTAAATAGCTATAAAATTTTGTAAGGCTGCAAAGAAAATTTGAAAAGTTATTTATTATTATTTTGAAGCATAGAGTATCAACAAATTTTTGCAAGATTTTCCTTGGGAAAGCTTTTCATTCAATAAGTATTTGGTTTTTTTTTAAACTTTTGAAGTACTGTTCAACATCAACATTTGTAACTGGAGGAGATTTAAAATAAGCATATGGGCCAGGGGCCCTATTAGTTTTTTTTAAGTTTATGTCATATTTTTGTAAATAAAATGTTGCATACTAGTTTAATCGAAGGTAAAACGCCTTTTTTTTTAAAGATAGGAAATATATTTTAGCTAATCTAAGGAGTCAAAACTTCACAATCCTTTTGGAATCATCGAAGCCAACCATGGTGGTTCCTCCTACGTCACAAACTAAATGACTCCCAAATTAAACAATGTATTGACGGCACAGCAATATAGTGATGGCACATATTTGAAGAAGACATATTAATCTTCATTGCCATTTAGAGCAAAAAATTTAAGAATGCAGAATCCTGATTTCGGTACAAAACCGATTCAATTTTCATTTTCAATTTTTCACCTTTTTAGCAATGAACCATTTGATTTTTCAATGTGTAAGAAAGCAAATTATTCCCCTAGGATAATAAATTAATGGCATCACTATTACCATTAATAGCACATCATTTTCCACTTCTTTCGTTGATTAACGTTGTTTATTTTCAAATTATTCTACTTATTTGGAACTTTCACGCTATCTGCTTAAGGGAATTACCACCCAGTTTGAAAACCACTGCTTTATAATATTCTGTGTACTACTATAAAACAGTAGGTGTGTACATTTTGTCAAGTGTGTGTAAGTTTTTTTTTCTAGAAAATGTCAAAAGTTATCATTTTGGTAGAAGAAAAGACAAAAGTTGTCATATTTATGGATTTTTACGTAGACAAGTTGCAGATTTGGTGGAAAGTTGCTCAATACAACTAAATTTTAGCACCACATAAGATGCTTGGCTTATAAAAAAAGTCAACTTATACAGGGTCGGCCATATTCACTTCAACACATGTTTATTCGAATAACTCAATGAAAGTGTAGAACAAAAAAGTTTGAGAACTTATAGTAGAAAAGAACCAATTGCTTTTATTTGATGTTACCTCTTTCATTTTTATTATTGTGTCTTGAATCTGCAAGGAAGTGCTTCGCAGCTGGCATGCAGCACTTTTTGGACTTTAAGCTTTCCAAAAAATAATGAAAAGTACTACAGACTTTGTTCTCCAAGATTGGCCAAACGGACAATTATCAAAAGTTTTAAACCCGCATTTCATTCTCAACATCCATCTTTGCTAGGATAAGCAGCTTAAATTCAGTTTTGCGTCAATTTCGAGGCAGAGTCTTCTAGGAGGGTCATAAATGAATCATTAAAATGATGACTGACCCAGGGAAGTAATTGAGCCTCTGAAATGTTCTCTACGTAGAGTAAAAAGTTGTTGATTTTGACTCTAGAATGGATAAAAACGAGTGGTTATCGTCCAATGACTGTGATTACTCCTCAGACTACCACAGAACGTGGATTTTACCAAACATTCATTCTTCCGTTCTTCACTGATCTATTTTGATGTTTAAACACTACTAAATATCAAATTTCTTCTTATCAATGAAAACCAATTTGGATATGGTGACATTTATCAAGTCTCGTGTGTTTTGAAAGACTGAAAGCTCATGCCTCATTACCATTATATAGGAGAATGTCCCAAGGTTGTTCTTAAGTTATTGGCACATTGAAGTCTGGCTGATTCCTGCTTCAGGAGTCATCGTTTTCTGCCTTGATCCGGTCGGTTGATTGTTTATACAATTGAACTTTTTTAAAGCTATATAAATCCTTTTAAGAACTTTAAATGTTTTCTTTGCAATAACCTAATTACTGACCCCTTCCTTATGGAGGCTCACAATAGATTTTATATCTACAGTCATCACTAAAGTAAATTCTCAACACTTTTAACACCTCAGAAACAAAATGAACTTACTAAGGATCAAAATAAGCATTAAATATGTTTATATTATTCAAATTAATCTATTTAAACTTATCTTGAAAGCATGAGCCAATAAATATGGCGGATACTACATGTAAGAAACAAACATAAATTGGATAATAAACAAATAAGAAGAAAATATATTTTGCTTTATAACAATTGAATAAAAATATTGACATACAAAATTTAGCTATATAAAGTCTAATTTAGATAAAACAAACCGCTAATAAATATACTAAATAGGAGTTTACACTTTATTTTGAATCTGTTATATTTTTATTTTATACTCTGTCTAGTGCACCACACTTGGCCTTAATTTTTTTTCTAATTCCTATTTATCAGTATATCTTCATGATTAATAGACCTAATTATTCATGTCCCCTTTTTATATGGAAATGTTAAAGGAAAATGTATCTAAAAAAATTAAGGAGCAACAGTTAAATTAGTAAGAGCTCAATTTTTTGATAACACATACATTAGAATTTCGGTTCATGAACTATTTGTGACGTTGATTTGTAGATCAATACATCAGTTGATCAATATCTCTTTTGAAAGACATTTATGTAACATTAGTTTCCTTCAGAGACTGGTTATTTGATTCGAAACAAAATTATTGCTATTTAATTGAAATAAAAAATAAATGTTTTCAATTGTAATTTCCAAACAAAATCAATTCATATCAAGGCTCCATTTTAGTTTATGAGGTCCGAATTGTGCATATATTTAATTTTTGATGTGGAATGAAAAGTTTTTGACATATAATATCAAAGCAAAATATGAACTAGTAATATTTGATTATAGAAAACTTACTGATATGATGTCACAGTAGACTTAAAATAAGCAGTCACACAATATGATTATACATTCAAATATGTTTTTGCAAAAAAATAAAAAATATACATTGAATTTTCAAAACTTGAAATTGTCTAATGATAATGTAAGAATCGAACGCTCTCAGTTGATATGCTGTTTCATTGAATTAGATTTGAAAACAATGGCATACCCTGCAGAGTGCATATCTGAAGGCAATTTTCATATTTTCTATGGTTTTTTTTAGAGATATTGTCTGCTATTTTTAATCTTTAGAGCATGTGTATAATTTTTTTCAAACACCAGGAGTCACTCTTTTTCCTCATCATCTTCAAATTAATTCATGAAAAAGGAAGAGCAGGCAATTTACCCGTAGCATTTTTATGAAAGCCCATAGGAGCCCTATGAGTGGAGACTGAATGACTTTCAACACTATTGAAAGTATTTGAATATGATGCAATGTCTCCATATGAAGCAATGTCTCCATATTATTTAATTGAAAATCTATAATGAACAACTCAAAATACAAATGAAGAAACTATTTTTTGCAAAAAAAAAAAAAAAAAAGGAAACACTTAGTATAAAAATATATATTTCCCTGTATTTTTAACATATACTTTTTTGAAAAAATAATAAAAATTTCAGTTTTTGATGTATGTTTGCTTTTAAATTGATGAGGCAAAACATGTTTTTTCTTACTTTTAAACTATTTCATAAATAAACTTTTATCTATTTACCAGATGATTCATAACTCTTTGTGCACAGTCTTATGCCTAAACTGAAAATATAATCGGTTTTAAATAGTTGATAAATTACAATTATTTAAGAATTTGTTTATTGTATTGTAACTCGAATTTTGATAAAAATTAACGAAATAATAATAACTTCATGATAGAAATTTTATCAAGTGTAAGATCCAGTTGCTGGCTCCTTATAAGAAGAGGTTTGAAAGGTTCAAAATAGGCATTTTATTTTTTTATCCAAAGAAAAAATTGATGATAAAGACTTTAATAATGTCAAATATGCAAACAACTGAAATAGCAGATACAATTACTAACTTTGCTTCAAGTTTCCAAGTGAGTTGCTCTGGAACGGATAGTTAACAAGAACCATGGAACTTTGAAGAAATAACTCAAGAGTATGTGAAACTGTATATTAACAAACCAATGAGTACTCTTGAGATGATTTTTTTATATGATTTTGTTCATCCTATTGTTATTTAAGTAATTACTTTTATTTAAACTCAAGTTACAACACTGCAAAATGAAACCTATGAACACATTTATCATTTAAATTTGACTAAAGCTCTCCTAATACATGTATTAAGTTTAGGAATAAAACATGACTATGGTTGACAGAGTATTCTCAAAAGAAACTTGTTTTTTTTTGTAAGAAACAATTTTTGTCTATAATAGTTAATTTTATTGAAAATGTTTCAACTAAAAGCATTAGTTTTTTAAGATTTTTTGTTAGAAACCAATATTTTCTGAATTATTTAAAACTAATATCCTATTCAATTTGGGATATTTTACAGTGGATATAACCGGCTGTTCAAGGCACAAGGCATGATTTCATGTTACAAACTAACATTTTATTCTATATGTACGGAACTTGTGGATTTTATTACTAAAAGGGTTTTAAAATAAATAAAAAAAGATCCTAAGGCGAAACCTCAAATGATTGAATAGGACCACACTGGATAATATTGAAATGTGCTTTCTAAATTTTCTACCAAAACCTTTTTTGAAAAATATCATATTTTAGACGATTTTTTATATTCAAATGGGTATATTTTTTACATAAAGACTGGTAACTGGTCAAACTCTAATAAACGATGGTTTTCCCAGTTATACATGACAAAATAAACTCATTAAAGGGAATTACTGAGGCATATTGTACTATCCAGGACCTAATACATGTGTGTACGATTAAGTATATTGTATACTTTAAAGCATTTTAGATATCTTGAAAAACTCTATATTTATGTATATATATATATATACCATATGGTTATATAATATTTCAACCATTGGTTTTACAACATATATCTATACTTACATACACATATCAAATAACGATGATTGAAAGGTGAAGGAAAGAGACAAAGTTTGATAGAATCTCTTATGATATAGAATATCACAATCTATCATTTTATTTTTATTTTTTCAAAATTAATTTATTGAAGTCTATATATAATAAATTTCATTTTCATTTCAACAAAGTCATCATGAAAGTAGTTAAAAATGATGATAAATCATGTTAATAATAAATTGATGTAACTTAAAAAGTTTGAGTAATCTTCTAGGCCACTTAGTAATTCAATGTGAAAAATATGATAACATTCAATGCTCATAAATTATAGAATATGCGTATATATATATATAATGATATTTTCATGGAGACAATAAAACATTATTTTTTTTTTATGTCCGAGTAAAATAAAAAAACAGTTGTAATATATGAACATACATATATTAGGATATATGAATTATTTCTTAGAAAGCAATCCTCTCTTGAAATAAAAATACCCTAAAAAATTTGTTCGTAATATTTGGAAAATAAACTCTATATAGATAATCAAAAAGGAAAAAAAAAAAGTTTAGGGAGAAGCACTCATCAATAATGAAGATTGTATTTCGAAAAAAAAAAATTATGATTATAAATTTTTTTTTTACATTGATGATGCATGCAATAACAAAAAAGAAAACAATTGTGAAAACTTTGTTTTTATAGAAAAATAATCAATTACTTTTCTCATTAAAAAAATGTTTTTAGGATCATGTAAAAATAAAAAGAGCTATAATCAAATATATCATGAATCACAAGCAAGGCTTCGTCAAATACTTTAAATAAACTAATCTGTCTCTACAACAAAAGTCGATCTATTGTATTTCTGTTGTACTAACGTCAGTGTATTGTTTAATCAAACTCACATATATATTTACAAAAGTTATTTATACTATATGTGTTTAGTCAACAAGAAACCAAGTTTATCTGAAAATACTTCAAAAATGAGTTAGAACTGTTATTATATTCTTGAAGACATTCAACTTTCGTTTGTATTAATAGGTTATTTCGATAAATTAAATAATGACTCTAATAAATGTAACTATATTATAGAAAAAAAATACCGACCACAATCTAGTATTTCTGACTATGTAGTTGCTATTACTATGATTCATGGTGAGCATGATAGCAGATGTAGTTTAAACAGATGATGAACTGGTTTTAGCCAACTACAACTAAATAAATCTCTAGGGCTATAAAAAAGATGGACATTCTTTCAGGGACCAAGTCGGCTACATGTGCAGTTGTAACATTTATCCAATTGCTCTATTAAATAGACAACAATTCTTGGTTTCTCGATATAAAGTGACATTTTAGCCAAAACCGTGCGCAATAGGTCTTAAAATGACTTCTAAATATTTGGCCATTAGATTTATGAAGTAAAAAAATACTTAAAAGTGGATTTTCTCCTTTTCAATATTTGAAAGCAAACTTGCTTACTTTTTGACTTGACACATATATATGTACATTAAACATTGCTTTAACTGATGTCAATGATTGTATCAAATACCAAAAGATACGTCACATTGGAAGTAAATTTTTTAGTAAGCCTAATAATCAAAGAAAGTGGAAAAGTTTCTATAAGAAAATCTTACGAAACCATCATCCAATGCCTTAAATAAAAAACTAAACTGGAGAAGAGGAGCAATGTTTTCATTCATATAAAATTTTTATTCTTCAATACAACCCAAAATGGCTGACATTCAAAACAATGAGGTCAAGTGAAAATACTTCGTAATTCATTTTTGGATTTATAGGCTTTATATAATTTCCACTCCTAACGTCGTTGACAAACGAACAAGGAATTATTTGGAAGGATACTCACGGTTTTTAATGTTAAATGAAACAAATTAAATAAAACGACATATGTTCGGATTTTTTGTATTTTTTTTAACCCTTGGAATCATTTAGAAAATTGTATAAAAGAAGTGATAATATTAAGAGAAAAAAAAAAGAATTGAGGGAAATACTTATGTACTCTTATGTAAGAACAAAGTAAAAAAAAATAGAAAATATATTTACTCACCAAAGTCAATTTAAAAGTCAAATAAAAAAAAATAAAGTGGATTTAAAGTCTTTTGCTTTGATTACTTCAGTTCTTCTTGCTCTATCTCTCTCTCTACTTTTATCTTATCTCATTATTATTATTATTTGAAGAAGACACTCTTTTCTCTGTTAGTTGGAGTTCTTTTTATATTTGTCTTACATACAGAGTTATTTACACAGAAAGTTACATATGTCTTTATATATGCTTAGAATATTATGCAGTCTGCTATCATGAGTTCAAATTATTTTTATTTGTCCCTTATCTTTTATGAAAGTAGAAACATCCCTCAATTTGTATTTTGCATCACATACCCGCCGTATACATATTACTCAAAGTTATTCATAATTAGGAACGTAAATAATATGCAAAATGCCGCGTGCGAGATTTTGTGGAGTTGGCTCTTCGAACAGGTCTTTTTGTTTTTCAATGCTGTTATCATTTTTGGTTTATTACTGTGGGGAGAACATCAGCTACCTGATAGTAAAGATCTCGCATGAAGGAAGAATACATGCATTAAGTTTAATAAAGCAAATAAAATGTAAACAAAAAAGGCTCAAGCCCTCGTATAGTTAACTATTAGTTAAAAATATATAATTTCCTGACATTAATTTCAGTTAATTTTCTGCCTCTCATCTATGGTATACATACATAATGTTATTATTTATTATTGATGTCTTCATTTGTATACATATATAATGGAGAGTAGCAGCTTGTAGCTTAGTAAAACGTCATGAGAGCTCAAGCTGCTTCCCTCTCAACATTCATCAATTTGTCAGAGTTACCAGGTTGATGATTTTCTCTTTCTTTTTTTCTTAAAGGCCCAATTTGCATATTATTTACATTCCTATTCATAATATATGACGTCCTTTTGTCATTTATTTTAATTTAATTACACAAAACAACAATAAAATTTATTAAAAGTTGCACTTGCTTACTACTAAAAACTTATTAGACTTACTATATACCTTTTCACATACTGTATGAGAATAGTAGCATACTAAACGGAAAAGGTTTGTGACCTACTATATGGAACAATTTCATACTATATGAGAATTGTTAAATATTTTCATATCATTAATGACAATATGTACACCTGAAGAAAAGATGCTTCGACAGGAAAGAAGAGCACAAATTTGTGCTCCCGATTCTGCAAATGTCAATGTGTGTGAACTTGCTGCAAGTCTGGAAGTACCACAAGCAACAACGGCTTATCGGTGGGTGAAATCGGGCTATTCAGCCGACAAACGTGGAGACGTGTTCAAC